>ONZH01013247.1:0-161827 GCA_900303285.1 Rhinella marina | reverse complement strand
AACTAAGATGTTTGTCTGTCAAACTCCGCAGAGAGAAGAGATGGATGAAAGAAGTCATCATGGTTGTCTGGTCTAAAAGGAGAAGATGAGGACAGAGAACATCTACATCTAAGAAGACGTCACTGTATGTAAGAGGTATGTGAACCTGTATTAGGCTACTTTCACATCTGAGTTAGTGATTCTGGCAAGCTGGTCCAGCAGAGAACAGCCTGCCAGAATTCACTGGCTCCGGCAATGCTGGATGCAGAATGCCCGCCGGCCCTATTAAGTATAATGGGGTCAGGCAGAGATCTGGCCACAATCTGGCAAAAATGCTGAGAATCAGCGGGACACAAACCGTTGCATGCCTGAGTTTGTGTCCGGCCAATTCCTTGGATTCTCTGCCAGATTAGGAGTCCGGAGTGTAGTGCTTCATGTGTGAAAGTAACCTTACCCTGTATGTTTTATAAGTTTTGTATTGCTATGTAATGTTAGGGCACCATAGGTTAGGTTGAGAATTTTGCTTGGAGAGGGGCCCAGACACATTCTTCGCACAGGGGCCCTCTGCTGTCTATGTCCGCCCCTGGTTAAGTTGCAGCTACCTTAGGATCAAGTAGCACCAGCTCTCAGCTCATTCAGTCTGAACTGAAGATCCCTCCACCTACATACAAGTGCACTTATATACAATTTACCAGTTCCCAGAATCCATCAGTCTTAAAGGAACATGCATTTGGTTTAAAACAGAAATATTGCACATAAATCATACATTAAACTACATAAAACACAACGCATTCTAGCTGTCTCCTTTTAAAATAAAAAAGGAGCTTACAATCTATATTCATTTTACCAAATTATACCAAACATAACATAAGAACATAAATCCACTAGGTTTGGCTGCAGCTTTGCCTCACCTGGCAATAATTAGCAGCACCCTATATAAACCCAGCACACCCTCTCCTCAGGTTTAGTCTTCTGCAGGTAAGTAGCTGGTAATGCTGTGTGTTGGGGAATACTGAGCTAGTTTGTCTGTGGAAATGATAGTGGGCAGAGACAAAGGTTTGCTGGCCAACATGTGAAAAAAGAGAGAGAAAGATACATACAGATAGACAGACTTGCTCACTATTAACCCCTCAAAACCCCTCCCATGGAAAATATGGATTCAGATCCGGCATACTCGCAGGAAGTCTTTTCAGGACCCTACCCAAAGACACAAACCACTGCTCAACAGCAACCTGAGCAGTTGCTCTGTCCCGATGCCCAAAATGTAGAACTTTTGCAGTCTCTGGGTGATGAGAGTGTGGACTTAGTGCAAGTAGTGCGTCAAGAGGTGTCGGATGATGATGAGACACGGTTGTCAGACGGTTGTCAGGGCAGTAAGTCTGAGGGAGAGCAGAGTGAGGAATCGGAGGAAGAGCAGGTGGATGATGAGGTGACTGACCCGAGCTGGGTTGGTAAGCCTAGTCAAGACAGTGCTTCTGAGGGGGAGGCAAGTGCAGCACCAGAAAAGGTTGGAAGAGGCAGTGGGGTGGCCAGAGGGAGAAGCAGGGCCAGAGCAAGTAGATCAGCAACTGTTTCACGTAGTGAAGCTCCCGTGGCGAGGCCTAGATGTTCGCAAGTCTGGAGGTTTTTTAAAGAATGTGAGGATGACCGACGGACTGTGGTGTGCAACCTGTGCCACACCAGGATCAGCAGGAGAGCCACCACTACCAGCCTAACCACTACCAGCATGCGCAGGCATATGAGTGCTAAACACACGACTCAATGGAACCAAGGCCGTTCACCTCCTGCGTATCACACCACTGCTCCTACCCCTTTGTCACATGCTGGCTCAGCGAGTCAACCCCCCGCCCAGGACCCCGGCACGAGGGCCTCCCGCCCTACAACCACCCCTTCACCTCCACGATCCTCCACACCCTACACCAATGTGTCCCAGTGCAGCGTTCAGCTGTCTTTGCATCAGACATTGGAGCGCAAGCACAAACGCAAATATAATTGTATTGACACTCCAAAACAATTTATTAGGAGGGTCAACTTCAGACACTCCAAAACAAATTTTTGGGAGGCTCCCTTACAGCCATTTGACTTCAATCTCAGTCTGACCAAGGCATTGGTGGTGTCACCGCCATGCTTTGTCAGTGTAAAATTTTATGTGCTTCACCTACTACCTGAGTGTAACTTGGTCACTCTGTTGTCACCGCCATGCTGTGTCAGTGTAAATTTTGTGTGCTTCACCTACTACCTGAGTGTAACTTGGTCACTCTGTTGTCACCGCCATGCGGTGTCAGTGTAAAATTTTATGTGCTTCACCTGCTACCTCAACTAACTTGGTCACTTGTTGGTGTCAACACTAGAGTGCGGCTACTATACCGCACACGACAGAATTGTTCACTGCACTGTAGTATATATAACTGAGAGAAAAAAAGGAATTTTTAGACTGTGGCTATTTTACCGCAAACCACTACATTTTTCAATGGACTGTAATACATATAACTGAGAGAAAATACGTATTTTATAGACTGACGCTGCTGTGCAGCACACTAGAGAATTGTTCACTGGACTGTAGTACATATAATTGAGAAAAAAACGTAGTCTTTAAATGGCGGCTATTTTACCGTAAAGCACTCGATTTTTCACTGGACTGTAATACATATAACTGAGAGAAAATACGTATTTTATAGACTGACAAACCACTCAATTTTTCACTGGACTGTAATACATATAACTGAGAGAAAATACGTATTTTATAGACTGACGCTGCTGTGCAGCACACTAGAGAATTGTTCACTGGACTGTAGTACATATAACTGAGAAAAAAACGTAGTCTTTAAATGGCGGCTATTTTACCACAAAGCACTTTATTTTTCACTGGACTGTAATACATATAACTGAGAGAAAATACGTATTTTATAGACTGACGCTGCTGTGCAGCACACTAGAGAATGGTTCACTGGACTGTAGTATACATAACTGAGAAAAAAGTGTAGTCTTTAAATGGCGGCTATTTTACCGCAAAGCACTCCATTTTTCACCTGACTGTAATACATATAACTGAGAGAAAATACATATTTTATAGACTGACGCTGCTGCGCAGCACACTAGAGAATTGTTCACTGGACTGTAGTACATATAACTGAGAAAAAAACGTAGTCTTTAAATGGCGGCTATTTTACCGCAAACCTCTACATTTTTCAATGGACTGTAGTACTTATAACTGAGAAAAAAAGTAGTCTTTAAATGGCTGCTATTTTACTTTTCACTGGATTGTAATAACTGAGAGAAAATACGTATTTTATAGACTGACGCTGCTGTACAGCACACTAGAGAATTGTTCACTGGACTGTAGTATATATATATATGAGAAAAAAACGTAGTCTTTAGACTGCGGCTATTTTACAGCAAACCACTCCATTTTCACTGGGCTGTAGTACATATAACTGAGAAAAAATGTAGTCTTTAAATGGCAGCTACTTTGCCACAAACCACTCCATTTTTCACTGGACTGTAGTACATATAACTGAGAAAAAACGTATTCCCTAGACTGACGCTACTGTACAGCACACTAAATAAAAAGCAGCAAAAATGAGTACTGAGAGGACTTGGGGCAATTTCTTTTGGGTCTGTGTGGACCACGTGCTGTCCCTTCTACCACCAGTGCACAGCGTGCAGCCAAGATGGCGGTAGCTGCACTACAAGTCAGCCAGCCAGCAGCCAGGAAGGCCAAAAAAATGTCGTTGTAGCCCTTAGAAGGAGCGTGGGTTCTTTGTGGATGATTCCTGCCTAACCACATTCTAATTTCACGCCCTAACAGTGTGCAGCCAAGATGGCGATAGCTGCACTACAAGTCCCAGCCAGCAGCCAGGAGGAGACCAAAAAAAAAAACGTGCTTGTAGCCCTTAGAAAGGCTGTTGGGTTCTTTGTGGGTGATTCCTGCCTAACCAACATCTAAATTCAGGCCCTAACACTTTCCATGACAGACAGCAGCTCTATCCCTAATCTCATGCAGACGGCGTATGACGCGAGCAGCGCGGGACTAGATTCTTATATTCCTAGGTCATCTGATCTGGCCAGCCAATCCCTGCTATCGACTTGTAGGGGCCCCACGTGATGCTAGGAGGTACCAAAGACTCTCCTGCATGTTGATTGGCTGAAAAAAGGCGCCTAACATGCAGGAAGAGGAAGTTGCCATTTCCTCGAGGATCGTGATATGCTCGTCCGAGTAGCGAGCATATGCGAATACCCTAATACTCGAACGAGCACCAAGCTCGGACGAGCATGTTCGCTCATCTCTAGTTGGTACATAAAATGAGAATGCTTATACTGGGGGAAAATGTGTGTATGGTATGTGAGTACGTAACTGGCTCAGTAATAGAAAACAGAGGGTGGTTATTAACGGTACACACTCAGATTGGATCACCGTCACTAGTGGGGTACCACAGGGGTCAGAATTGGGTCCTATTCTCTTCAATATATTTTATAAAGGGAACCTGTCACCATTCAAATGCAAATTAATCTGTAGGCAGCATGTTATAGAGCAGGAGAAACTGAGCAGATTGATATATAGTTATGTGGGAAAAGATTCAGTAATATGTGTATTTTATAAATTTAATTTCCTGCTCATTCTGGGCTTTGAAGTCAAGGCGGAGGTCCTATCAGTGATTGACAGCCTTCTCTCTATCATTGTGTATACAGAGATAGCTGTCAATCACTGATACAACCTCCTTCTTGACTTCAAAGTACAAAATGAGCAGGAATTTAATTGTATAAAATACAAGTTTTACTGAATATCTTCCCACAAAACAATATATCAATCTGCTCAGCTCCTCTTGCTATATAACATTCTGCCTGCAGCTCAGACACCATGCTTAGCATGACAGGTTTACTTTAATTTAACCCCTTCCCGACCAGCGCATCAGGATGCGTCTGGGTGGTGTACAGACGCCCCGAGTGGCCAATCGGGGTGTCTGTACACCATATGAAAACTGTAATCCTCGCTGGTGAGGATTACAGTTTTCAAACTGCAATTCTTATTCTGGCCACTAGATGGCAGGCCAGGATAAGAAATGAGCAATTATGGGATTTAACTCCATCTAGTAAATCCCTGATTGCTCATAAAGAAAAAAAAACACAATATATCAGCTCATATTTGAGCTTTAAAATAGAAAAAAATAAAAAAAAGTTAAAAAATATATAAAAAATAAAAAATATATAAAAGTTCAAATCACCCCCGTTTCCGTATAATGAAAAAATAAATACCTAAATAACAATAAATATAGACATCATCGTTATCACCGTGACCGAAAACGCCGTACTTTTAAAATATAAAAAAAAAAATCCAATACGGCGAATTGTGTGGGGGAAAAAAGCTTCCAAATGGCGATTCGCAGTTTTTCGTCGCTTTTTTTTTTTTTATTTAAATAAAAAGTGATCAAAAAGTCATACACACCCCAGAATGGTATCAATAAAAACTTCATATCGCCCCACAAAAAATGAGCCCCCATATAGCTCCGTACACATAAATACCAAAAAGTTATAGGGGTCAAGATATGACAAGGAAAAAAAAAAAAAAAGGGCAACTTTCTAATTATTTTATCAAAACGCAGGAAAAACTATACATATTAGGTATTGCCGGATTCGTACTGACCAGTAGAATGAAAGTAACGGGTCAGTTTTAATGCACATTGAACGCTGTAAATAAGAAACCCGTAGAACTGTAGCGGAATAGCGTTTTTTTTGCAATTTCACCTGATTTGGAATTTTTTTCCCGCTTCCCACTACACCATATGCAATATTAAATGGTGGCGTTGGAAAGTACAACTTGTCCCGCAAAAAACAAGCCCTCATACAGCTATGTGAACAGAAAAATAAAACAGTTATGGCTGTTTGAAGGCAGGGAGCGCAAAACGAAAATGCATAACCGAAAAAACCTCCGGGGGTGAAGGGGTTAATGATCTTGTAGAAGGCTTGCACAGCAAATTATAAATTTTTGAAGAGGACACTAAACTGAGTAAAGTCATTAACACAAAAGAGGACAGTATACTGCTACAGATGGATCTGGATAGACTGGAGGCTTGGGCAGAGAAGTGGCAGATGAGATTTAATCTTGATAAATGTAAGGTTATGCACATGGGAAAGAATAATGCAAGTCACCTGTATTGTACATACTACAAATAGTAAAACACTGGGTAACACTGACATGAAATTTTAGTGAACAGCAAACTAAGCTGCAGAAACCAAGGCAGCTGCTGCCAAGGCCAATAAGATAATTGGTTGCATCAAAAGGGGCATAGATGCCCGTGATGAGAACATAGTCCTGCCACTTTACAAATCAGTAGTCAGACCATATATGGAGTACTGTGTACAGTTCTGGGCTCCTGTGAGCAAGGCAGACATAGCAGAGCTGGAAAGGGTTCAGAGGAGGACAACTAAAGTAATAACTGGAATGGGTGGACTACAGTACCCAGAAAGATTATCAAAATTAGGGTTATTCACTTTGGAAAAAAGACGACTGAGGGGAGATCTAATAACTATGTATAAATATATCAGGGGTCAGTACAGAGATCTCTCCCATCATCTATTTATCCCCAGGACTGTGACGAGGGAACATCCTCTGCCTCTGGAGGAAAGAAGGTTTCTACACAATGTGCTCCCGCCAGCAGCACGTTTCCTATTTAAAAAATCTTGCGCTCCAAATCAGAGCGCCGGTGACGTCACGCTAGCTTACAGCTACAGAAGCTGTTGTGGACCAAAAATCCAACGCGTTTCAAAAGGATCGCCTCAGGGATAGAGTCCTCTTGCTTGTGCTTCTTCTTATGAATCCTTATGGGGTGGGGTTATTTAGATCAGGTTATTGCAATACTGTCTTTAAGTTAGGGAGACAGAACGCAATATCAGTTGTCGAATGCGAATAGCTCCACTTCGCTATTTAGTCCAGTGGGGGAAAGGCTACTCAAATTGAAAATCCATCTTGTCACTTCTCGGCATGTTTGCACTAGTGTAAAAGTTGCCTTTGGGGGGCCTTGTTCTGGAGATAGATGGTGGTCACAGAACCTAGTGATATGAAACCAATATCTTAGATCGGAATACCCCTTTAACATGAGGTAACTTACAACTGATATAAAAACAATAACGTATTTACAGTCCAATTTGTAACATTTGAATGTAACATTTTAGAAAAATGTGGAATTTCTCTTTAAATATATTAGAATTAGAAACTTAAGTTTTTCTCATGTGTTGATGACTGGGAAGAGAATTTGAAGAAACGGGACTTTAAAAAATACCCATCAAGAGACCTGCACATGAGATGAAAACTTTGGTTCAAGTTGCTGCATATCAGATCGTCTTGTGACACAGGCTGAGGTTTGTGAATTTTACAACTTTCATTTAGTAGCGAGAGATTTCGCAGTCCAACGATTGACACAGATCGCTGCTAAATGACTTTCAGATATGTGCAATGGTTGATGAGCAGAGAAATATATGCCATTGTTCTATTGGCATAACTAAACTGAAACATAAATATTACCTAGTCAATGACATGGCACACAATTAAGCACATACCTCCCACCTCATCCCAAATTCTAGAAATCATTCTTAAAATGAACACTCCCAGAATAAAGTTACAAACATTCACACAGTTTTTATCAGACAGTATTCAATAAATGCATTAGACACACATCAAGTATTTTAATTACCATTTTGAAAGCCTCAGTGATTCCTTTATCTTATGCATTTAATAACCCATTTGAATACATTCACCTGAAATGGGAGTTTTCTTGTCTCTGGTTTATAGGAAAAGACTGAATTATGTTTCAAGCTTTTTTAAATAGATCTAAAATTGTAGCCAAGTGGCATTTTTTGTTATAAAGCTGCTTAACTTTCTTTTATTATTTGCAACATAACAACATCAAGCAAATTGTCCTTGAACATTTATTTGCTTTAACTTTGCTTTTTTTTTTATACAAATTTGTTAAAGGGGTTTTCTGGGATTTTGATACTGATGTCCTATAGTATACTCAGGATAGGTCATCAGTATCTAATCTGTGGGGGTCCAACACCCGGGACCCCTGCTGATCAGCTGTTCAAGAAGTCACCGGTGCTCGTGAGAGCACCGCAGCCTTTTCACAGCTTACCAAGCAAAGCGCCATACTGTACATTGTATAGAGGCTGTGCTTGGTATCGCGCTCAGCCCCATTAAAGTGAATGGGCTGAGCCCGATACAAAGCACAACCACTAAAAAATGTAAGCACAGACAAAGGAGTGCCGGTACCTTCTCAAATAGCTGACCGGTGGGTGTCCTGGATGTCAGACCCCCCACTGATCTGATACTGATGACCTATCCCGAGGATAGGTCATCAGTATCAAAATTCCAGAAAACCCCTTTAAGTGGAATTTTTAAACAAGAATTAGTCTATTTAATATTTTTTTTGTATTGATTTTGTAACCATATTTAAAATTATCCGTTTGAAAAGTGTAAAAAGATTGGAAGCACCTCCTGGAATTTTCTCTTTTTCTCTTTAATTGTACTAACTGACCAAAATGTAACTTCATTTCAATTTTAGGTCCAACATTCTACTAATTATAATATTATATCTTTATAGGACTTTTTCTGATGCAGAGCTACAAATTTTGAGGTATGAAATAAGAATTAAAAATAAGAAGTCAATAAGATGCCAGATGACATGTTAAAGAATTCAGATAACAGTCAGATCACACTGTTGTGATAATGGTTGAAACTGTCACTGATCAGTTCAATTTTTTCACTGAAGCATTTGGTCAGGTGTTCAGTGAAGAAACAGGTGACACTCCACGCAGACTGAGGACTACTTGCCAGAAAAGCCTCTCCACCTCTGCCTGTACAGCCAGTGTGAGCCCTAATAATCAACATGTCTGTCAGTCCTGGGGTATTTAAGCTACCTTCTCCTGTGTGCCTGTCCTGACCTGTGCCTGTTACCTGTATTGCTTCTACACTGCCCATCCTGACCTCGGACTCCTTCCCATATTGCACATATTCTGCCAGCCCTGACCTCGTCCTGTCTCTAATGCAATTCTTCCTCCCTTAGTGCCCTGCACCGGAATCTCTGACAGCAGTGTGTCAACTGTTATAAACACAGAGACTACTCCATGAGGTAGCAGTCTTGTGGCTCTCCTGTATCAAAATCCAAATACTTGCATAGGGGGTTAAAGGATAAATACTGGGGCCTGCCAGAATAACGCCCTTAGGATTACCCCTAAGCGAAATCTGTTTGTTAACACAGTTCATACCCACTGTGGTAACAGTACCCAGCAGTTGGTTGGATTATTGGACTTTAGTAAAATCAATAATTCCAGTTGTTTACTCATAAGTGGATAATCTTATAAGTGGATAATCTTAAAAAATCGGTTGAACATTTGAATCATACTGCTGATTTTTATTTTGATGATTTTTATCCATAGAGCATATAATACTTAACAAACTCTAAGTCTGTTACAAATGCAAAATAAAACTTAAATACAAAAATTACTTCAATATATAATACAGTACAGTATAATACAGCATATAAGTATACACTCATTAACAAAAAAACAATGCTCCCAGATAGAAATGTCAGATTGCTGCAAAAGTGAGTATGCAGTTATAGCTCAGGCAGATATGTAAATGATTACAGTTGTCGTCTGATTAGACACTGGGTCTTGCCACTAGAGGGCAAAAAAGTGCTTCCTCCACTGCCATATAAGAAAGCTCTCAGAGGCAACTTTTGAGTAGTGTGCGTCTTGGTGAGAGATTGTTGACTGCTAGACGATGCACACAAATACTTTTTGCCCAGTTGACAGACTGAGAGTAGGTGCATCATTGACTGAGAGAAGCAGGATGGTCATTTTAACAAATTGGCCACATCTAGGCTGTTCGGACCTAGGCGTTAGAAGGGGTTGGGAGCTTTGGTTATGTGAGGGTACACACACCCCGTAAACAAGCTCCAGATGGTCCAGACAGACTACTAGTGTAGAGAATTGTTTAATCCGCTGACAAGCATGAGCAGCTCCCACAGTTCCATTTTTCCAGTACTCACTTCATCTCTGTTTTTAGCCAGACCATTTCTAGGTGCTTAGCAGAAGGAAATTTGGGGTCATGGTGCCCATTACGCATTACATCCTGCCATTGACAGACAGCCACTGTTGCCTTTATATACAGTGGTGCCATGAGCAAGAAACCTGGACTGCTAAGGACTGGAACCTATTGTATTTAGCCAAGAATTTAGGTTCTGTTTGGGATCTGATGATGGTTGGGTGCTTGAGCGCTTTGATCCTGCCTTTGCTGTGGAGCAACACAATGCCCCAAATGCTTGTGTGATGACCCCTGGTAGTGATACAAGGGACACTAACAGCTCAGCTGCAGGACATGCCGAGAAGGGCTATAGAAGGGCTTCACAGTAGCATTTTTCAGCAGAATAATTCTTGCCCACACACAGCAAGGGTTTCCCAGGAAAAGATCTGCCAGAGTGGAACCTGCCCAGTCACCAGATTTATAATAAACTATATTATATAGTTTTTCTTGTATTTTAATACTGAAAAAATATTTTTTCTTTTCATTGCCATATTTTGACTCCCATAACTTTTTAATAGTTGTAATGTCTATAGAGCTCATTTTTTATGGGACAATCTGCAGTTTTTATTGATACCATTTTGGAGTGTGTGTGTGTGTGTGTGTGTGTGTGTGTGTGTGTGTGTGTGTGTGTGGGTGTGTGTGGGTGTGTAACTTTTTGATCACATTTTTCAATATTTTTTTTAGGTAAAGTGGTGAAAAAATGGCAAATAGGCCATTTTGATTTTTTCCCATTACACTATTCATCTTATGGGATAAATATTTTTATATTTTAATAGTTCAGGCATTTTAGGATGTGGCAATTCCCATGATCTTTATGTTTATCTTTATCTTTATATATTTCTGTTTCAATTCTGGGGAAAGTGGGAAAAGTTTCATGTTTTTCCCCCTGGGAGGTCACAATATGCTTCTGATCTTCTAATCGCTTTTAGCTTACACTGCAGTTAAACAAAACTGCAATCTAAGCTGCATTTGCGGTTATCCTATAGAGCCCTGCCACCTCCCCTGGAACCACCTTAAGAACTACAGCTCTAACATGCTGTATCTCTTCAGAGAGACCCAACACATCAGAGTGAAGGAACGGCTCTCCTGATCACTGCAAAGGGGAGCTGTTTCTGATCTGAAGTCACACGCTTCTGTTTTTTTGGCATGTAGATGTTGAGGTCACATTTGACCACAGCATCTAAAAGGTTACATTTCTGAGATCTGCATTATCGCCGGTCACAGATATTAGCCCCAGGCCTCTGCTTTTGAAACATATTTAAATCTTCTGTACATGTACGGTGCTGGGACACAAGGGGTCAAATGTATTTAGGTTTGTGACATTTATTAAAGGGGTATTCCCATCTGGGACATTGATAGCATCAATGATAGGTTCTTGTCCCACCTTTGTCATCTGCTCCTCTCTACAGAACAGGGCACCCAAAGTGAAGGGAGAGCATCCACATATGCATATTAGTACCTGTTCCCAAAGATAAGCAAGTCATATATTCCAGTGAGTCAGATTTGAAGTAATGCAAACCATGGTACATAGGTTGGTGCACTCTCTCCACTTTGGAGGTCCAAAAATATGCGGCCATCCTTGCCTACGAATTTGGTCTAGTTTACACTGAATGATTTTGATATTAACAGTAGGTGGCTTTAATGAGGCCAATATAAATAAGACAGCAAGAAAATACACATCTCAGCTGAACTTATTTCTGGATATAGGTCATCCTCAAAGAGGTGAAAATTTGAAGAAATGTATATTTCATTTTGTATTTCCAAGTAGGTTTCTGTGTGATTGTTATACGGTTTGTGTATGCTAATAAAAACCTTGTTATTTCTACAATTCCCATAGTCATTTCTGCTATGTAGTATAATGTGACTCACATACATGTTCTACTAATACATGCATCTGTGTCTTTACTACTGTGCATGAACATTCACATGAGAGAAGACTGACAGGGTAACATCTGGCTTAGTAAGACTGATTGCTTACTTGCATAGTAAGTGATCGGTGCTTAAGGCTATGCACATTCATTAGAAAGTTACTTCTATGTGATTATGTTCTAAATATTCAACAGTTTAAATGCTTAGGGTATGGCCACATGGTCAGGGTTCCTGGTGCAGTTTTGGAAGTCAAAATTAGGAGTGGATCATAAAAGGAGAGAAAGCATAAAAGACAGATACAACTTCTTTTTTTAATTCACTTCTAGTTTGGGCTTCCAAAACTGCACAGCTATAGATTAGATGGATAACATAAATTATATCTCTAGATACTGATACGTGTGAGATGAACTATTATCAGGAATTGCTATAGCCCATAGATAGATGTCATGAACAAGACATCAATCATTCATCAAGTCAGTAGTATCAAAAGTTTTCACATAATTAGCTTAAAAGGTCACTGAGTTGTGATTTCTTGGGGTCCAATTGCTAAGACCCCCTCTGATTGCTAGAACGAGGAGAGAGAAGCACTCGCATATGGCACTCTCTCTCTCTTCGCTGCAGTAGAGGAAGCACTGATCAAAATTTTTGATGTCTCTATAGTACTGTAAATAAACCTCACTGACTTTTTGAAAAGGCGAAACACTGAAACACAAGAATGTGTTCTTAATTTGTTCAGTTTTTTAGTCTTTCTCTTGTCCCCCAGACTTCAATCTTCAGTGTCTGCTGACACAAGAAAATGTACTTCCTGTCAGCATTACTGTACAATGTTCCTTAGGTCCTGTTCACACATGTTTTTTGTTGGTAGATGCCTGCCAAAAAGCCTTCTGCAGCAGTACTGAAATCTGAATCTGCCTCCCATTGTTTTCAAAGGAAGGCCATGCTAGACTTTATGCGGCTGCGGTTTGTAGCTGAGACCATGACAAGAAAGGACATATCCGAAACAATATGTTTGGTGTGGTGTCTAGAAGGACTCACTGGAACTTGCAGCAGAGGTCTGCAGTTTAGCTCCTTTCAATTCAAATAGAAAAACCATGGCAGAAATCAAAGGCAATTTGTCATCATGATCTGAAAGGGGTTGTGCAGGGATTTTATATTGATGACCTATCCTCAGAATAGGTCATTGCTATCTGATTGGTGGGGTTCTGGCACCCCCGCTGGTCTGTTGTTCGAAGAGGAGGCGGCGTTCCTTGCGAGAGCTGCTCCCTCTTCATTATACTGCCCATCATCTTGGAAGTGCAGTGTAATTACAAGTACTCACTTCATTCACTTGGAGCAAGTACTTGTAATTACACTAGGGAGACAACATGTAATGTAATGAAGAGGAAGCAGAGCTCAAATGGAGAGCCACCTCCTCTTCAAACAGCTGATTGGCGATGGTGTCAAACTCCTGCCAATAAGATATTGATGATCTATTCTGAGGATAGGTCAACAATGTAAACCCTTGCACAACCCCTTTAAACTATGATCTTTTTTGGTAAATCCCTATTTGTTTGTGTCACAGAGATTCACTTGACCAGTTTTCGTAACACAAGGGGAGCAGATCAGCACTGCGCCCTGTGATTGGCTGCAGTGGTCGCATGTCCCCCATTGACTGATGTTGATCTAAGCATGGCATGGAGAGGAAGAGCCGGCCCGGGAGCGAACCCAGTGACGGGGGACAGATAAGTATGAACTCCACCACGGGTCATCCACTCTGGGAGGTCTGTCTGACTCTTGGATAACCCCTTTAACTATCATATTGAATGGAACAGGTACAGCTCCATTCAAAGTGTAGGGGCCGTGCTGGGGTCCTGCAGCTCAGCTCCCATTCACTACATGGCACGACCACTACACTTTGAAGCTTCTTGCCATTCAAGAGCTAGCTCCAGTGCTGGAGCCTGCAGGGAACAGATGATCGGTGGAGTTGTGGTCGGATATAAATGACATAGCGTCTTCAATATCAGGAGCCTGGAAAACCCCTTTAGTGATCAGTAGCTGCAGGTCAATGATAGCTGTGTGACTGCTCAAAATGCATGAGCACTGATGTTTTCTTGCCATAGTATTTTTGAAAATGGAACTAATGGAAGTGTCTTCAATACTTTTTACCTGGTGTTGGATTCAAAACAATACTTTAGGGCAAGCATGGCCGACTTGCAGCTCTCCAGCTGTTGTGAAACTACAAATCCCACCATGCCCTGCTGTAGGCTGATAGCTGTAGGCATTCTGGGCATGTTAGGAGTTGTAGTTTTGCAACAGCTGGAGAGCTTCAGGTTGGCCATCCCTGCTTTAGGGTATCATCTCTGTTTAGAGTCTACCAAATGATCTTCAATCTGCGAACCATCTGCTGATACACATGGTAGATAGGCCATTACCAGTCAGCTTTATTTCCCTATACATGTTCCTAAAAAAAAATTACCTGATCACATGTTGTGTTGCTGCTTGGACTCCCCTAGTGATCAGCTGCCAACAGCGCCATTACAGGTGAAAGTTAGCATTACACCAGATCTATTGCTTTAATGAATTGTATAATAGATATCTATAGGTAGAGACAGAGAGTAGCTCTTTGTAATCTTTCACTTCTCATACGCAATGATGGAAGCTTTTGGTGAAAACCAGTGAATATTGAGCAGGTTACAGATTTGAAAATCCACAGCATGCTCTGAACTCTTTTCATTTTTTCCCCCCTACAAAATATAACTACATGTAAATTGTCTTGGATTTTCAGCAACACTTCCACCAGGCCTGAACGCCCCCTAAGGCATTCCATACAAAATAAGATTATTTCAAGGTGTTTCATATCAATGCAGCAAGGCACGTGATTCTCAAACATGAAGGTAGCCATTTTTCAATTTTTCTAGACTATCACGCTCATTAAAGTTTCATTGTGCAGATCGTTTTCCTAGAAGTCAGATATTTCTTGCTGCCATTGTTTTTTTTTGTGACACATATAATTATTTCAAAGAAAACCGAAAACCATTTTGAACCGCTCAACCTGCTCTCTCTTAATGTAATCAATGTTTCCCTTTATCAAAGGGAAGTCTGAAAAGGCGCAGCAAGCTGTGACAGATGAAAAAGGCTTGTTTTCTGCAATCAATGAAGATTGCACAAATATCAAATGTCAACATAGACAGTACAGTACAAGTAGTCTTAACAAGCGGTCTAAAGGGAAGAAACAAATACTGACAAGTGCTTTTCATTGATAAGAACTGTGCAGATAAGCTGCAGCGTATCAACCGCCTTTGTCAAGAAATTACACAGTTCTATTGTAGCTCATTTCCTTTATTGACACTGAGAAGAGTTCTACTAGATGAAAGGGCTATCATTAAACTGAAATCTTAATTAAAGTCAAATTTACATCGGCAAAAGAGACATTAAGAACATGGCTGTAGAGAGCATATGCAGAGTAGTCAAGTCTTTGGCAAGGAAAGGTTCATGGTTGATTCAGTGTAGAATCTAAGTGTTAACTGAAGTTTCAAGCATAAAATGAAAAGTGCGAAAAACGATTTAAATAGGAAGAAGCTTTAAAGTTTACTACAATGTTTTACTTATGTAAGGAAGACGGTAGGAAAAAATGTCACAACAGGGGGTTGAGTTGTAATACTGGGTTAAATGAGATTGGTGAGTTCTGTCTGGGAAAAACATTTTCATGGAGAATGTGTATGCGAAGAGCTACAGATAACATGTCAACTGCGGGTCATTTGACTAAAGGCCCCTTTACACTGATATATTTAGCAGATGATTGTTGGGAAGGAAGCGTTCCTTCCATACAATCGTGTGCTCGTCAGTAAAGTAGACCACTGAACTTACCTGCATCTCCTTCACAATATGAGGAAGAGGGATCGCTAATTCCATCGCTCATCACCATACAGAATCATTGTTTGCCGGCAGCAGAGCATGTGTAGATGGCACAATCTGCTGCCGGCAGGGGCATAACTGCCATAGCGGCAGACCATGCGACTGCTATGGGGCCCAGATAGGATAATCTCCTCTTCTATTGGGCGTGAAAACTTGGTCAGGACTCTACCCTCTAAAGAAACAACTTTTAGCAAACAAGGCAGTGGAAGAAATGGCGCAAGGGTCATTGCAAGGGGTTTAGGCGGAAACCCTTCTGTCCTGTGTGGGGGAACCTGGTTTGATCCTTGCTATGGGGCCCTTACTTCTCTATGTACGCCACTGGCTGCCGGCAAACAATGATTTTTGACCGCATAAACGATCATATTACCCAATAAACAAGCATTTTGCACCTTTACACCAGATTATTTTGGGGAATTATCGATGACATAGATAATTTTCAGGGCTTGCAAAAATATCCCTACATAATTCAGTCTTATGCCTATTTATACACATGAGAAGGGGCACTATCTGCTCAGTACAAAAGTTAGAACCTCTACTAACGTACTTAACTCTCCTATCATGCCACTAACACACAAGAAGCCAATAAGCAGCACGGTGGCTCAGTGGTTATCACCACTGGGGTCCTAGGTTCAAATGTGACCCCAGATCTGTTGGTGATTTTTCTTCTATTTGTGGAATCTGCATGGAGTTTATATGTTCTCCTCATGTGTCCACGTGTTTTCTGTAGGTACTTTGGTTTCCTACCACACTCCAGACACAATGATAGGGAATTTAGATTGTGAGCTCAACTGGGAACAGTGAATGATGATGTCTGTAAAGCACCGGTGGAGTATGTTGGTGCTTTATAAGCTAGTAAAGTAAATGAAGAAGTAGTTTATCTATATGTTCAGCTGGTTAACGTGTGGAACCCATCAAGTAGTCTTGAGAATAGAGGCTTAGCAGAAGGCACTTAGGATGGTGCTCATACGGGGGCAGCCTGTAGCCAAGTAAGAAAAACTTTTCCAACTGGAAGGATAGGAGCTCAATAACAGCAAGAATGAAGGGAACTGTTTTCTCCCTGCACCTCCATTCACTTCATTGGCTGCCAACCACTTCTGACTAGCAGACTATGCCATGTCATGCTGTACCACACAAAGAAAGCATGAGTAGAAAGGCTGCACCACACATCACGAGAAACAACCACTTTTTTGAGAAATAAGTAAACACAGACATGTTAACTCCACAGAATACAAATCAAAGAGCTCTTAGATGTATATTCTATGTTTTTAGTGGTTTTATCGTGTATGTGTGTACCTACATCTCAATAAAGTGGTTGTTTCTCTTTACGTGAAGTACAGTCTTCCTGTTCATGCTTCCTTTGTGTGGTAGATAGTTATTAGTCATCGCACACAGGCTAGCACTCATAGTTAACTAGGTGGTACCTACTTATTTGGATATACGACTCATAGTTAACTACATTGTACCTGCTTATTTGGATACACCACTCATGGTTAATTAGGTGGTTAATTAGGTGGTACCCACTTATTTGGATATACCACTCATGGTTAATTAGGTGGTACCTGCTTATTTGGATATACCACTCATGGTTAAGTAGGTGGCACCCGCTTATTTTGATATACCACTCATAGTTAAGTAGGTGGTACCCGCTTATTTTTATATACCATTTATAGTTAAGTAGGTGATGCCTGCTTATTTAGATATACCACTTACAGTTAATTAGGTGGTACCTGCTTATTTGGATATACCACTCATAATGAACTACAGTAGGTGGTGCCCACTTATTTGAATGTACCCCTCATAGTTAACTAGGTGGTGCCTTCTTACTCGGATATACCACTCATAGTTGATTAGGTGGTGCCAGCTTATTCGGATATGCTACTCGTAGTTAATATAGGTGGTGCCCACTTATTTGTATATACCACTCATAGTTAACTAGATGGTGCCTGCTTATTCGGATATATATATATATATATATATATATATATATATATATATATACACTCACCGGCCACTTTATTAGGTACACCTGTCCAACTGCTCGTTAACACTTAATTTCTAATCAGCCAATCACATGGCGGCAACTCAGTGCATTTAGGCATGTAGACATGGTCAAGACAATCTCCTGCAGTTCAAACCGAGCATCAGTATGGGGAAGAAAGGTGATTTGAGTGCCTTTGAACGTGGCATGGTTGTTGGTGCCAGAAGGGCTGGTCTGAGTATTTCAGAAACTGCTGATCTACTGGGATTTTCACGCACAACCATCTCTAGGGTTTACAGAGAATGGTCCGAAAAAGAAAAAACATCCAGTGAGCGGCAGTTCTGTGGGCGGAAATGCCTTGTTGATGCCAGAGGTCAGAGGAGAATGGGCAGACTGGTTCGAGCTGATAGAAAGGCAGCAGTGACTCAAATTGCCACCCGTTACAACCAAGGTAGGCAGAAGAGCATCTCTGAACGCACAGTACGTCGAACTTTGAGGCAGATGGGCTACAGCAGCAGAAGACCACACCGGGTGCCACTCCTTTCAGCTAAGAACAGGAAACTGAGGCTACAATTTGCACAAGCTCATCGAAATTGGACAGTAGAAGATTGGAAAAACGTTGCCTGGTCTGATGAGTCTCGATTTCTGCTGCGACATTCGGATGGTAGGGTCAGAATTTGGCGTCAACAACATAAAAGCATGGATCCATCCTGCCTTGTATCAACGGTTCAAGCTGGTGGTGGTGGTGTCATGGTGTGGGGAATATTTTCTTGGCACTCTTTGGGCCCCTTGGTACCAATTGAGCATCGTTGCAACGCCACAGCCTACCTGAGTATTGTTGCTGACCATGTCCATCCCTTTATGACCACAATGTACCCAACATCTGATGGCTACTTTCAGCAGGATAATGCGCCATGTCATAAAGCTGGAATCATCTCAGACTGGTTTCTTGAACATGACAATGAGTTCACTGTACTCAAATGGCCTCCACAGTCACCAGATCTCAATCCAATAGAGCATCTTTGGGATGTGGTGGAACGGGAGATTCGCATCATGGATGTGCAGCCGACAAATCTGCGGCAACTGTGTGATGCCATCATGTCAATATGGACCAAAATCTCTGAGGAATGCTTCCAGCACCTTGTTGAATCTATGCCACGAAGAATTGAGGCAGTTCTGAAGGCAAAAGGGGGTCCAACCCGTTACTAGCATGGTGTACCTAATAAAGTGGCCGGTTAGTGTATATGTATATATATATATATATATATATATATATCAATAATCTCTCTCTCTCGCTAGATGACCTGGCCTCCACAGTCACCAGACCTGAACCCAATCGAGATGGTTTGGGGTGAGCTGGACCGCAGAGTGAAGGCAAAAGGGCCAACAAGTGCTAAGCATCTCTGGGAACTCCTTCAAGACTGTTGGAATACCATTTCAGGTGACTACCTCTTGAAGCTCATCAAGAGAATGCCAAGAGTGTGCAAAGCAGTAATCAAAGCAAAAGGTGGCTACTTTGAAGAACCTAGAATATAAGACATATTTTCAGTTGTTTCACACTTTTTTAAGTATATAATTCCACGTGTTAATTCATAGTTTTGATGCCTTCAGTGTGAATCTACAATTTTCATAGTCATGAAAATACAGAAAACTCTTTGAATGAGAAGGTGTGTCCAAACTTTTGGTATGTACAGTATATATACACACACACACAGTGTATATTGGCTACAGATCATTTTTTTTCGCCTTCTTTAAAAATTTGGACTATGTGCAAAGATAATCATTATTATCTACCTTTTCATTGATGTTGATAGACCTGTGAAATAATAATATACTGAAAGTACTAATAAGGGCTCATGCACACGAAAGTATTTTTTTTGTGTGTCCGTTCATTTTTTTATTTTATTTGCTGACTGTACAGTCATGGCCAAAAGTTTTGAGAATGATACAGATATTAATTTTTACAAAGTCTACTGCTTCAGTTTTTATAATGGCAATTTGCATATACTCCAGAATGTTATAAAGAGTGATCAGCTTAACAGCAATTACTTGCAAAGTCAATATTTGCCTAGAAAATGAACTTTATCCCCCAAAACACATTTCAACATCATTGCAGCCCTGCCTTAAAAGGACCAGCTAACATCTTTTCAGTGATTGCTCCATTAACACAGGTGTGGGTGTTGATGAGGACAGGGCTGGAGATCAATCTGTCATGATTAAGTAAGAATGACACCACTGGACACTTTAAAAGGAGGCTGGTGCTTGGCATCATTGTTTCTCTTCTGTTAACCATGGTTATCTCTAAAGAAACACGTGCAGTCATCATTGCACTGCACAAAAATGGCCTAACAGGGAAGAGTATCGCAGCTAGAAAGATTGCACCTCAGTCAACAATCTATCGCATCATCAAGAACTTCAAGGAGAGAGGTTCCATTGTTGCCAAAAAGGCTCCAGGGCACCCAAGAAAGACCAGCAAGCGCCAGGACTGTCTCTTAAAAGTGTTTCAGCTGCGGGATCGGGCTACCAGCAGTGCAAAGCTTACTCAGGAATGGCAGGCAGGTGTGAGTGCATCTGCACGCACTGTGAGGCGGAGACTCTTGGAGCAAGGCCTAGTCTCAAGGAGGGCAGCAATGAAGCCACTTCTCTCCAGAAAAAAACATCAGGGACAGACTGATATTCTGCAAAAGGTATAGGGAGAGGACTGCTGAGGACTGGGGTAAAGTCATTTTCTCTGATGAATCCCCTTTTCGATTGTTTGGGAAATCTGGAAAACAGCTTATTCGGAGAAGACGAGGTGAGCTCTACCACCAGTCTTGTCTCATGCCAACTGTAAAGCATCCTGAAACCATTCATGTGTGGGGTTGCTTCTCAGCCAAGGGAATCGGCTCTCACAGTCTTGCCTAAAAACACAGCCATGAATAAAGAATGGTACCAGAATGTCCTCCGAGAGCAACTTCTCCCAACCGTCCAAGAGCAGTTTGGCGATCAACAATGCCTTTTCCAGCATGATGGAGCACCTTGCCATAAAGCAAAGGTGATAACTAAATGGCTAAGAGAACAAAACATAGAGATTTGGGGTCCATGGCCTGGAAACTCCCGAGATCTTAATCCCATTGAGAACTTGTGGTCAATCATCAAGAAACGGGTGGACAAACAAAAACCTACAAATTCTGACAAAATGCAAGCATTGATTGTGCAAGAATGGACTGCTATCAGTCAGGATTTGGTCCAGAAGTTGATTGAGAGCATGCCAGGGAGAATTGCAGAGGTCCTGAAGAAGAAGAGTCAACACTGCAAATATTGACTTGCTGCATTAACTCATTCTAACTGTCAATATAAGCTTTTGTTACTCATAATATGATTGCAATTATATTTCTGTATGTGATAAAAACATCTGACAAACACACATAAAAACCAGAGGGCAGCAGATCACGTGAAAATATAATATTTGTGTCATTCTCAAAACTTTTGGCCATGACTGTATGTGGACCCATTCACTACAACAGGGATGCAAAAAGCGGAAATGACTCCATGTGCATTCCGTGTCCGTATGTCCGCATGACCATTCTGCAAAGAAAATAGAACATGTCCTGTTATTGTTACGGAATAGGATAGGACTGGTCTATTAGGGGCCAGCCCTTCCGTTCGGCAAAATGCGAAATGCACATGGCCAGTATCTGAGTTTTTCGGATACGCAATTTACAGAACACAAAACATCCAACGGCCATGTGCATGAGCCCTAACAGTGATTACTGACTACTACTGTAATACCAGGAACAGTGTAAAGTTCAATCTATTAAGTGGAAATTCATTAGGCAGTTAATTTGGCCACAAAATGTATAAAGCATGTAAGACCACAAGGAGGGGATACCCTATTTTTTATGCCATGTGATTTTGCTACAATTGGTGAAATTTAGGAATTTTTTTCTGTCCTAAATTGCATACATCTAAAAAAAAAATACCTCCCATTTGCTAAATGTTATAACGTCATAGAGTTAGTAAAATGCTTTATATGTGAAGTGCCCGGAGGATGACTTAAAAAGGTTAATTACTGCCAAAAGGGTTAATGCAATGTTTGAGTTAAATGTTGTTAAAGCACTTACTTCGTTATGCACTGTGTAAACCTAATAGCAATGTATAGGCAACCACACAGTAAACATTGGCCGACTGTTTAGGTTACCAGGGTGATAGACTTTGACCACCCTCTGGTTAGAAGCCTTGTCTGAGCAAATCCACAGGAAAGATGTGTGGGAGAGTTTCTGCAGACCAGGCCCAAGTTCAGAGAACTTCTCTCTCTGAGAGTACAGGTGCCAAAGAAGCAACCCTACTACCAGAGTAACCCTGAAAGAAAGAGATCAGACATCTATAGAAGGTATATGCTTATTTATGGCATTGAGACTTTGCTTCTGTGTAAAGGATTACTGTCTTCAGGACTTACCAAACTTTGAGATGGACTGGTCATCTGCATCTAAGATCTGCACTCCTTAGTCTGGGAATTGCAGGAGTGAACAAGAATAGTAAAGCATGCCTGTGGTTACTTGTAGAGACTGTGACGTGTCCTTAGAGAGATTCAGGGAGTACTACAACTACTATCATGCCTGTACATAGCTATTGGGCATAGACTATACTGTGGCATATGTAGTACTACTCCATTAATCAATAGTAATTTATTTATTGCAACCAGTGGGCCTGTTCCTTGACTCCATTATCCATCCAATAGCTCTGCATCCATACTCCTGCCTTGCACCCTGCCAGCCACCTAACATCAAGGGCACCCCACCTAACATCAGGAAGGAGCCCCAATACCAGGCTGTGTCTGAGGGAAGAAAGGGTGCACCCTCCATTCATTGTGCATGGCTCAGGTGCACCAAAGTGCAGATGTAGTAGAACTGTGAGTACTACCACGACCATCATAGACATTACCACTTTTACCACTCCTCTCATACTCGGCTCCCCTCTGTGTTGCTGCATATGGTCATAAGTGTTGGACACAACTCAATAAATGAATTCAGGTGTTTTATTCAGTCCCATTGCCACAGGTCTATAAAATCCAGCCCCTAGCCATGCAGTCTGCCTTTACAAATATTTGTAAAAGAATGGCTTATTGTAAAGAGCTCTCTGAATTCCAGTGTTGTCTTGTAATAGGATGCAACCATTGTAATAAGTCAGTTTGTTAAATTTCTACTTCCTATATATTCCACCATCAATTGTAAGTGGTATTTATTATGATGTCTGTCCATGTGGTCTTTGTATGCCATGTGGGCTGTTTGCTGGTGGGGTGTATCTAGGGCCATTTGTCAGTGTGGCAGTGCACACTTGCCTTTGTCTAGTGTGTAATACTCTGTCTTGTGTGTAATCCATGTATACTTGTGGTGTCCCATTGTATGCCATCTGGGCTGATTGCCGTATACTGGTGGATATGTATCTAGGGCCATGTGTCGGTGTGGCAGTGCTTATTCGGTGTTGTGCATACTGGCCGCAGATACTTTGTGGTGTGAACATGACCATTGTTATGTCTCTCCTCTCTGTTTTGTTCAGCAAGGCAGGGGTTAATTGCCCTCACTTGCTGTGATATTCTTTTCCATGTAGAGGTTAATCCCCCCTTTCTGTTTGTGTGCACCTATGGATGCTGTTGGCAAATTGGCTCAGCTATATGTTGTGTCTGTGTATCTCGTCCCTTGGCTGAGCAACAGCAATAGTTCCAGTAATGGTTCCTGTATCTGCTTCTGTTGCTCTGTTCTCTGTCCAGTCCTTGCCTGTCTGTATGTCTGTGGTCTGTCTGTGTTCCCTGCTTGTGTAGTCTCAGTTTAGTTCTGTTCATGTTTTCATCTAGTCTGGTGTTCTGCTCTTGTTCCAACCTGCCTGTTGTGGTATTCCTTAGAGCTGTGTTTTAGTCGATTTAGAATGGGAAGCCACAAAAGCTCCTGTAGGTGCAATGTGTATGCATCCCAATACCTTTGTCCATATAGTATATGTGCCTATTAACTATGTAAGGCTTCTATCACACTGGCGTTAGGATTGTCCAGCAGGCTGTTCCGGCAGTGGAACAGCTGCTGGATCCGTACATGCGTGCCAATGTTAGTACAGGCTGCCAGAACAGCCTGTCAGAAAATCCTAATGCCCGTCTGAATGAAGCCTAAATTAGACTGGATAGCAATTCATAAAGATGGCAGTAAAGAATTTAAAAAAGCAGGGGAGAAAATGTTTTATTAGCTCTCTCTTCATTAACCTTGTTTCTTGTAGATCATAGTACACCCAAAAACAGCCAGAAGATGATTCCAAAGTATGGTTATTATGCTTGGGGACACCCTATGTGTATATACAAATCTAGTTTAGACTCTGTTTTTTTAAATATTTCTGTGGGGATTTGAACTCACAACCATCAACATTACTGGGCTATAGAGCTCAGTGCTAAGTCAGTGTTGAAAAACCTCATAGAAGTTTCTGTTGTATAATACAAGAGAAACTGCTATGAGCACTGGCGTAACTATAGGAGTCGCAGCGGTCGCAGTTGCGACCGGGCCCCTAAGCCAGGGTGGCCCAGAGGGCCCCCCATGCCAGTGGTGCTCTACTTTTCCCTTTATAAGATGCAGTGCATCTTATACGCCATTCACCATATGGGCTAACTTTTTTAAAGTATTTTAATAGTATGGGTGTATGTTCATAAACTTACCTTCCACAGCGCAGCCGTTTAGGAGCTTTTTATCCTGGTCACGTGGTCCCTCTTGCTGGGTTTTCTTTGTTTCCGGTCAAAGTCCGTTGCCCTGTCTTCCTTTCCCGTCGCCCTGTCTTCCTTTCCCGGCTTGTGCAGGAGACGGAACGTCAGTAATGACGTCACCGCCTCCTGCAATTCAGAGCGCCGGCCGTCTTCCTACCTGGCGCATGCGCAGTCCACAGTACTCCATTGCGCATGCGCCGTTTTCGCCTGTGTCTCGGCAACCCGGCAGTACAGGCTGCCGGTTTCTGCGCATGCGCAAGTCATGGACGCGTGCGGGAGTGTACTACACTACTCAAATTACTAATATAATTAGTAATTTGAGTAGTGTAGAAAATAAAGAACTGGATGGCATATGAGGGGCACTGGGGATGACACATGAGGGGCACTGGATGGAACATGAGGGGCACTGGATGGAACATGAGGGGCACTGGATGACATAAAAGGGGCACTGGATGACATAAAAGGGGCACTGGATGGCATAAAAGGGGCACTGGATGGAACATGAGGGGCACTGGATAGCACATGAGGGGCACTGGATGACATAAAAGAGGCACTGGATGGCACATGAGGGGCACTGTATGGAACACAAGGGGCACTGGGGATGGCAAAAGGGCACTGGATGGCAATGGGGCACTGGATGGCAAATGATGAAGGCAATGTGGGCTCTGGATGGCACTGTTGTAGGAGCAATGTGGAGGTCATTGTTATGGGGGCACTGTGGATGTCACTGTTATGGGGGCACTGTGGAGGTCACTGTTATGGAGGATCTGTGGATGACACTGTTATGGGGGATCTGTGGAGGACACTGTTATGGGGGATCTGTGGATGACTCTGTTATGGGGGCACTGTGGATGTCACTGTTATGGGGGCACTGTGAAGTTCAGTGTTGTGGAGTTCACTGTTATGGACGCTCAGTATGAGTGATAGGGCTCATGCACAGAACCGTATCTGTTTTGCAGCCTGCAAGTCACGGATCCACTAAATAAGGATACTGTCCGTGTGTGACTCACATTTTTTGCAGTTCCACTGAGTTCTATGGGTTTTAGATCTGCATTATAAGGACCAGAATAGGACATTTTCTATCTTTTGCAGAACTGATATACGGAGGATGTGGAAAAAACATGGACGTCATCAGTCTGTTTTCTACATACGTATGTGAGTTCTAGTAAAGACAGAACATGTCCTATTCTGGTCCTCAAATTCATAGAACTCAATGGGACTGCAAAAAATGTGGATCACAAAATGGATACGGTCTTGTGCATGAGGGTTTAGATACACAGCTCAGCAGGCTATGTCATACTAGATGGGATTAGATACACTACTCAGCATGCTGTATCATACAAGATTGGATTAGATACACAGCTCAGCAGGCTTTATCGCACACAACTGGATGTGTATCAGGCACACATACTGGATAGGATTAGATACAGATATGATTGGATACGCTTGCTGAATCGTGCTGTTTATTACATTCTGGAGATGGTGAGGGAAGAGCCTGTGGACTGTCAGTGATGGGATTAGATACTCAGCTTAGCAGGCTGTATCACATAGGATAGGATTAGATACACATGTGTGGACGGTCAGTGATGAGATGTAGACACTGAGTGAGAAGTAGACTCATGTCTGGGTGTAGAAAGATGGACACAGGAGTTGTAGTGAGTGTAGTTGCTGCAGACAGAGCAGTGTGGGGGGCGTGGCCAGCCTGTGAGTCATCACTGTGTGACTCATCACTCTGCAGTGCAGCCAGGCTTCTGTCTCAATAAAGTTATGTATTCAAGAAAACAGGAAGGGGAGAAAGTAAACAGATCTGCCAGGATAATGTGATGTCTTCCAGGGGGAAAGGAAAGCTCAGACATGAAAAACAGGTATTGGAGGCATCTGTATGGATGGTTAGGGGTATTAGGAGCACATAAAAAGAATTATGATCTTGGGACCGGACAACCTCTTTAAGTCCCCCAAGTGGACCACAACTTACAATCATCAGATGTAAATTGCTCCATTATTCTATACAGAAATCACTTTAATACGGTTCAGTGCTGCCATCTAGTGGCCTGAACTGGGATATACTAACAATGAGCCTGGAATCCTAGTACAGGCTGTGGCTTATTTATAGAACAGGGTGCTTTCCCCAATCTCCGCTGGGGGAAAGCGTGCCTAAAGAGGAATCCCACACTTTCGTTTTTTAACACTCTCAGATGCTATGAGTGAGGGGAACTCATTGCTGTGAGGGTAGGGACCATGAGGGTGAAGAACTGTGTGAAGAGCTTTATGGAGTGTAAATCTGTGAGGGAGAGTCAGAATCGACAGAATGTAACTGTGTTGTTAGCACATTATTACAATATATGGGGCACCAATTTTGATTTAGCCCAGGGCCACATTTTGTCTAAAACCGGCACTGGATACCAACAAAGTGCATTTGCATTACAACAATAGGATATACAAAGTATCAGGTTGAATCTGAATTATAAATCATGGTTATTGGGTTTGTAATGATAAATTATATATTGAATTAGGATATGATTATGACAATCAAATAGCATATCATTTTGGAAAAAAATAACTAAAATCCAATCTGGCAACATCATAGAAAAGATGTTTTATTAAAGTTTCAGAATTGTACAAATGATAAAATAACAATAAAAAAGCTGTACACAAATAAGAACACATATTGTACAATGATATCTAAAGAAATGATTTGCTGTAATACCTACAATATTCATAATACTCAGTAGTACTGATCAGCTTACATCATACACTGTAAACTGCATTCCCTATAGAAATAATTGTGCTTTTACCTACATAACCAGTACTTATAACAGAAAATGTGCAAATATTATAAAATTAAAAAAGGCAAAAAGGCTCTTCGCTTATTCAAAGGCTATCAGTTTGCGTTCATTTGCTATCAACTTAAAGTTAGCTACATATTAGCTTCATTATTAACAAAGGTAAAGAAATGCTTCTTCAGAGTAAAAGATCTACTTCCACAAAAGATGAATGCAACAATTTACAATACATTTACCAAACACATTTTACGGTTTTATAGTGAGAACAGAATTTTTTGTATCGTTTCTCAAAGAAAGAAAGAAAGAATCTACTTGCGAGGTCTTGAGAGAGAGAAGTATTGACTTTGGCATATCCAAACACATGGTAAAATATGCTCCCTGTCAAAGAAGGGGATTGAAATCATGTATGAATTATTGTATGACCCAGATGTTTATACATCTGGAATATACAGTGGTAATTCAGGTCAATTATGTCTAAATATCATTGTACATGGACTGATGTGTCAGGCAATTATCAGGAATGAACCAGAAGTTCCTGATTAACAGTGGAGGTGAGGCCAGCGTTTACATGCAGAAGTCACCTCCGCAGTATGGGGACAAGCAATCACTACAGTGATCGGCCCCATAGAAAGCCATTGTTCCTGGGCAGAAGAACACATTTTAGACAGTACAACCTGCTGCACAGGAACAACGATTTTTGGTGCCATCAAAACAACACGATCAGCCTATGAACAGGTTATCTCTGGCACCTTATACACAGGAAATTATCGGGAATGAGCATTTATACACATGCTCATCTCCAATGATCAGCCTGATTATTGGTCTGTGCCAAAAGCACCCTAACAGAGCATTCTATCAAAACCATAAGAATTAATACAAAATGGTATGATGTTTGCAACATTCAGCTTCTAGGGCACAGCATGTAATATATCCTAGAATCTAGGTCAGGGATCAGCAACCTTCAGCACTCCAGCTGTTGTGAAACTACAACTCCCAGCACACTCCTTCCACTTCTATGGGAGTTCAGAGAACAGCTAAGCAAGTGTGCATGATGGGAGATGTAGTTTCCCAACACCTGGAGTGCCGGAGGTTGCTGATCCCTGATCTAGGTTCTCCACCTGTGGTGCAGGTACCCCATGGGCTACACTCAATGGGCCACATATACTATTGTGGCTGTGTCTCAATTCTGGCATAATTTACAACAAATTTTACGCAGTTTGGCACATCTCATTTTAGACATATTTATCAACAAGTAAGGCTACTTTCACATCAGCGCTTCTGCTGGATCCAGCAGGGAATCAGCAAAAATGCATCCAGTCAATAATACAACCATCTGCATCCGTTCAGAATGGATCCTGTTCTATTATCTCCATAATAACAAGACAGATCCGGCACCTATTGACTTACAATAGTTTTAGTGCCGGATCCATTTTTTTCATGCCCGAAAAACGGATCCAGCACCATTGACTCACATTGTGTTTCATGCCAGATCCGCTAGATCAGTAACGCTACAAAATGGAAAGGAATGCATTCTGGTGCACTCAGTTCCAGTTTGTCCAGTTTTGTCCTCATTGACCATGAATGGGACAAAGCTGAAGCATTTTCCTCCGGTTTTGAGACCTTGAACCAGATCTCAAAACCGGAAAGGAAAACGCAGATGTGAAAGTAGCCTAAGGCAAAAACGAATCCACTGTGCATCGCTAACCAAGTGGGAAAGGGAATGACTTTTTGAAATTTTGGTGTCGCAAAGTAAGTCAATCAGTAAGTGGCATTTAGGCCAGTATCTAGCCATCAATATTAAAATCTCGGAAGCTATTTAGACCTGTAACTTTTTCTACAACTACCGTATCTGTGATTATACGAAGGTCAAAATTGAGCTTTGGTAAAAATAAAACATGAGTAAAGCTCAGAAATGAGAACAAAGATGAAAAGTGTCCACATCCACTTAAAGATTACCATCTGTTTCTAACCAACATCTATCATATCTACGGTACATTCTTATTACAGTCCAGTCATGTGCAAACAGCATTGTTCATTCATATAAAATCACACCGTCTATCTGATAAGTTAGTCCCATATAATATCGCTGTAGTAAAGGAATATACTGTATGTGGGGGTGGACGAATCACAGAAGCTAAATAGCCAGTATTCCTAGGAATTTGCTACTGATATGTAACCTCTTGAGCCGATGAACATTCCTACTGCTCATAAGTACTGTAGTTATTCCAGTGATTTGTCTTCTCCTATAAAGATCGGTGTAAATGACAAGATTTCCATTGTATATAATAAAATGATTACTCTGTTACCAGGTCACATGATAGTAAACCTAAGATTGCATTTCATGCCTGAAACTTACATTATAAGACTATCCGATAGCACGTGGACATCTGTCTTCTACTATAGCACTTATCTGTGAAATATATTTTAATATATTATTTTTTCCATACTTATTATAATGTAATGTAATATGTTTACTTTAAAGGGACCTCCCACAATTAGAAAAACGGGTGTGCTTTTGTGTGTTCAAAACAGCGCCAAACTCTGTCTGATATTGCAGCTCAGCCTCAGAATGAACAGCAGACTAATCCTGGGAAATCTCTTTAATATTAAGGCAGCACATGATTTTTATAGCTACAAATACTGAATTTTCATGCAAAATATGCCTATTATGCTTATGCATGCCCATATGTAAAACTATTGATGAAACACCTCCAGCCACCATGCATGAAATGTTAAAAATTATTTTGGAGGAGGGTGATGCATTCTGGGAAATTCAGGACAATGTACCACAGATGGGAGTCATTGCTACTTAGTTTTGAAAACCAGGGAAAAAGAGGAGTTGCAGATGGCAAGATGTTGGGTCATTATCAGAGTACTGTTATGGGCAATCCATTTTTATGAATCCTGCATCCGAGAGGTAATTGGAGAGGGGGGGTGTAAGGTGATTCTACAGCCAGAGAATTATCCCAAACATGGAAAATTATTGTGTAAAAAAGGAAGTATTGCTGATTTCTACAATCTAAGTCACTTGTATGCTGCTCTAAAAAAACACTCATGAAAAGTTTTGCATAAATGGTCAAACAAAACTTTTTAAAAAATGTAATGAAGTCCTATGCCTACTCTCTTGATAGGTTTTTAAATCTATAGATATTAGTAGTATATTCTTTATGTACGTCACTGAAGCGAACTGGACAATGGAGAAAATGTTCTTATGATGTTATTCTACTCTTAAAGGTCATCTGTCGGCAGATTTGTACCTGGCTGACCTGTTACATGTGCACTTGGCAGCAGAAGGCATCTGCGTTGGTCCCATGTTCATATGTCCCCACACTGCTGAGAAAAATGATGTTTTAATATATGCAAATGAGCCTCTAGGAGCAACAGGAGTGTTGATGTTACACCCAGAGGCTCTGCTCTCTCTGCCGCTGCCACGCCCTCTCCACTTTGATAGGGTCAGACATTGTGATGTTTTTACTACTTGGCCCTGTCAATCAAAATGCAGAGGGTGTGGCAGCTGCAGAGAGCAGAGCCTCTAGGTGTAATGGCAATGCCCCCATTGCTCCTAGAGGGTCATTTGCATATATTAAAACATCAGTTTTTTCAGCAATGCAGGCACATATGAACATGGGACCAACACAGATGCCTTCAGCTGCCAAGTTTCATAGGTACAAATCTGCTGACAAATGCCCTTGGACTTCAAAAAGGGGGAGTATAAATGCACACTTGTATAATTCTATACATTTTATAATTTCTATAATTCAAAAGATAATAAACAAGGGAAATAAAAATTTCCTCTAGAAGATTAATGCATACTGCAAAAGTGATAGTACCCTCACAGTCTCAAGGATAACTTTTCCATCCTCGCTCCCACCAATAATCATTTTCATAGGAGTAATTATTTTATTTTTTATTATATAGCCGGCAGCACTTTACAGATATTACAATCACTTTCTGTCTCCAGTAGACCTCATATGCTAAGGTCCCTATCAGTATGTCTTTGGAGTGTGGGACCAAACTGAACTACCCAGGGGAAACCCACACAAACATGGGGAAAAATATAAACTCCACATAGAGACATTGATAAGGATCAAAATCACAATCCAATGTTTTGTCCTGTGCAGGTTTTTTTTTCAAACAGGCGATGTACCAGTAAACACAGCACATCAGCTTATCCCCATGAAAGTGACTAGAGCTGCAATACCGGTCAGAACCCATGGATAAGAGTGATGTAGAGATGAGAGAATCAATTCTAAACAAATTAAATTTATTACAAATTTCCCAACGTCTTTGATGAGTCCAAACATTTTGGGATTTGTCCTACACAAATAGCACAAACTGGTGGCCACTATTTTACAGGTCAACAGAGAAGAAGGCATTTTCCACCAAAAAGGACTTTTGGACCATTTTTTTTATTTAAAAAAATCTGACTTTGCAGTGTGTTTTTAACAGGCTGTTTGTTACCACTGGCTACCATCCGTTTACCCATAGTCATATATTTCACTGTTATTACTAATGTCTTGGTGTTAAAGAGCTTGGATTGGATACAGAGCTAGGAGACCACAGAGTGCTATTCAAGACTTTTCATGGCAATTAAGGCTAAATCGAATCCGACACCAGATTTGACCAAATTGGACCCAAAATGAATTTTGGGAAATTATCTCAACCCAAGTCTTTTTAATATTACATAGTACCTTCATGGGGGCACAGACTATGATCTTGATCCAACAATACAGTATCTCCTATAACAATGGTGTCCAAAGGAAGAAAGCACATAGTTTTTTGGGCCTAAGCAAATGATTACAAGTTTATATCACCTTTTTTGGAAGTATTACTTTACATTAAAGTATTAGCTACCAAATGCATGATAGCCTTAAAGTCTATGGACGCCATTGGAGGCATTTTCTTAATCCATCAGACAACTGTTCAGAAGGCTCATTCTGTAGCCCTAACCTGTGAACTCCTGACAGCACTTATACACTCAATAAAGCCAAATTCGTAGCAAACTGATGAGAATTTAGCCATAACGAGTGTTTATGAGCTGTCAGGAAAGGACAGATAAGAGCTACAGACCGAGCAGTCAGAGCAGCATCCTGACAGATTTACTGTAAAGCAGCAGATGTCTTGACAACGAAAGCTGTAGAGAAAAAAACTGAATATTTAAAAAAAAGGCAAATTGAAAAAACTGATTTTTAGCCCAAAATGTGTAAAATGCAATGAAAAAAAAATTCCCCCAAAAGGTGTCCATAGCCTTTAAATCTATTTCGTATAAAATAAAATAAAATTGCTCTTGTAAACCATTCTGCTTTATGAAAATGTAAAGATTGCTAATTAATAGATTAAACATATGTACTAACATCTATACGGTATTGTTGTTCTTAGGCTTATCAACCAGTGATAAATATTACTGCGCTGACTGAAAATATTATTTATTCAGGTTAATCTCTGGACATCATTTTACAGTTTATTTATGGACATAATGCATATAAATAACTTCTTTATGTATCTTACACTGGTCTTAAAGCACATGTATTAAAGCCCCCTGCTGCATTCCTATTTCTGGAGTCTTTGCCACTGGAACCAGTCTACAGTTTGTCAGTAGAAACATTCTTTATACCATAAGGCTATTTCCATGTAGAATTTTTCAAACCGCTGACATATTTGAAAACCAGGAGCAGCATATGCATTATAAATCTGAATGATGGAAGAGCAACAGGCTAATGGCGGGTTTACACAGGCTGAGGAGCAGCTGATTGCCGGGAAGGAAGGGCTCATTCCCCACAACTGGCTGCTCGCTCAGTGGAGGTGAAGCTCTGTATCTACATGCAGTGATCACCTCCACAGTATGAGAACGAGCGATCACTCATCCTCATACAGCTGCATTGATTCTGGACAGCAGATCGCTATTTAGACAGCACGATCTGCTGCCCAGAAACCATAATTCAGGTGCTTGCATAAATGACAGTTTCACCCGATGAACGAGCGTTTTGCTTGTTTATCGAGTGATCGGTTGCACCTTTACACAGACAGATTGTTGGGAACGAGCATTCACAGGAATGTTCATCCCTGATAATCTGCCTGACTATCGGGCTGTGTAAACCCACCATAAGGTTGGAAAGTCAGGGCTACTCTGATTAGGATGCTGCCCTGCAAGTAAGAAGGTATAGGGCAGTTGGTTTGTTATATTTGTGAGGTCTTTTTCCGTAAGCTCTTTCCTTTCTTATTAGAATATTTTGTGGTGATATTTTTTGGGTATATAAATTGTAAATGCGATTGACAGGTTTTAATACTCTTCAGTCATACTGACTGTCGCCGTACCAGTGTAGTAACAGTGTCATTCGAAGTGCTGCTTCTTGAGCCATACTTACTGATACTACTAATGATTGTTCTTTATGTAGAATCAATTTTGATTATTCATTTATCATTTACAGTTGATTTTTTTTTGCAATCAGATTCCACAATAATTGCCACAATTGCTCAGAAATGAAGAAATTGTAACAATTATTGCTACTGTACATGTAAACAGGTCTTCAGCTGAATAACATAATAACATAGTAAAATAGTTTATAAGGCCGAAAAAAGACATCTGTCCATCCAGTTCGGCCTGTTATCCTGCAAGTTGAGCCAGAGGAAGACAAAAAAAAAAACCTTGTGAGGTAGAAGCCAATTTTCCTCACTTTAGGGGAAAAAATTCCTTCCCGATTCCAATCAGGCAATCAGAATTACTCCCTGGATCAACGACCCCTCTCTAGTAACTATAACCTGTAATATTATTACTCTCCAGAAATACATCCAGGCCCCTCTTGAACTCTTTTAGTGAACTTACCATCACCACCTCCTCAGGCAGAGAGTTCCATAGTCTCACTGCTCTTACTGTAAAGAAATCGGTTGTGGCATTCCGTGCGTGGTGAGCACTGAACAGCTTTGGGGCTGAGATACACCAATTTTCGGTGCACTAAAGCCCTCATTTGCATAAAGAATAAAAATCTTTCTCTCAGGAAAGCCGCAACCAGTTTTCACAAGACAGGTATCATTTTAATCAGCATGATCAACCCTGCCAGGTGATGGGTTGTTCCTGCTGAGCGAGGCTCTTTAAGGAGTAAAGTTACTAAAATCTTTTATGTAAACTGCAAAATAATGTTTCAAAGTGAACTGTTTTCATGTCTACCACGATTTACTAGATACAGGATGGAAGGAAATATGTTTTTTCATGAGTTGTTTTTTTTTATGTATTAACGCAGCACAATATTGAAATAATTACCCCAACATCTGCTCCTCATTAACATTTAAATAAACATACAAAATATGATTTCTCAATAAACACATTTAAAACAGAATCATATAATAAACATAACTGATATATATTTATTCCAGCAGCATAGCTTCGCAATACTAAATGTACGCTAGATTAAAAAAAAAATAAATCACTGAAATCTTTGGTACCAAAAGTAAGGGCACCTATGTCTGGTAACAAAATTCTGAAATCTCACAGAAAACTTAGAAATGTATTTGCTGCTCTACAGTAATACCATAGTTGATCTGAGGATCAGACAGAACTAATAAACGGCTTTAAGGAGGATATTCCAGAGAAGCCTAACACTGAAATGTACGATCAAATCTAAAACCCATCGCCAGCACTGGATGCAGCATTCTGTGGGTTGGTGATAAGACATTATTACACGTGACTTCCACAATATCTGTCAGTATATTGATGATGTCAATCTCGTCCACAAAATGTCTCCAGTGCCACCTGCTAAACTAAAAGGTTCACTTTGAAATAATCTCAGATGTAAAGGAGTTTATAATTGATAGCCATTATCATAGCTATTATTGTCATCTAATTTCCTTCTACAAATCGGTCCCTGTCCTTATCTATTCAGTTGTCTGACATTTTGTTCTCAGTCATATGTTCTACAAAAGGCAGAGTCACTCCCATGGTTTGTACCAACCTCCATGATCATGCTAAAGAATCCACATCAAGTGACTCTTCATCGTTTCCTTTTGCAACATTCATTTTTGCTTCTACTCTACAAAAATGCTTAGAAAAATTACAAATTTATAATACAAGGGCAATCAAAATGAAGGGTCTAAACAGCATTAAATGAATCCACGTGAATACTGATTGAAATGTGAATGTAAACTAGGCGCCTTAAGTTCTTAAATGCCATGTATCACTTGTACTTCCATCATGTCAGCACAGGCTCATCTTCATTCTTCCAGTTCAAGTGATTGTATATTCAGGTCTTGTAAACACTAGTAAAACATTTGAGTTTTCAACTCAGTGGCACTTACTCTGAACCAAGCATCTTCCCATAACACTGGTTTATAGCACCTTGAAACAAACACGTCGGCTGGAACCCAACTGTGAGCAGGTATTCTAAAATGTCACACCATATTCTCTTCCATTAAAAAGAGCACAGCTCTAAACATTTCCCAGAAAATATCTCGACTGAGATGCTTTACTGATTGCATTTTAGTAAACTTTATTGCTGTTCACATTTCCCAGTGGTGAGTTTTAATGCCCCTTTGTTATGCAATAAATTCAATGTCTTGAATTCGAGCGGCATCCTGTGGGGTCCAGCATTAGAAAAGTATTTGTATTTCAGCTCATCGTAATAATGATATTTTACTAGGCTTCCATAAACATCCTTGGGGAAAGGCCAAAATCCGTAAAGATGGATTTCATCGCAAAACCGTGTAGCCAATGTGTACATCAGAAGACCGGTGCTGGGTCTCTTGATCTGAACCTTGTTTGTTATCCAGTACCTGGAAAAAAATAGAGCAGATATTAAAATACTGACACTTGAATGCCAGTCTATTCAGACATTCATGTAATTTCAAGGATTATTCCATTCCCAACTCAGTCTTTCATGGCTGAGATGAGAATAACCTTGGTAAAAGACAGTGGCCAGAGTCCTGAAAACATCTGAGACAGCCAGTGCCCTGCTGTTTTCATAACTCCCATAGCAGTGAATGAGAGCTACATAAATAGTGTAGCACAACTATCTATGTTGTTTCTGGTAACTCGGGAGTTACAAAAACTGCATAGCGCCTACGCTGGCTAGTAATGAGTGTTATGAAAACAGCAGAGCACAGCCCACTCGGCAGATTCTGTAACACCAACCCCCTTCGGGCACTTACTAAGGTTTTTCAAATCTCAGCCATGAGATTAAAAGCTCAGCTTGAACTTTCTCACTGTCACCTGAGCTCCCACAATGCTCTCTGGTTTCCAGCAGAATTTTTTATTTAGCATCATATAAATACAAATCAATAAGAGAAGATTATTTGCAAAAATGTTCCAATCGTTATGAAGATGTAAATTGTGCAATGTTGATAATTCAATATGTGAACACGGATCTTCCTTTTAAAGTATCTAATAGTAAAAAGTGGAAATGTGAAGGAGATATAGAATGATGATGTCACTTTGTTCCCTATATTACAAAAAATTGGGCAAAGCATCTTCTCCAGTAGTGGTCAAGAAGCAAGAAAATGATCATATCACTAAAATAGAGAGAGAAAAGAACCATCAACTCTTAAGGCATCCACACACATTAGATTAATGTAAGCTGAACCCACTGATTCCAATGAGAGTCGATGACCATCTAAGTTGTATGGAGGATTCCTTTCCCTTGACGATAGATGCCCAACAATGGAAAGATCAGACAAGTTGGATTTCAACATGTCAGATCCTTTATTTCTCAGACAAGAAGTGTCCGGCAGGATTTTACTACCTGCTCCCATTTGAAAGCATCTGTATGGAGTGGGGGAATCGGGTGAAATATCTGTCAACCAGTTGACAGTCAGGAAAAGTGTATGGCCAGCTTTACTCTGAAAGTTTATGTAATGAAATGTCCTGAGAAAATTATATGTTTGTCTATTAAAAGGTAGAATAACCAACAAAAAGCATCAATATCAGATTGGTGGGGATCCAACACCCGGAACCACATCAATCAGCTATTTCGGGAATTTACCGTCGCCGAAACTACAGAGGGGACGGACCTAATGTCCACTGTGTAGTTTCTGATGCTGTCGTACTGCATCTCAGAATGTGAGGAAAGATGGATGGAGCATTCTGTTTCCAACTTTGTCCACTGTAAAACGGTGGTCAATGGAGGTGCCTCATGTTGGACCCCCACAGATCTTATGTTGATGGCCTATCCTCAGGATAGGTCATCAGTATCTTTAGCCCAGATAATCCGTTTGTAGAGAGGGATTGGTGAGTGTAAATGAACCCCTATAATTAGGAAGGTCTACATAATTTTCAAAAGCCCTAGTAAAACATGAATACTACTAAAAATAAATTGTCACAAATTTCTAAAATGCCATTTTGGTGATTTCCCCACTGGGTTATGTTTATTAGGATGCTGCAACATTGTGCCATATTATTTAGCAACATGTCAGTATGGATGGCACACCACTGATTTAGCCTACGATTGGCTAGCAAATTCATGCATCAAGTATGGCACATCTTTGCTGTAGTCTAGTAAACCAAAACTGCCTGGGTATCATTGAATCCCTGACATGAGCACCAGAGGATTTGAAGGGTTCGTATCTGACAATTTATTTTTAGCTGCATAATTGTTATACTCAGAGTTTGAAAAAAAAATGTTGAAACACCTCTTTAAAGGAGTTGTCCCAGTTATATAAAACTAGCCCCTAAATGTGGTAAGGTTAAAAAAAATTTAACTATACTCACCAGTTAATTCCACTGCCATTTCCAGTGCTGCAGTTCCAGTTCTTCCCACCGATCTTTGTGCAGGAGTGACCCACATGACCGTTGCCCCCAATCACTGGTCTCAGAAGTGTTTTGTCAATACATAAGTAAAATAAATAAAATATACTGCTGAGGCCAGTGATTGGCTACAGTGGTCATGTGAGATATATGGGCAGGTCACTACTGCAGCCGTATAAACAAAAGCTAATAGGAAGGATCAGAGCTGTGTTACTGGAAAAGGTGGGGGATAACTGGTGAATATACTGTCACTTTTATTTTATCATATTTAGTTTTAATCATATTTAGTGGCTTCATTTTTTAAATAATTTGGACAACCCCTTTAAGAATTAAATAATTTATCCCTCTTATAATGAATAAGAAGAATATGAGGGCTCCTCAAATTCTATGCAATGTATAGGCCACTGGAAAAGTGCACATAGAGGCTGAAATGAATGTGGGCACTGGTTTTGTGTACTTTTGCTTCAGATACTAAAATAAAATTGAATGGAAATGAAAAAGCATTACCATTTTCTTCCAGTGTCCAAACAAACAGTGGTATCACCCACATGCATGCAGCCAAAAATGTAAAAAATGCATCTCCTCATCAAGCTACCATGAGGGCATTAACAGAACTTAATAAACAGGAACATTTTTACAGAATCTCTTGATATGGAGCTAATACTGTTGTCTGCACTATATCATTTAACAGAACAAAACTGAAGAGGTCTCTTCTCGATCATCTTAAGAATTTCATTTACTTGCTGCCTAGAGAAAAATTCTTGACTTTTTCTAACATCACTATCTTGAAAGCTTATGTAATGAAATGCCATGAGAAAATGATACGATAGTCTACTAAAAGGTGGAATAAGCTACAAAAAAAAACATCTTTTGTGCCCCAGAGTCTTTTCTTCAAGTTGTATGGTTACAAAAAAAAAGTGAAATTTAAGCTACATCGTTGAAGTGGGAAGAAAACAGACAGCTGTAAATCCAGGAACAATCCACTGCGAAATACACTAAATTGAAAACATTAGCCACTTTAGAAGATAAGATACCAGATAGTACCATGAGGAAGCTCATCTTTTCACCCAGGGTATATTTATACAGGATATTTGGACAAAGTGATCTCCGTTTTCCAGCTGCCAATAATTTTCAGACGAAGACTTGAAAAAATATCAGCATTCATAAAACTGTGACTGTGTTTTCTATTTCTTTTCACATGCACATTGTCACAACCTCTTGCCATATCCAACATTTCCCTCAACTGCCCCCAAGATGACCAAAATGTCGATGCATGAATTTACCATGCTACCATGTGTCTACCAATAAGCAGACTAGAGGCTGTATTACACTGAAGATGACCGCTAATGAGCATTCTTAGAAACGCTTGTAAGTGATCATCTGGCAGTGTAATACTGCCACCAATTACCCGATGAACCGATGCAAACGCTCGTTCATCGGGCAATCGTGACCTTTCAGCATTCTAAAAGATCACGATTTGCTGGCCGCAGATTGTGCTGTCTAATCACGATCGGCTGCCAGCAAACAACTAGACACATTGGGGATGAACTATGGCATAACAATCACTCCTCCCCATGCTGTGGAGGAGATCGCTGCATGCAATAGCATAGTCTCCTCCGCTAGCGAGCAGGCGATTACTGGGAAGGAACACTTCCCTCCTGACGATCGCCTGTATAATCGCTAGGTCTAATACAGGCTTAACAGCTCTCCAATCTGATCTTGATGCAAATTTGAAAGTATTAGTGAGGATCTGGGCACTAAGACACCCATCATTTAAAGGGCAAACAGGCTCTTCTGAGTCTGTCCTCATCAACTCCACTGTGGAGAGATGATGATGACTCACGTCTTTCCTAACAACTTATCTAAAAATCATCTTTTACAGATTTACAATCATCTTTTACAAACAAAAGGAACCATTATGATTATAAGTGATACGTGGCTAGAGCTATGAGAGAACCGTGTCTCAGTGGTTAGCACTGGTGACTTGCAGCGCTGGGGTCCTAGGTTCAAATCTGACCAAGGACAACATCTGCCTGGGGTTTGTATGTTCTCCTTGTGTTTGTGTGGGTTTCCTCCCACTGTACAAAGATAGGTCATCAATATCAGATTGGCAGCTGTCAGAGTCCCAGCACACCCACCGAAAAGCTGTTTAAAGGGGCCGCAGCGCTCTTGTGAGCGCTGCATCCTTTCAATGTTTGCCTGTATTGTAATGGCGATACAGAGTACAGTAATTACAATGTGTTGTCACATTCACTTGAATGGGAGAGGAAGCTGTAATTGCACAGTACCACCGCTACAATGGAGACACTAAACCCTGAAGAGGACCTGACTGATATTTATGACCTTTCCTGAGGATAAGTTAGCAATATCAAAAAAAACAAACATAAAAACCTTTTAATAAACACCGCAATGTACTCTACGATCCCATATTGTCTGTATTCATACAATCTCACTGCACAACTTGTAAAGCTCTTTAAAAGCTATTTATTATGCTGCATTTCCTACTTATTCATGAATGTATGGCAGGGCCTGGATGGTGTTCAACAATAAATGCGGTTTTATGATTACATACAGATAATCCAAGTGCTCATTTAAAAATAGACATGGCGTTCCTTGCTAGGACTAATAATATCAGGCTATCATAGAAACATTGTGTTCTGAAATGTTACCGGCTAGTGTATGTAAAGGGAAAGCAACAAAAAAAATAAAATAAAAGCAAACATGCTTTGTCAGCTGAAAGGCTGGCTGTGGCCTGTGATTGCAAGAGCATGCAAATATATTCTCAGTGGGATAAAGGCTTTGAAGTTGCCCAAATGTTGGTAACAATGTTTGAAATTCTAACAGACAAGCTTAGTTCCTTGCTCTTTCAGGCATGAGTTGCTTACTTTGTCAAGCATATCAAAATTATGCAGGAAGAATGTGAAGAAAAGAATGAGAGAATATAAAACTTCTAGAGTAAATATACAAATGTTAGACAAATGTAGTTTAAATTTAATAAAAATACATATACAGGAAAGGCTACATATTGGCTTTAAAGAGGGCAGTGGGAGTGCATTAGAGCTCAATTTGCTATCAACAGTTACACTTGAAGGATGACAAATCAGAAGAAAGGGGGAAATAAAGCATTGTGCGAAAAACTGATTCAAATTACCATTTTGCTGAGGCTCAATATGATACAGACAGGAACTACCAGAATCCTTTGGAATGCATATGAGACTGTCAAGACTGAATCATAAAGAGCTGACTTTTTTTCCCAATTCTGAGCTTGTTATTCCATGGAAGTATTGTGTTACATCTAATATATATAAATATTGAGATCCACAAACCTTAGAGATCATAAAATGAGCAGGCCAGGCTGCTTAAAGCATACCTGAAACATAAAAACGTCATAGCACCCTTAGATCCTCATGTACCAAACCTTGGTGGTCTTTTCCATCAAGCAGGCACCTGCTTACTTCAAGCTACTAATAGGAAGATGTTATCAATGTCTGCCACATTATAGATAGAGCGGAGCTGCAGCTCAGTCACGGTTATAATTTCTACAAGCCTGATAGCTCACATTAAACTTTCCCTTTTTCCTCTCTCGATTAGTACACTTAGATGATTATACTGCTCATACAGGGCAGAGACTGCTTGCTTGAATTAGTGCCAATGCTGCTGTAATCACAGGGCTTTATTAGCATTTAATTTATTATGTTCCCTCCTGTACTGATAGATCTTCACAGGGTTGCAAAAAAGCAAAGATATAAATGTATAAATTACAGGTTTTATTGAATATTTTGCCACAAAACCATATATCAATCTGCTTAGCTTCTCCTGCTCTACAACATGCTGCTTTCAGATTGCTTTGTATTTTGTGGTGACAGGTCCTCTTTAAAGTGGTTCTGCAGATCTCTGGATAGATCATCAGCCTCTGATTGGCGGCGGTCCAACACCCGGGACCCCCGCCGATCAGCTGTTTGAGAAGGCAGCGGAGCTGCAGGAGTGCCGCGGCCTTCTCTGTGTTTACCACAGGCCAGTGACGTCACGACTAGTATCACTGGCCTGGGCATGGCTAAGCCTTCTCAAACAGCTGATCAGCGGGGGTCGGACCGCTGCCGATCAGATGCTGATGATCTATCCAGAGGATAGATCATCAGTTTTAAAGAACTACAGAACCCCTTTAATGTGCAGTCTTGATTGAGCTCTCAATTCCCTACATAAAATATTTCTTGCAAATGTTCATCACTTTTTCAAGCCTTTGATCATGTCTGTCTTTCAGTCTTGAAGCCTGAATAATTTAACCTAAAAGCTAAAAAGACACATGGATGGAAATTGACCTCTAGTACAATAACAAAGTAACATTTACAACAAAGTTGTAAGCAAATTGAAAATGCTGTAAATGTATGCTGACACTACTTATTATCAATAACTAATTTAGATTATATATCTACACTGGCAGGTGAACACTGTAAAAATAAATAACTAAAAACTGCTAGAACAGTCATTCTTTTTGTCACCTTGCCTTACAAAATGCATAATATCGAGTGATCAGAAAGTTATGTACCCCAAAATGGTACCAATTAAAACATCACCTCATCCCGCAAAGAATGAACCCCGACATAATACAATCATCCAAAAAATAAAAACCAATGACGCCCATAAACCAATCCATCAAAATCTGTGCTGCAAAAGCCATGTGGAGCTCATTCCTTTCTGAGTCCTGCCATGTGACCCTACAGCAGTCTACCACAACATCTTGGGGTGTTGTCGTACTCAGTGGAAAATGGGTAACAAATTATGGGGTGCTTTTTCTCCTGTTACCTCTTGTGAAAATAATACACAAAACCTCATATATGTATGCAATTGGTAGTGGTGTATACTGAGACAAAATATAAAAAATCCCTGCATCCTCAAGGCTCATATTGGCATAAGGGGTTAAGTATGTGAGAAAATGTTTTCAGAATTCTGATGCTTTTCTTCATGCGTATGTCCTTTATTCTTCAAGGAGAAACTAACAGAAAAAAGTAGAAAAAGTTTCTGTAAAAAAAGAAATAACTCAATCAATGTTAAGCAGCAGAGGTAAAAATGATAATTAATTAATGAGCTTTTCCATTGCTGCTGTTTGCTGTCTTTGCTTTAGGTCAAGAGAATCTTAGGAAAGGGAAATCTGCACAAGTCTAGGGTTTCCTCTAGAGTCCTCGATGTAGGAAATGCACAGTGTTTAAAATGGACTCCTGGGGTTTATAAAGAATAAAGGGACAAAAACAAATGTAACAGAGGAAGAAGAAATAAGTATAATACGTGACTGTACAAACATTATAAAGCAGCTTCTACAAACTATTATATATATATATATATATATATATATATATATATATATATGGTTTATTTATTTTTTTACAGTGTAGGTACTTTGGGGGAGGGGTATCAATTTTTAGTTTCCCTGCCGGCATCTGTTAGGCTGGGGCTACACAACGATCTTGGGTTGGGCGCGATAGGTATTACACAGCCAAGCATCCCTGTGTAGCACTGCAGCCATAAAAAAGAATTGCATGTTTGCTGTGACCACAACCCCAGAATCGCAAAAATCCAACCCTGCGGTCGTGGCAACCTTGCAAGTTTCATTGCGACCCCATTCATTTCTATGGCTGCACTGCTACACTGCGATCCTCGGCCGCACAGCACCTATAATGCTCAAGATCACCATGTAGCCCTAGCCTTAAAAAAGAGATATAACTACAAGAGGATGATGGGAATACTACGGGGCATGGAAATGTCCTCTTGGAGACAGAATAAATATCTTTAGGGAAACAGGCTTAAAATACATATTGTGACAACCCTTGGGTCACTTAGCTCTCCAGGATCGCCGTCTTCTCACCTTAGACGGTTGGCACACCTCAAGAAGCCACTCCAACACTGCAGTTTTGGGTGCAAACTGGTCACTACCAGCTTTTATTGTCACTTTTACAGCAATCCAAATAACTCATAAACACAAATCTTCAGCCGTCTGGCCACTGACTACACAATATTGTCCCTCTCTATCGGGATCTGGGTCTACTACCCAGCTCCCCAAAACACACCACAGTGCTTACCCCACACAGGGTAGAGGGTCCCGGCTCCCACAGGCCTTCTCGCAGCCTGCATCTTCCCAAGACTGGGAGCCCTGATTGAGGAGCCCAGCCCACCTTTACCTGAGCTCCTCAGCTGGCTGATAATTACCTCTCATTAGCAGCAAGGCTGATACACACACTGAGGAAAAACACTATTTTCCCAGCCTTTCTTCTTCTCATCCAGCTTCCTCTGGGTGAGACACACCATTTTATGGCCCTCATATGGCCCTCTGGCAGCTGCACTGCCACAATATGTTAGGCTGGGTTCACATCTGCGCTGTGAACTCCGGCAGTCTGTTCCGGCGGGGAACAGATATCCGGAGTTAACAATATCCGGCATATCCGGATTCCACCGCATACCGCTGGTTCCCTATTCACCGTAATGGGATCCAGCAGTAATCTGTCCTCTTTCAGACATATATGCCGACTTTAGGCTTGACAAAAAAATGTTGTACCATTTTATGTCTGGCTAAAAGTCGACAGGTATGCTGGATACAGTGACCGGATTACAGTGCCGAAGTTCACAACGCAGATGTGAATCCAGCTTTATAGATTCTGTAGGCTGTGGTCTCATTTACAGAAAACAGTTAAATTACAGTAAAAATAGCCTGCAGCCAGGAATTGCATGCTTCATTGTACTGGCAGCATAATTAAGTGTGATGAATCATTATATCTTTTATCTATATGCATCACTACACTACATGAACACTACATGAACAATGGCAGAAAAGCTCTTTTGGCACCAAAAGAACCCTGTAAAATTCTCGTCACTTTGCTTGGTATATATCTAATGGCTAAGTGACTTAGCTTCTGATGTCCATAGAACATACACACTAGTCCAGGGGCGAATTGGTCATAGACCTTACAGGGAAATTTCCCGGTGGGCTGATGCCCAGGGGGCCACTTAATCCCTCCTCTCTGCCGCTGGCCAGGTACCACTCTTAGTGGTAATTAACCCTGTGACAATCAGAAACTCATCTACCCCATCAGCAACATCACATGCTCTCTGAATTCAACTGCTGTGGCCCACATCTCACCTCCTAAGCCCCCTGCTTCATATCTTAATCAGAGACAACTGGAGGAGGACAGAAAATGGCATCTAATGATGGCCACAACAGAAGAACAGCTTTTGGGGCAGTATATTGTGCTGGTCTGTGGTATATGTTTCTGCTGGGACAGTATTGTTGGAGTTACCTATTTGTGTTGCCCCGTCTTCTGTTAATTTGGACACCCCTACAAAATGGGGCCACTTTTAGGTTTTTTTTCCAGGGCCACTTTAAGTTCTCAGTCCTTCCTTGCACTCTTCCTTGACTAAATTAGATCAAGACAATTTCAACCAAAATGTCCATTCAGTGGGTGAATTTTTGTGTTTGCCGATCTATGATCTGACCATCACCATCTGAAAAGGAGTCCAATCATTGGCTGAAAAATCTTTGCTCATAGAAAGGTTGTCGTAGATGAAAAATTGTTCTTTAAATAAATGTTCCCAGAAAGATCGTTCACCTTTCGCCCCGGTGTCATTGAACATATATTTCACCAATATGGACTAAAATATGATCACCCAACATGGTCTACCACTAATCCCTGGCCAAGCATGTTCTATTTGTGTTGTCAATGATGACAGATGACAGCAATCATCAGCAATGTATTTAAATGGGGCAGTACAGGTTGCGCAAACTGTATAAATGTCCCATATAAACCCTGTGAACGGCTATGCTTTAGTTGACAGGTATAGTTGTGGTTGACCACAGTGTCAAAAGACTTTCTGGATGTAAAGGAATAGTTCCTGCTCGTATTCTACATTTCTGACCCTTCAGTTTAAAGCTTTTGTTCTATTTTGAAATGTGGTTTTCTTTAACATATGAAAACCTCTCTCATATTTCCTCATTAGTCTGAGACCTTATCTATGTCCGTCCATACAAGTTCACCAAGCAGATTTATGTGTCAAGAATCTGTTCTATTCTTGAAGGGGTCGTCCCATGAAACATATTCTACAGTTTTCAAACCAGCATCTGGCTCTGAATACCTTTGTGAATGCATGTAACTAAAAATTTAGTACAGCCACTGAGTTATTCAATGAAATCTATCTGTATAGCACCACCTGCTGTTTGTTTATTTTTTTATAATTTCTCAGTCCATTTCACTGAGGTGGACGCACGTCCTCAGTTCCAACCCTCAACTTCCACCAGCTGCAGAAGACAGGAAACACCCCCTGAGAAAGGGCACACTGCAAGGAAAAATGCACATAATCTGTACTATAAGCAGCCACCCTTAGGCTACTTTCACACTTGCGTTGTAAGGATCCGTTTGTGAGATCCATCACAGGCTCTCATAAACGGTCCAAAACTGATCAGTTTTGTCCTAATGCATTCTGAATGGAAAAGGATCCAGGATTCAGTTTGCTTCAGTTCAGTCTCCATTCCGTTTTGGAGACGGACACTAAAACGCCGCTTGCTGTGTTTTCGTGTCCGCATGAAGAAACTGATCCAAACTGATCCGTCATGGCTCACAATGTAAGTCAATGGGGACAGATCAGTTTTCTCAGACACAATAGAAAACGGATCCGTCCCCCATTGGCTTTCAATGGAGTTAATGACGGATCAGTTTGGATCAGTTTGGCTATTTAAAAGATAATACAACCGGATCCGTTCAGAACGGATGCAGATGGTTGTATTATCATGACGGATCCAGCAAAAACGCTGGTGTGAAAGTCTGTCAACTGGGCAAAATGTCTTTGAGTGTGTCATACAGTGCCTTGCGAAAGTATTCAGCCCCCTGGAACTTTTCAACCTTTTGCCACATTTCAGGCTTCAAACAAAAAGATATAACATTTAAAATTTTTGGTGAAGAATCAACAAGTGGGTCACAATTGTGAAGTGGAACGAAATTTATTGGATCATTTAAACTTTTTTTGTAATAATAAAACTGAAAAGTGGGGCGTGCAAAATTATTCGGCCCCCTTGCATTAATACTTTGTTGCGCCACCTTTTGCTGCGATTACAGCTGCAAGTTGCTTGGGGTATGTCTCTATCAGTTTTGCACATCTAGAGACTGAAATTCTTGCCCATTCTTCCTTGCAAAACAACTCGAGCTCTTTGAGGTGGGATGGAGAGCGTTTGTGAACAACAGTTTTCAGCTCTTTCCACATATTCTCAATTGGATTCAGGTCTGGACTTTGACTTGGCCATTCTAAGACCTGGATACGTTTATTTTTGAACCGTTCCATTGTAGATTTTGCTTTATGTTTGGGATCATTGTCTTGTTGGAAGATAAATCTCCATCCTAGTCTCAGGTCTTTTGCAGACTCCAACAGGTTTTCATCCAGAATGGTCCTGTATTTGGCTCCATCCATCTTCCCATCAATTTTAACCATCTTCCCTGTCCTTGCTGATGAAAAGCAGGCCCAAACCATGATGCTGCCACCACCATGTTTGACAGTGGGGATGGTGTGTTCAGGGTCATGAGCTGTGTTGCTTTTACGCCAAACATATCGTTTTGCATTGTTTCCAAAAAGTTTGATTTTGGTTTCATCTGACCAGAGCACCTTCTTCCACATGTTTGGTGTGTCTCCCAGGTGGCTTGTGGCAAACTGTAAATGAGACTTTTTATGAATATCTTTGAGAAATGGCTTTCTTCTTGCCACTCTTCCATAAAGGCCAGATTTGTGAAGTGTTCGACTGATTGTTGTCCTATAGATAGACTCTCCCACCTCAGCTGTAGATCTCTGCAGTTCATCCAGAGTGATCATGGACCTCTTGGCTGCATCTCTGATCAGTCTTCTCCTTGTTTGAGATAAAAGTTTAGAGGGACGGCCGGGTCTTGGTAGATTTGCAGTGGTCTTATACTCCTTCTATTTCAATATGAACACTTGCACAGTGCTCCTTGGGATGTTTAAAGCTTGGGAAATCTTTTGGTATCCAAATCCGGCTTTAAACTTCTCCACAACAGTATCATGGACCTGCCTGGTGTGTTCCTTGGTCTTCATGATGCAGAACCCTGAGACTATCACAGAGCAGGTGCATTTATACGGAGACTTGATTACACACAGGTGGATTCTATTTATCTTCATCAGTCATTTAGGACAACATTGGATCATTCAGAGATCCTCAATGAACTTCTGGAGTGAGCTTTCTGAACTGAAAGTAAATGGGCCAAATAATTTTGCACGCCCCACTTTTCAGTTTTATTATTACAAAAAAAGTTTAAATGATTCAATAAATTTTGTTCCACTTCACAATTGTGACCCACTTGTTGATTCTTCACCAAAAATTTAAAATGTTATATCTTTTTGTTTGAAGCCTGAAATGTGGCAAAAGGCTGAAAAGTTCCAGGGGGCTGAATACTTTCGCAAGGCACTGTAGAGGCATATCTTGCAGCCAATGATCTCTTACACCAAGAGGTACACTACCCAAAAGTAACTTATGAGGGCCTTTTTATAGGGCAACAGATGAGCACTTTTATGCCCTCTTATGGCACAATTCAGTGTCTAATCAGACTAAGCCTGTAATCATTTACATATCTGCCTAAGACATTACTGTATGCCTAGTTTTGCAGCAATAGAACATTTCTATTTGGGTGCGTTATTTTATGGTATTTTCCACCAGGGAAACAGGACAACTCCTTGACAGTACCTCAAAAGTGGCAATATTAAAGGGGTTCTGTTGCTTTTTCTTACTGATGATCTATCCTCCGGATAGATCATCAGAATCTGATCAGCGGGGGTCCGACACCAGGGGATCTTTCACTTCAATGGGGCTTAGCCAGGCCGAGGCCAGTGATACTAGTTGTGATGTCACTGGGCCCGTGGGAAACAGCGAGAAGGCCATGGTGCTACTCCCAGCGTCATTGCCTTCTGAAACAGCTGATTGACGGGGGATCTAGGTGTTGGACCCCCACCAAGCAGATGGTGATGAACTAACCAGAGGATAGATCATCAGTAAGAAAAGCTACAGAACCCCTTTAAGTCTACACTCATCTGCAGTCTAACACAAGCCTAACTCAAACAATCTGTCCCCCCTTTTATGTGAACGTTTTCATAAATGTCCTGAAAAGTTTAACAAGCAATATAAAAACAAAAATGTCTTGACTAAACAGGAACTGGAAGACATGTCTGAATGGCTGTCTTCGCTCAGTTGTGTTACATTAAGACTGTTCAATGCCTCCAAGCAGCTATCATCACCTCAGTACATTGCCAGTAAATATCACTGGATAAACTCTGCATACTGTGTGCTCCTTCTTCATCCTTGAGCAACGCATTATCCCGTGTTTCCACCCTAGGCCCTGATAACATAATAACACATGAAAACCCATTACTACAACAGACACACAGAATGTGAGGAAGAAATAAAGATTAATTGGCCCATTTTGTTTGTCCAATAATGTGTTTTCTTCCTGTTTAATGACTCTTTTCAATTTAATCTGAGACAAACTATATCCCATGGTGATGTATATTACGTACATAAAATTGCATGCTCACGCAATATAGTTACATAAAACTTTTTTGTCATTTATGTTTAAAACATTTGAGCATTTTATGTAACAATGCAAAAAAAATAAAAAAAATACAAAATATCAAAATGTAATTAAAAAAATACCTGACCTCTCAACCACCATCCTTACATTAGGTACTTCACATGGCCGTTTTATACAATAGGTCAGGCATTATATTTGTACAGATCTATTAGTATTATTGGCCATGTGACCGCCACATAAATTATGTGTTTGGAGAAGTACACAGAGATCTAACATACTGGCAGAGCTACATTGGTTACAGTTATCTGGGAGCTTCCAGAGGAGACAAGGGGACAAATTTTTAATACAAATAAATTAAAAGGTTAGTTTATTGGTAATAAAACTAGCACTTATGTCCAATACTAAAAAACACTTAGGCTATAGACACCTATGTCCTGCATTTTTCTTATTTGCTTTCTAAATGTAAGTTAACCCCTTCGCGACCAGCGCCGTACATGTACGGCGCTGGGGCGATGCGGGCACATGGCGCCCGCTCGCGGGTGCGGCGGGCGTCATGGCCGGCAAGTCTCTGCTGTTTCTAACAGCAGAGACTTGCCGCTACTTACTGCCATCGGCGGCGTCTTCCGGGGTGACTAGATGCCGTGATCACACGTGATCACGGCATCTAGTTGCGTCTAAACCCGGAAGCGTTCGCTTCCGGGTGGTGTACAGACACCCCGTGTGGCCAATCGGGGTGTCTGTACACCATATGAAAACTGTAATCCTCGCTGGTGAGGATTACAGTTTTCAAAGTGCAATTCTTATTCTGGCCACTAGATGGCAGGCCAGGATAAGAAATGAGCAATTGATGGATTTCTGAGTCTATAAAACCCAGAATTGCTCATAAAGAAAAAAAAAAAAGCCACAATTTATAAGCCCATATTTGAGCTTTCTAATAGTAAAAAAAAAATTAAAAAAAATGTTAAAAAAAATATATAAAAAATAAAAAAGATGTAAAAGTTCAAATCACCCCCCTTTCCGTATAAGTAAAAAATAAATACCTAAATAACAATAAATATAGACATCATGGGTATCACCGTGACCGAAAACGCCCGTACTTTTAAAATATAAAAAAAAAAATTCCAATACGGCGAATTGTGTGGCGGAAAAAAGCGTCCAAATGGCGATTTGCCGTTTTTTGTCGCTTTTTTTTTCTAAAAAAAATTAAATAAAAAGTGATCAAAAAGTCATACACACCCCAGAATGGTATCAATAAAAACTTCAGATCGTCCCGCAAAAAATGAGCCCCCATACAGCTCTGTACACATAAATACCAAAAAGTTATAGGGGTCAAGATTTGACAAGGAAAAAAAAAAAAAAAAAGGGCAACTTTCTAATTATTTTATCACTATGAAAACGCAGGAAAAACTATACATATTAGGTATTGCCGGATTCGTACTGACCAGTAGAATGAAAGTAACGGATCAGTTTTAATGCACATCGAACGCTGTAAATAAGAAACCCGTAGAACTGTAGCGGAATAGCGTTTTCTTTGCAATTTCACCCGGTTTGGAATTTTTTTCCCGCTTCCCACTACACCGTATGCAATATTAAATGGTGGCGTTGGAAAGTACAACTTGTCCCGCAAAAAACAAGCCCTCATACAGCTATGTGAACAGAAAAATAAAAGAGTTATGGCTGTTTGAAGGCAGGGAGCGCAAAACGAAAATGCAGAACCGAAAAAAGCTCCGGGCGCGAAGGGGTTAAGCAATTTTCTAAATGATCTTCATTAAAAATGTTGTCGTACTGTTTTGCATCTGCAGAGTATGTGTGAATCCTTCACCTAGCTACTGATGCACTGCTCATGTTTCTAATAGCTCTCTCTACTCTCCTCTTCCTTTCTTTTATTGTCAGAGACATAAGCAGAGAGGAGGTGTAGGGTGTACAAGAAGGTGCGTGTGGAGAGGGGGGACAGGAAACAAGGATCCACAGGCTGTAGATCGGAAGGAAAGTAGACACAGGGCAGTTTGCAGGGTGAAGACAGCAGCTCCTGGCCACACAGATCCAGCATGTATTACTGGAACAAACACAACCGAATGAGAAAAGTCAGAAACTAGTTTGTAACTAGAAGGTTACAAACTGAATATTAGGGGTCTGAAAATGAATGTAGGAATGAAGATTGAAGTCTGAAACTTAGTGCAACCTTATATATTCAAGATAACCAGTAGCATATTTTTTTTCCGTGATAAGGGTGTCCATTGCTTTAATATTGGGCAACCCCTTTAAGCTCTTCTTTGGTTAAAGAAAATTCACTTAGGCTACATGCACACAACCGTATGTATTATGCAGTCTGCAAACCGCAGATTCACAAAATACGGATACTGGCCATGTGTATACTGCATTTACCTAACTGCCTATTCTCGTCAGCAAAATGGACAAGAATAGAACACGAAGAAAAGAAAATAAATACAATGCAACAGCTCTCTGCAAACCAAATAAAGTACAAAAATGCCATAATATAAAATATTTTGATGCTAATGCTGCACTCATTTAGTAAATTTGAGATTCTTGGCAAATATATTTTGTACAAAATTATCTGGGCCTTATCTGCCAAACGTCAAGGCGATCTCTGTAAGAATAGAACATGTTCTACAATTTGTGATCCGGCCATATGAATGCGGACAGCATAGGGATGACATCCGTGTGCTGTCTAAATTATTTGAATGGGTCCACATGAGATCTGAAGAAAATGCAGATCGAACATAGGCCCTAAATACAAGTATGCATGAGCACTTACACTCACCGGCCACTTTATTAGGTACACCATGCTAGTAACGGGTTGGACCCCCTTTTGCCTTCAGAACTGCCTCAATTCTTCGTGGCATAGATTCAACAAGGTGCTGGAAGCATTCCTCAGAGATTTTGGTCCATATTGACATGATGGCATCACACAGTTGCCGCAGATTTGTCGGCTGCACATCCATGATGCGAATCTCCCGTTCCACCACATCCCAAAGATGCTCTATTGGATTGAGATCTGGTGACTGTGGAGGCCATTTGAGTACAGTGAACTCATTGTCATGTTCAAGAAACCAGTCTGAGATAATTTCAGCTTTATGCCATGGCGCATTATCCTGCTGAAAGTAGCCATCAGATGTTGGGTACATTGTGGTCATAAAGGGATGGACATGGTCAGCAACAATACTCAGGTAGGCTGTGGCGTTGCAACGATGCTCAATTGGTACCAAGGGGCCCAAAGAGTGCCAAGAAAATATTCCCCACACCATGACACCACCACCACCAGCTTGAACCGTTGATACAAGGCAGGATGGATCCATGCTTTCATGTTGTTGACGCCAAATTCTGACCCTACCATCCGAATGTCGCAGCAGAAATCGAGACTCATCAGACCAGGCAACGTTTTTCCAATCTTCTACTGTCCAATTTCGATGAGCTTGTGCAAATTGTAGCCTCAGTTTCCTGTTCTTAGCTGAAAGGAGTGGCACCCGGTGTGGTCTTCTGCTGCTGTAGCCCATCTGCCTCAAAGTTCGACGTACTGTGCGTTCAGAGATGCTCTTCTGCCTACCTTGGTTGTAACGGGTGGCAATTTGAGTCACTGTTGCCTTTCTATCAGCTCGAACCAGTCTGCCCATTCTCCTCTGACTTCTGGCATCAACAAGGCATTTCCGCCCACTGAACTGCCGCTCACTGGATGTTTTTTCTTTTTCGGACCATTCTCTGTAAACCCTAGAGATGGTTGTGCGTGAAAATCCCAGTAGATCAGCAGTTTATGAAATACTCAGACCAGCCCTTCTGGCACCAACAACCATGCCACGTTCAAAGGCACTCAAATCACCTTTCTTCCCCATACTGATGCTCGGTTTGAACTGCAGGAGATTGTCTTGACCATGTCTACATGCCTAAATGCACTGAGTTGCCGCCATGTGATTGGCTGATTAGAAATTAAGTGTTAACGAGCAGTTGGACAGGTGTACCTAATAAAGTGGCCGGTGAGTGTATATTATATATATATTAGGGACTAGAATATCTAACAATACCCTAAAATACACATTTTATTAAAATGATTCCCTTTTTTGAACAGGAATAACCTAATAATAAAGTCAGCTTGTTACAGGAAAACATCTCCTGCAGCCCGTCAGGAGACATAGACTGTCATGTCTGCTATTAAACATAGAGAGGGGTACCTGGTAAACAATGAAGGGGACATGGAACTTGGCCCCTTAAAGCAACTGACCGATGCGGATGCAGGTAGTCAACATCAAAGCCCTGTAAAACCCTTTAACTTCCAATTTTCAAGTATTGGCATATCTGCTTACTGATCAGTTCCAATCGGTGGATACATCTAATATTGTCGGTCAATCCTAAATGTAGGCCATCAGTGTCCAGGGTTTATCCAGGAAAAGATATTTATGACTTATCCTCTGGACAGGTCATAAGTATCAGATCTGGGTTGGGAGTGTGACACCCGGAACCCCCGCTGATCAGCTGTTAGAAGAGGCCTTGAGCACTGTAGCCTCTTCCTAGGCCAGTTACATCACTGTACACTTGTTACATTCGAGTGAATGAGACTGAGTTGCAATACCAAGCACAGCCACTATATGATGTACGGCGCTGTCCGTGGAATGCTGCTGGGAGCCTGCATTGCCGTGGATCCCTGAATCGGCTGATCGTCGGGGATACTGTTGATACAGGCGGATTTATATTGACCAACATTTGGGCAGATTATCTGAAACAAACGTTCCTGCAAATGCTTGTTCCCAACAATCTGCTCATCTAAATGTGCAGCCGATCTTCCGATGACCAAGCGAAATGCTGTCTAAACAGCGATCCGCTGCCCAGAAACAATGATTCTGCATGAGGATGAGTGATCGCAATAGCAATCCCTCATCTTGTGAACGAGATTGACTGCTCCTTCAGTGAACAAGCAGCAGACTGTCGGGAAAGAGCACTTACTTCCCGACAATCGTCTGTTGCATCAGGACATGTAAACCCGCCCGTTAAGATTATCTTTTCAAGGATAACAATTTAATCTCTTTTACTCATGTTCACTCAGAGCAACACAAGTCAAATCCAGCATCTTTTAAGTAGTGGATTTTTATCTTCCCCCGAAAATGCCCTATTAGTTCAAGGTCATTAAAACTCTGTGGTTTGCTTACTGGAATTACTTTGTAATTATTTTTCTTGGCAACTACTAGAAACAGCGGAAAATCATTTTAATCAATTAAATCCCTAATTTGTACTCTGTAAAATTCAACTTTTATACTGTTAGTATGGTTATTTGGCATATCTGTTTCTTTGTGGATACATCTGCATTTATAAGAAAATTGTGAAAAACAAGAGTGATCCATGATAATGAGAGCCAAACTACAGGAGAAAGGCTCATACAGTGGCTAATGCTCTGCTGTATAATAACACAATAACAATACAATAGAGCTATCTCTCTTCCCCTGCCCAATAAATCTTAATAACTCCCAATATCTAAGTCCACAAAAATATGAATGGGGTCATAAAGATGTTTGATACTGTCAGAAAATGCTTTAGCTTTCACTTATACATCTTACTATTACATTTATTTATTGCTTAAAATAAAAATAAATTCAGAATGACCATTAAGAGTGGGGCGGTCACAAAAGACTGACCTAGAAAGTTGTAGGCAGTCTTCACAATTACACCCTCTTGGCATTATTTTGGGAACAAAATACTTTCTGAGTTGCAGCAAGGCTTTTCTTCTCCTGGGGCAGATATTATCTATGTACCCTGGCCATGATAAAGTGGCTCATTGGTACCCCTTTGGCATCCATTACACAAAGCATGTGTTCTGCCAACCACCACTGCCCGATAGTCCTTTAACCATAGAGTGTTAACACAGTTACCTTACCAAAACAGCCAGAGCAGCGTATCTACCATCTCTGCAAGTGGCTAGCAGCAAGCTTTTGCTGGTATTATACTTATTTTAAGCCCCCCCACCCCTTAGGGGGCTTGAACATTCTATAGAAAAATGCTGTGTTACTCTTAAGCCTTGCCTCAGGCCGGGCTTAATAGGAACTTTAACCTCTTATTGACCACAAATATGCCTTTTTAAAAAGGTGACTAATGAGCTTTAGGCTGGGCCTTTTTATGGCAGCCTAGTCTCCCTTGCAGCAGAAAGCGGGCACTTGTCTCTCACATAGGATCAGCAGAAGCATCGATCTAGGCTATATAACCCCTTGGATGCCATGTTTAATAGCGACTATTACAAAGGGTGCAGACTCCCTCTGTCTCCCATCGGCACACCATAAAAATGAACAATGCAAAACTTGAAAACTTGAACGTGAAAACTCAGTGGCAGTATTGCTGTTTTTTTCCATCCCCCCAGAAAGCGCTAATAAAAGTTTGTTAGTAAGTTATATGTACCTTAAAATGGTTGCATTAAAAACTACAACTTGTTCCACAAAAAAATTCTTATACAGCTACGGTAAAATAAAAAAGTTATAGTTCTTGGAATGCGACCAAGGAATAATGAAAAAATCACTTGGTCATGAAGGCCCAAAACAGACTTCTCCCAGCTGCCATAGTAATCAAAGTGCTCTTGTGATCTTGTAGCAGGGGGACCATTTGGTCTTTTGAGGGAGCGCCTTAACTCTAAATGACTGCTCTCATGCCATGGTCAGAGTTGTTTCTAATCACGGCGATGAATGTCTGCCGTGTTGAACTTAATGTACTCTCTGGCTTTAGTGCCCAGTCTTCTCCTGAGCAGGTGCTATGTTTAAAGACCTGACATCCATCGTACATGTATGGCAGAGATTGGGAAGGGGTTAAATTCACATACTGTTAATTTTACAACCACAACGGCTGGATGGTTTTTCCAAGCGTCTGCTACTCTTTCTATAAAATTCTGTGACATTGCTTCTCTGTGACATTGCTTCTGACCTTTCCCCCAAGGAACTTCAGATTCTTCCCATTGTTCTCATGCTGTTTATTAAAAACATCCCTCCTGAAACAAACTGAAAACTTTAGCATACTAAGCGATGACTGTTTAGATCATTTTCATAGATTTTCAGTAGTTAGGGCCCACACTTTCACCGAAATGAGCATCACTATGCATTTCCACTAGAAGAACATTAATCCCACGTCATCAACAGTTAAACCACATACAAATTCTATTCAGTTATACAGTAGTAATGCTTCTTCATTACCCAATATTTCAGGCACAATTTCTGACTGGATATTCTGTAGAGACTTGAATCTTTTTGTAATCTTTGATTTCTACCAGCAACATTAGTGGAAGACGATCAACATTTAGAAACGTGAGAGGACAACGGTACCGCTTGGAGATACCAAATCTAGCATGATCTGAAGAGACGAGTCACTTCGAAGAGCACTGTGACTCCTCCGTTTCAGCTATATCTGATATGTGTATACCTTACCAAAGGTATATAAAACAAGAAATACAGCATCTCTGCCAATGAATAATAGAATACGGGTGCATACTTCAAGACCCTGACCATAGGTCCCATCAACAATATAAAAAGTGGAAAAGGCAGCATTTCAAAGTGGAAAAGATAAGAAACAATAGATCTTTTATTCACCAATTACCGTATCTTTGCATTACTAAATATATACCTCTACTGAAACTTATGAAGTCCATAATAAACTTATGAAGTCCATAATAAAAACACAACATTTATTTGGGTTACTGGCTAGACCAACCACAGAGTGACAAAAAGGGTATTGGAATCTGTTTTTTTACAGAGATTTTCCAGATGACACTGATGATCTATCCTCTGATCAATGGGGCCGACACCAGAGACCCCCAGTGGTCAGTAAACGGGGCTGAGCTGCGATACCAAACACTCCCGCTATGCAGTGTACGGTGCTGTGCTTGCTGAGCTGAGAGAAGGCCACGGCATTACTGTGAGTACTGGTGCATTCCCAATCAGCTGATCAGCAGGGGTTCCGGGTGTACGACCCCCATCGATCAGATAGGTCATCAGTGGAAAACTCCAGGAAAACCCCTTTAACAACTGGAAAACACCAATTAAATGAGAATGGCCTTTTATAACTGCACACTTCCCCTTTAAGACTTCTGCATTTCAGTAGTTTTGTCTTAAGCTGATCTATCTTGTTCCGCTTGGAAAGCTGAACAGTTAATAACTGAGAAGGTCAAATAAACACTTATCAGAGAAAATATGCTACGTTCTCTGCATGAAGAAGCGAAGGAATGTGTGCATTTCAGTGTAGCTGTAGCTAAGTTCAGTAGTAATGCTAAGTACTCCCCTGATGACTTGTACTGTATTACGGCACCAGGAGGAGCAGCTGGCAGAGACACAGATGAGTAGTGGCCAAGAATGCACTGAAGCAAATATTAAATTCAAATCTGAACACAGTTCACTACCCCAATCAGAGCACAGGAAGAAGAACATTTGTATTGTTCTTCATATGCACTGAAAGAATCACACAATGACTATATTAGGCATATTTCTGGCGCAGATTGCGGCACAAAGGACCTTTTCCCCACTCATGCCAGGTCTAGAAAATTAGGTGCAGGCAGGGAAATGGGCCGGCAGGTTACATTCACACCACCGTAGTGTTATGTGGATACGTAAAACACGGATACTGGCCCGTGTGCCTTCTGCAATTTGCACATAGAATTGTGGACAAGAATAGGACATGCTCTTTCTTTTTTGTAGGGCCACAGAACAGAACTACGGATGCAGACAGCACACGGTATGCTGTCCGCATCTTTTGCGGCCCCACTAAAATGAATGGGTCCGCACCTGTTCCGCAAAAATTCATACGGTCGTGTGAATGAGTCCTTAAAGGGAGTCTGTCACCTCCAAAATCAGTTACAAAGTAGGCATACTGTTATGTGCGGTAGGAGCCCTGAAACATAAGCATAGCTTTCTTGTGAAAATCCAGTCCTACAATCCTCAGAAATCCTTTTTTTTTCTATGAAAGTAAGGTTTTTGGTGCACCACGGGCAGGACTGCTCCATTTGGTTCATGTGGCTTCACCTATATTAATGCTACGGACTCTGAAATTTCAGGGACTGTCAATCAAATAAGAGGGGGAGGTGCTGTGTGGTGCTAAGGCGGACCATTGGTGCGCTGAATGGAGTGGCCCTACCAGTGCTGCACTGAAAAACCTTATTTGCATAGAAAAAAAGTAAGAAAGGTAAAGTCATGTGTTAGAGTACCTACCATGAATGACATTTGCTTACTTAGAAACAGACTCCCTTTAAATGTATAAATTATAAAATTTGATGAATCTTTTTAGACAAAACTACCTGCTCAGCTCTTTCCGGTTTATAACCTGCTGCTGGCATAATGCACTGCATTTTGTTGTGATTGGTTCTCTTAAAGGGGTTCTCCAGTAATTAAGAAAATGAAAATACTTAAATATTACTTTATAATAAATATATTCCCAAATACCTTTTATTATTTATAAAGGCTTGTTTTGTCTGGGGAGCAATCATCAGGGGAAACAAAATGGCCGCCATCCCATTAGTCCCATCACACAAATCCTGTCCTAATCACACAGCAGGAAAAGTTAGTTCACAACACTGAGGTAAAGAGCTGCCTCATCCTCCTCTCTTCCCTACTGATCAGGGATTATGATCCTGAATCCAGCGGATAAGAACTTTGGCCGAATCTCTGGGGAATTTAGTACAGAGAGGATGGACAGGGCAGACTGTGGCTGTGGTAATAGAGACTGAATACAAGTGCTGCTGCTCATTAGCCACATCCCACGATCCTCTCATGTCTTCTCATCATCTCCATTCCCAGAGAGATTCACCTGTATTCAGGATCATGATTCCTGACAAGTAGAGCAGAGAGGAGGATGAGGCAGCTCTTTACCTCAGTGTTTTGAAGTAACTTGTACTGCTGTGTGATTAGGACAGGTTTTGTGTGTAATGCAAAGGAGAATACATACAATGCACAAACGGGAACCTAACACTATTTCCTACCTGTTATGTGCCAACCTTGGCTTCCATATAATCAGGGGGTGTTTGGTTCCACATGCATGCTGGGTCCCTTCTGCCTTTTGCCATTTGTAGTGCTTCAAAGGCCTCCACTAATACAGGGATGCAGGTACCAAGCATGCATGCCGAGTCCACTCGGCTTTATAGTTACACTAGTTAAAATCAGCCTATGGAGCAGGTGGGGCTAGTCAGGAGTGCATGACCAAATGGAGTAGCCACACCTCCAGTAATAGTGTTAGGTTCCCGTTCTACAGAGATCACCTGGACGATTTGGTGAACGAGCCCAGATAATTTTGTACAAAATATATTTGCCAAGAATCTCTAATTTACCGAACAAGCATAGCATTAGCTCCAGAATACTTCATATCTCTATGGCATTTTGTGCTTTATCTGGTCAGCAGTGTGCCGTTGCATTGTATGTATTCTCCTTTTCATTGCAATCAGCCATAGCAACGTGCACCTGCGCATTGGGATGTGCTGACTGAAAACCCCTCTTTTTTTTCTTTGTAGGTTTTGTGTGTACTAATAGGACGGTGGCCATTCTATTTCTCCAACCCATTATAACTAATGAAAGGTATTTGGGAATATATTTAGCATAAAGTAATATTTAAATATTTTCATTTTCTTAATTCCAGGGGGAAACCCCTTTAAGGCAGGGATGCCCAACCTGCGGCCCTCCAGCTGCTGTAAAGCTACAACTCCCACCATGCTTTGCTGTAGGCTAATAGCTGTAGGCTGTCTGGGCCTGATGGGAGTTGTAGTTTTGCAACAGCTGGGGGCCGCAGGTTGGGCATCCCTGCAGGGGTTATCCAAATTTTGAAACAGCCCCCCACCCCATGTGCAGGGCCTCTTACAGGAAATATACTTACCTCGCTCCCTGCGCCACTCCTGGTCCCCACACCGCCGCGGCTGCGTCTCCCTGCACATGGATGAAAACAATTGGTGTAGTAGGAGTGCAGCCAATGCCAGGCAGGGACGGGGACGAGCCTCCCTAGCGTCACCCACGATGCTATGGAGGCTCGTCCCCGTCTGCCATTGGCAGCTCTCCCCGACACCGAATATTTTCATCCGTGTGCAGAGAGAAGCAGCGGTGTGGGGACCAGGAGCGGCGCAGAGAGCGGGGTATGTATATTACCTGTGAGGGGCCTGGCACATGGGTGGACTGTTTCAGAATTTGGATAACCTCTTTAAGGCTATGTTCACACCTGTCTTAGGGGCTTTGTTTAGACCCTTTATTGGCTCCATATTGACTAGAGCTTTAGAAATGGCTTTGTAACTACAGACTGACATATTTTAATCATATTCTTTTCTCATTTATTTGCTTTTAGCATAATAATATAGTGATTTTATAGTACTGCAAACACAGTTCAGTAAATATCTACAAAAAAAAAGTGCCTGTATTTTTATGTGCTTGACTATATGTTTTTTCACATCCAGGTAAAAACACTTCAGAGCCAGTAATCAAGAACTGAATAAATATCTGCATCATAACTTGTGACTGATCCTGCGCGATACCGTTTTCGGTTGGTGTTATCAAAGAAAAGGCATGAGAATGCAGCAGCAGAGATAACATTTTAAAGCAGAAACGTCCCCCTCCTATCTCACATAAATGTCTGACACACACGTCTCGGTTTTAGCACAGAAACTACAACCCCAATTCCAGTAAACTTGGGACGCTATGTAAAATGTAAAAAATGTAAAGTAAAACAGAAAGCAACAATTTGTAAATCTCATAGACCCATGTTTTTTCACAATAGATCATAGAACAGTTATCACATGTTGAAAGCGAGACATTTTACCATTTCATTATAAAAAATAACTAATATAAATTTAGAACTTGAAGGCAATGACACATCTCAAAAAAGTTGGGAAATGGCAAAAAAAAAGGCTACACAAGTGTTACTAATAAAAAAAATAAATAAAAAACAGCTGGAGGAGCGATTTGCAACTAGGTCACCTGACATGACTGCTATAACATAACAATGCAAGTAATTACTTGAACGTGATTTTTAGCCTAAAATAAATAAAATGCCATAAGAGAAAAAATTGCTCTCAAATGTGTCCATAGCCTTTAATTAATTAATTAAAATAAGTTGAATGCTATACATCATGTGATGCTTGGCACATCTTATATCATTGTCTATGGATCCCCTTGGAAAACTAAGTGATTAATAAAAAAAAAAAATAAAAAAAAAAATAAACAAAAAGGTGCACTAAAGCATTGGCACTATATAACACAATCAGACCTGAATACGAGTATTGTGCACTTTTTTAATAGTTTACAATAAATTGTAAACTATTAAAAAAAAATCAATGAATATAAGTTAAAAGCTATGGACACTTAGAGGCATGTTTGTATTTTTGAATTCTACTTATCTTGAACTAAAAATAATTTTTCCAGTTGTATGTATGAATATATATGCAGTGTACAAATGCATAGTGCATAGTCACTGTGCCAGGCAGCAGTCCGGACGTGGAAGGCTTGCTACGACAAGTTCTTGTCACCCCATGATTCTGTTTGTGGGATGCCGATCAGAGGAGACAGGGAGCTACCTCCAACTGCTCAGATGCTGCAGTTGCTATTGACAGTGCCATCTAAGGGGGTAAACTACCAGATTCAGGGTTGTGTCGATCCTGGCAGTGAGAGCTGAGTGCCAGGCACACATGAGCAATATTAGGGGAACCAAGCTCCTGAGCCCACCATGATGTAATATTACAGCACAGAACTTTACCTACCAATGTGCTCCAATGTAATTTTCATCAGTTTGCCTTCTATAGCTTTCAGTTTCACTGCATCTGCAGACTGTTGCTTCACCTTCTCCATGAAACACGTCAGACAGCTGGTCTAACAGCTCAATCTATAGCCCTTATCTCATCGCTACTGACAGCTCATAAACACTCATTGATTCTAAATTATGATCAAATTGAGTGTTGAGCTTGAATGAGTGTTTATGAGCTATAAGAGAGCTAGGATTCAGTGTTGCAAATCAGGCCATCAGTGCAGCTCTCTGACAGGTTTCACTGAGAAGAAGAAGCAACAGTCTGCCGATACAGTGAAACTGAAAGATGTATATCAGGGATGCCCAACCTGCAGCCCTCCAGCTGTTGCAAAACTCCCAGCATGCTCAGACAGCTTACAGCTATCAGCCTATAGCAGGCCATGGTGGGAGCTGTAGTTTTACAACAGCTGGAGGGCCGCAGGTTGATCATCCCTGATGGAGATGAACTGTTGAAAATTTTTAATAAATGCTAGTTGGAAAAATTATCAGTAGAATGCAATAATGAAAAAATTGCCCCCAAAGGTGTCCATAGTAGCAGGAACTTAATGGGGTTGTCGTTCAGAGCTGAACCTGGACATAAACCCTTCTTCACCCCTCCGGCCCTATGCCGGCTGTTTGTTTACACTTTTACCCAGTGATGTCACCGGCACTAATGGGTGGTCTTTAGCACTGCCCTAACCTGTTTTATGGTACAAGACCGCTGAGACCAACGATTGACTACAGCGGTCATGTGGAGTATATGGCACCTAAGTGCTACAGCCAAGTAACCAAAGACCATCCGGGAGAATGGGCACACAGTGCTGGAAGCAGCAATGGAATAAACTGCCGAGTATAGCCTCTATTGTTATTTTATCACAATTCCTAGTGGTGGGCAAATTTTTCAATGACCCAGAAAGCATCTTTTAACATTTTATGCACAATTATTCTATAGGCAAACTTTGTTTGGATACCCTTTAAGACTTCTTCCCGCGAAGTCTACTAAACATGGCTGGAACCTAAAACATAAGCTGTGCTGTCCAAGTCTACCACTGGCGCTCATATTTCAATGTTCCATTGTTTTACACTAGCAGTGCAAGGCTACAGGTTTATACTTTATAGGTATAATAAATCATGCACCTAGGGAACAATATGGTGGTGAAGGAAGCTGGAGATATGAAAACTATGAGGAAAAATGTTAAATATGAAGGACGCATAAGGACACATGAGAATAAAACAATGCGTATACAGCATGTGATCTGTTCCATATTTCCACTCTGCCTCTCCTAACTTTTATAGTCATTCTCATTTCAGCAAGATAATATGAATAGCTGTTCCATCTTGCCCGCTGTGAAGTAACACTGAGAATAATTATCCATCCTTTGTTGAAACACAACTTAATATATTTAAATCTTTCACATTATGGTCATCTTTCTCCACAAAGCTCCAATCATGACAAAAGGTTAAACACTAATGCATGGTGTAATATTTCTTTATAGCATGGGTTCATGCTTTCACCATAAATCATTACATAGCATTGTTCTCAATTGTAAAGTTATTCTACAAAATGAACACGCCACCAGTCAAATTATATATTCCTTTTCAAGCCTTCCCATAAATCATTCTTTTAGATAAAAAGTTACTTGAGAAATCAACTGTAACAATTGAGACTAGTCATTTTCAGGTACTTACCCTCTGACGGCGTGAATGAGCCTTAGCGATGGATAGGCAGTTCGTACTCTGAGTTTGTTCTTAAGAATTAAAGCATTAACCCATTCCACGTGCTTCTCTCCACCTTTCACCATGAAAGCTGGTATCCAAAGGACGCTGTCGTTAAGCATGGAAAGTCTATGAACAAATTTTGCCCGATCGCTTTCATTGCGAAATCCCCCAAATGCTCTCTGTACCACAGATGGGTTCATGGTTATGAAGTCTGATTTGGTTCCAACATCGGCAGCAAATTCCACTACAGGAGCTAAATTGCACCTATATGAATAAAAATACAAGAATGAACACACAATTGAACATATAAAACATTTGGCAGCAGTAAGTGATTTCGTACATAAACATGTTGTCCACACCAAAAATAAAAAATGTTGGTGCCTTTGGTGTCAGTACCTAAAAATCCCACAGGAAACTATTGTCCTACTGAGCAATTCCGTTTTGGCCTGGGGAATGAGTGAAGTGGGGCCTATCCAAAGAGGTGGGTCTTGAAGGGCATCTATCAGACCTGTTACATGTGCACTTGGCAGCTGAAGGAATCTGTGTTGGTCCCATGTTCATATATGCCCAAATTGCTGAGAAAAATAAAGTTTTAATATATGCAAATGAAAAGGTCATTACTCCTAGAGGCTCTGCTCTTTCTGCAACTGCCGTGCCCTCTCCACTTTGATTGACAGAGCCAGGCATTATCATGCTTACACGTTTAAGCATGTATCCCCTGAAAAAGGTGCAAAAATTATTTAGACAATGGAATGGAGAAAAAAGTTAATGTACCTAAAAAACAAAAATGAATCTAGTTAGAAATGAGGGTGAATGTCCCGGGAATTGTTTAAGGAGGTCCCCATGTGAAGGTGAAGGGACCCAATGCAAAATGTATTCGATTTCTAAATCGCCCCCCTCCTTCCCCACTATATAATAGGATATATAGATAATTTATGGACATACATGATCACATCAGTGCCTTTTCATTAATCTAATTGTCTATATTCCATTAGTATCTAATGCATGTCCATCCGATATTGAACCTTATGGTCTGTGGACTAATAATCCCATTCCCTTAATAAGGTTTACGTATTAGAACAGGTAATCTATTGGTCTGACTTTTAGTCACCACAATATTTCAAACTTGTAACATTTCGTAACTTTTAACTTAATTGAGTCATAAAATTTGAACGCAATAAATGAAGCATAAAAAAGCAGTTAAAACAGATTGAATCGAGCAGTTTATGTGCTAGCGTTAATTGATAATTTACAGTGTGTTACAAAATGCATAACCTTGCTACTAATTAAAATGCATGGAACATACAAATGGCATGATATGTTTCATAATCGGCAAACATAAGCTATTTGGTGAGATTTGAAAGAATCCATGTACGTGACTCCATATATTATAAAGAATATTGGGTGATTAAAGGAGAACACACATAGCACTGTAAGACTTAGGTCACACTTCAGGGAAGGTACATGTATTGGTTTTCTCTTAACTATTTTTGAAAAAAAAAAGAAGTTTTTTATCCATTTTGGTTCAAAATGGTTTCCACTAAAATCGGGGTATTTGTTTAGACATCCATTTCCCTCCAACTTTTTGTGGCGGAAGGCAATGGGAACAGAGAGCAACTAAGTACACATGTGAACTAGCACCAAGTGGAACTATTACTGTGGAAAATCAAGATTTCTTCAAGATTTCCCAAACTAGTTTTAAAGTAACTTGAATGAAGTGAATTGATACAGTTAAAAGACTCTAATATGAAACTCATAAAATTCTATTATTTAGGATTTACGGTTTGTGCTTTTTTTTTTTTTTTTTTTTACTGTTAATCAAAATAGCATAACGCTCATAATGGGAAATTTTAAAAAGCCCCAAAGGCAAAGCTTTTCTGGACATCTGTTTTTGCTTAAAGCTAAACAGACGACCAGAACCCCTAAGCTAAAATGAATTATGGTCCAAAATGTGTTCAACATAAATAAAGATAACCACTGACTTGTTCACCATCACTACGCTCCAGCGCTAAGGATACTATTCTCACTTGTTTCAGTCCCCTGTGGACTGGAAATGTGATGTTTCATCCATCATCATGTGAACCACTGCAACCATTCAGCCTCAACAGTGCGTGGCTGCAGTGGTGACAGACAAAGCATCACACTTCCGGATTATAAGGGACTGGAAGCAGCTGGGACCCACAGCACTGGAACGAAGCACCGTTAAATAGATGAAACGCTTTCTTTTTGATTCATTTTAGTTTGGGGGTCAAACAACATCTTTAATAAACCTAATGTGGCTTTTGAAAAAGGGGCTGATTTGAAGCCATTACATTTCCTTTGTTTGTCTTCAGCATCACTGTAAAATTAAAGGGGTTGTCCGAGTTATTTTTTTGTTCCTTGTATGTTGCTAACTTGTCAAGTATAACAACTTTCCCATACACTTTGTGCTTCTAAAGCTGCTGGTTTCTCAGAGTTCACTGAGGGTCACATGACCTGTGATGTCAGCTTATCTCCCTGCTCTGTGATGTTTCGTGCACAAGCCTCAGAGATCAGATAACAGTCTGTACACGAGACGTCACTATGCTGGCCACGCCCCCCTGCACTGCTGGGCTGCTATCTGCTCTCTCCCTGGATTCCTTCAGAAAAAACATTAACCCCTTCAGCCAGAACACACTGAGAGCTCAAGGCTTTACAACAGGCTTTACACTGCAGGCAGTGAGGAGACAAATGCTGGGCACAGGAGCTGACAGAGGAATTGTATTGCACAAGAACAGGTAGGGGGAAGTTCCTGTGTGTATCAGCAGTGTCATTGTACAGCTGGGACTTGTAGTCCTTCACATACAACATGCTGATGAGTATCCTAGAAGGCAGACATGTCACTCAGGGAAGCTCTTGTATTCACTCTCTTTGCAGAGCAGGAAGGGGGAGGGGCAGAGATTGTTATTACTGCAGGTAAACAAAGGCCAGAAGAGAATCAGGGAAATGAGGAAATATAGATTTTTTTTGCCTAAAACTTGCTTAACTTAGTTATATATTGCTGCCCATCAGATTTACAGTGCTATATATATTTTTTTCATAACTTGGACAACCCCTTTAAGCTCTTCCAAGTGGCGTCTCCTGGACAGTCATGAGAGCCCACAATCTGAAGTTATTTGGATATCAAAATGGACGACCTCTAAGACATGATATGTTGTCCTTCTTGGCCCATGGAGGATAGATAGAATGCAATCTAAGCTGCCTATAGACATGTAATATCTGCAGATCATATGTGTCTGGCCACCGAAGAAAATGAGATAGAAAATGTCAATAGAGCGCAACAAATTTAGCTGTCAATGGTCTGCAGATATATATTTGATGCCTATGGCCAGCTTTAAATTGGCCATATACATCAGATTATAGGGGTTAGGCCATGAAAAATATTACTATGCAATGAATATAAGTCAAATAAAGAATTATTGCTATACACAAACAATAAAAATATTTTTTTTAATGCACATTACAATTTACTCTTTTTTTCTCCAACGGCTGAAATTATAGTCCACTTTCTTCTGCATTCAGTGGTGGACTAACATGCTCAGTATCTTCAGTAGTAGTGTGTTTGTGTGAAAGGCTACTTTCTGTGTAGAGGAAGAACAAGTGTTAACTGCAATGTATCCCGGAAGATGTAGGTACTTGACTGTCACATGGTACAAGCCGATGCCTATCCACTGAAACTAAGGAGGCAAGAGCTCCACAGAGGTGAGTAAAACATAGTAAAAGAAGGGTGAAAATTGTACTACAGAGCAGCACTTTTGCATTGATACAGTTAAACTTATAGTGTGCGTTTTTTCAATTTGTGGGATCATCCCTTTAACACTGGCCAAACCAACAGATTTTGGCAGGACTGGATGTCCATGTCATCAACTTTGTTCTGATGGCAGATGTTGGATGAAAAAAGTATTGAGTTGCTGGATTTCAACAAGCCTCATCATTTTCTTGGGAAATAAACCGCCGCCAGCGATATATGGCAACAACATTATCACCTCACCCTCTTCAGAACACAAGCTCACTCGGCTGAGCCAAGGGGTCATGTGTATAAGTTGTTGGGAAGGATAGTGTATGGCCAGCCTTATATATTTCTTGCTTGCGGACCTGGCCACCTCTCCATTCACTGCTATGGGACCGCTGGTAAGAGCCGAGCCACATGGTTTATGTAGAGAGTGACATTTATTTGCCATTTCGTAATCAAGACAGTACTCTGGCACAGAGAGTCACTATAATGTGGAATTTCACAAGACCAAAAGTAAAATACTGAGGAGAGAAATACAATAAGGAAAGTCTAAAAAAAAAAAAATCTTTAGTCTCTGTTCACACTTCCGTTATAGGACGTTGGCAGCAGAAATACTGTAGAACATCGTCAGCACTAATCTTGCCATCAAACAAACAGAAACCCCCCAAAGCCATTATGAGTCAAAAAGGTCAGGATTTATTGCTATTTGAGTACAGATCTTTAGCTTTTATAAACAGAAGTAATGATGCTAGTGTGAACAGAGATTAGCAGATTTTGATTTTATATTTTTTGCTGCACTTTGCTCTTGAAGGCTCAATACTGTTACACATAAATATTATATATTTTCCGACCTTTACTGAATATTTGATAACCCTACAATTATCATCAGGTCCCCTTAAAGGGGTATTTCCATCTCAGAAAAATGGGGCATATGGCTAGGGCCTCCTCTGGGACTCACACCTACATCCAGAAAGGATCCCTAAAAATTGTGGAGGGCGCACTGCGCATGCGCAGCCACACTCCATTCATTTCTATGTGCCCGCCAAACATAGCCGAGCGCTGGCTCAGGAAAACCAGGCCACCACCCTCCCACTCTTTTCTAGGTGTACCTCTGGGACTTGAAACTATCAGACAATAGGGGCATATCCTAGTGATGGGAATACCCCTTTAATGCCAGTCTAAAAGAATTTTACCGTCAGGGGCGGCCATAGAACCTACATGGGAAGTAATGGTGCAAAGCTCAAACAGTTAATTAATGCTGGGCGCGTCAAGAACTTATATACAACGCGGCAGCTGTAGGTGCCCTCCTGACTCCTGAATTCAACTGTATTGCCGTCATGAGGCAACTTCAGTAGGAGGATAAATTGTGGCAGCTGGCACTGGCCACCACACAGGGGAAAATCCTTGGGAGGTATTTTGTGCTGCTGGGGCATTATTTTGCGATGCGTTGTGGTATTTGGTTGTACTGGGGCAGTATATTGTGCTGCACTGTGGTATTGTGGTCTGCTGGGGTGGTATTCTGTGCTGCAATATGGCATTGCTGGGCCCACCTACTTGTGTTGGCCCTGTCTTCTGTCAATCCGGACCCTACTACAACATGCTCCCACTTTTAGTTTTTTTTCCCAGGACGACTTTAAGTTTTTGATCCACCCCTGTTTACCGTACATGGTGTTCATCATATATCACAACTGGATCGGATGTAGACATACAGCAAATCAGCAGCAGATCTTGACCGCATAAAGCACACATATGGATTTGAAATGGAGAGCTTTAAGATGAGCTGCAGCCCCAGTGAAATCCATACTCCAGTCCAGCACTGACAGGTCAGCTCTGTACTAGAATAATGACTTTAATGGCTTGATAGCAACCAGGACTTTGGGTGCCAATTTGATTAGGAAAACCGCTTACTTGATTAATAAAGTATATTCGAAAAATCATTTTTGGGCTTTTTAGAACAGTTTTAAAGAAAGTTCTACAAAAGTTTAGTTACTCTTTAAAGGGGTTTTCCAGGCTTTTAATACTGATGAACTATCCTCAGGATAGGTCATCAATATCAGATCGGTGGGGTACAACTACCAGCACTCAGCCAATCAGCTGTATGAGTAGACGGAGTGCAGAATGTGCACTTGCCATCTCCCTTCTCTTTTCCTGCTCACCACTGCTGTCTATGGCAAAGCAGCAGCAGACAGGAAGAGAGACGGGAGACGGCATGTTCATGTTGGACCCCCGCCGATCTGATATTGAAGACCTATCCTGAGGATAGGTCATCAATATTAAAAGCCCGGACAACCCCTTTAAAGTGAATGAAACAGAAAGAACACAAGTAGCATATTGCACTATACACACAATGATATATCTTTGCTGGAAAGCGCTAAATAAAAAGTATAAAATATGCAATAAAAATAATTGTAGTTTTTTACTGTATGCTGAGTCTTTGCAAGTGTTTCTTCAGATAATATGTCATATGAGGTCATTTCTGGCTTGATGGTTGTCACTTGTATTGGGGCCTAGGAGCTACAAGTTCCAACTATATATACTGATTTTCAGATGCTCTTTATAGCATATTTAGATTCATCTGTTCTGACATGTAATAGGAGGGTTTAATGACTTCATTGGCTGATGAGAGAATACTGTAAATGTCGGTAAAGCACAGAAGCTCAGCAGCAGACCAGACCTATCTTGTATACACGTAAACGTACCTGTTCCTTCCCAACCTTCTGCGAGCTTTTAAAATTATTAGTGTGCTCACAGGGGGCTTAGAGAATTGTTGTCAAGGCAACCGACTGGCTGACAAATCCTATGATTTTCTTGTTTTAACTGATTCTGAGATTCATGTAACCCTAAAATGTTATTTCGACTGCATGTCCTCACTATCCCTCCAGCTTTCCCTCAAGGGTGTCTGTATCTTCACCAATATGGACTACTGGGTCATGTCTCCATGTCTTCTTCAAATTGTCTTTGTTCAAATAGAAACAACATATATTATAAAACTATGACATCACAGTTATAGCTTTGATAGGAATACGGTGATTTGTGCAGTGTGTAACAATTAGACAGCTTAATGGACTATCCCAATCTTACACATAACCTGCTGTCACATTAAAATGGGAAAAACACTCCCCAAAATATAGTTTTTTTATTATAGATTTTAAAATTAAAATCCCCGGTAGTCATTTTTTAACCAGAAGAAGTTGTGCCCGGTCAAATCTTCCCTCTGTAGTATGCCCCCTGTGTAATACTGTACACTGACTAATCAAATAATTGGCTTGCCATGTAATACATGAAGGGTAGGATCCATCAAAGCAAGAGCTGCTCATTGCAACCGGCTCTCAGCTCTGGCTCATATACTCAGAGAGCCTGCACTTTTAATGACCCAGTGTCTGCTCCTCCTGCACTTTTAATAACTCAAGGTCTGCGCCTACTGCATTTGATTCAACATCATTCCATACACAGTAAAACTGCTTTACAGAAATTCAATGGAGGGATTTATCATGAGGATATTATTTAAAATCAGTTTTTCTTGAGTCTGCATCAGCATACTTTGCACCAAAGTTATCAATCGTTCCATGTTTGTTAAATTCTTGCACCTCTTGTCTAGAAATGTCACTCCAGTTTTTCTACACCACCCCCCTACTGGAGTGAACACAAAAAGTTGCTGTGGATAAATCCAGAGTACAACTAATTAATAGCTAACCATGCATATTGTCTTACCCAGTTTTCAAAACTGGAGTGAGTGGTGTAAAAATGCAAACCGTTACATAATTTTTTTTTGTGCACATAAACCCAAAAAGTCACAAGACCCTATTATGCAACTTTTTGAAGCCAGAATTCTGAAGTGCAGGGTGTTATAAATTTCCCCCAAGGTTTTTCACTTTTTATATTAATGACTGACTCGATGTAAACTGTATTACTTACCAATATACTGCTAGTCATGTACCGTATTTTTCGCCCCATAAGACACACTTTTTTCCCCAAAAAATGGGGAAAAATGCCCCTGCGTCTTATGGGGTAAATGCTAATGAGCGCTTCCATTATGGAAGCGCTCATTAGCAACAAAGGACTGGGAAGCAGTGAAAGCTCTGTACTCACCGCTTCATGGTCCTCCGTTCAGTGTGAGGGCGCTCTGTGACCTCACACTGTGCGCGCCAGGTCACAGCACAGCCGCAGCAGGAAGAAGACGGAGAAGCAGGAGAGGTAAGTGTTTTTTTTTTTAATTTTAACTGATGAGAGGCATGCTGGGCTCATAATGAATGTGGGCTAATGAGAGGCATGGGGGCTGAATAGAGGCATGGGGACTCATATGGGGGCTGACGTGAGGCATGGGGGCTAATTACAGGCATGGGGGCTGATATGGGGGCTAATTACAGGCATGGGGGTTGATATGGGGGCTAATGAGAGGCATAGGGGCTAATATGGGGGCTTCAAGAGAGCCATGGAAGCGCATATGGGGGCTGATGAGAGGCAAGGGGCTCTTATTTGAGGTCTCATTGGGGGTCACTCACATTGGTGTATGAGCTGAGGTCTGACTGGGGGTCTGATCTGAGGTCTTATTAACATTGGGGGTCTGATTGGGGCTGTGAACTGAGGTCTGAGTAACACTGGGGGTCTGATTGGTGGTCTGACCTGAGATCTAATGAAAAATATTTTTTTCTTATTGTCCTCCTCTAAAACCTAGGTAAGTCTTATGGGCAGGTGCGTCTTATAGGGCGAAAAACACGGTAATACCTCTATTGTGCTCCTAGCAGGAAACCTCTGCAGCTGATCACAGTGAGTAATAGCTCTAAACATGGTTTGTGTAAAAAAACTAGATCTATTAGATGATGAAACCAAGTGAGCAGGACACAAAATATGTATGTGCATGACACATCAACCATTACTGGGCTGATTTCCTGTGACACTGGGTTTCATGAGAGGGGAGTAATGAGGAACTGCTGTGTGTTCACGCTCCACTATAGATATGGGAATAGAAGACCGATCACTGTGTCCACTGCACTTATATGCATTACTAAAGCTCAAAGGATGCGGAAAAACATGGACACTTCAGTTTTCATCATTTACCATACTCTTTTAGGCTAATATGAGTTCTGTCTGCTTGCAGCTCATCTGCTGCTCGACACTAGCTTTTTTCCATTTCCGGTATTAATGAAATAATAAGAGACGCTCCTCACCACAGAGGAGGAGTCAACAGTTGTCAGACTGTTATTTAGTTGCAGAAAGTTTTTACTTGTTCTCAACATTGTGTGATATGCTCTACATTTTTGTCATTTTTTAATATTTACACAAAACATATCTGGAGTCTACTGCGTTACCATGTGATCTTTGGTACTTATCTGGAAGAATTAGTTACGAGCACTTACAATTCTATATTTCTAATATAATAAAGCCGTCGCTCTTATAAACCGCCTACTCATTTCCTTCATGACAAATACTGAGAAAAGCAGATGTTTTCTACTTAGTACAAGAACAATGTAGCTTTACGCAACTCAAGTGGAATAACTGCATGATAGAATAATGTTACCCCTCACTAATACTATTGAAAGGTTTGTGTCCTAGTGTTTTAATATAAAGTGAACTGTCACAATTTCATTACATTGTTACACAGTACTCATCCATACGTTGGAGATTTGTATAAGCCCAAAAATACTTGCACTTTTTATGTTTCTATTTTTCATTTCCAGTATACAGTTCCCAGATTATATGGCGTACCCAAGTTTAGACGAAAGAGGAACTTTTTAGCACAAGGTTCCGCTACCAATCAAATTTCGTAATTTATAGGCTTTTTAAGAGTTTAAACTAAACATGGAGAACAAGAGGAAACCACGAAACCAATGTAGGTAACATAAAAACTAGTAAACGGCCATGTAGATGGCGTTAGTTAGATTTAAACCAGGACCTCTTTGCTTTATTGTTTCAATGAGAAGTACCAAGCCATTGCTGCTTCCATTGTTGTTTCAATTTTTCCCATAAACAAATAGTACACGCAAATATAAGAAACTGTGCAAAAATACACATAACGGCTATATACCCTATTATTCCTCATGCACACAGGAGCTTATCATGAAAGACCATCTGAAACGACAGTTACACTAAGGTTTGAGAAACAGCATGGCACTTGTCTTAGGACTAATCTGTCTTTTATTAGCTCCACAGTTGGTACCTTAGACTACTTTCACCCAAGCGTTTTTGCTGGACCCGGCAACGTTCAGCAAAAACTCTTTCGTTACTGATAATACAACCATCTCCATCTGTTATGAACGGATCCGGTTGTATTATCTTTAACATTGCCAAGACAGATCCGTCATGAACTCAATTAAAAGTAAATGACGGATCCGTCTTGTTCCGCATCCCAGGATGGAAAGCAAACTGCGGCATGCTGCGGTTTGCTCTCCGGTATGAGAACGGAATGGAATGCATTTTGGAGCTCCCCGTTCTGTTCGGTTACATTTTGTCCCCATTGACAATGAATGAGGACAAAACTGAAACGTTTTTAATATTAACGCTAGTGTGAAAGTAGCCTTACAAGGGTATGAGCACACGTGTGTTTTATTCTACCTATTCCTTGATTTCAATCCTGGATCTTCCCCTGACCTCTTTATGAAAAACCGATAAGAGAGCCCACGAAAATAGTGCTAAAACCTGTCCTTATAGAGAATACAAAATGGCCATTGTGAGACACAGAAACACCATAACATAAAACTATATAATTATGTATTGAACAAAGTAACAGAATTTAAACCATTACAACGAGCTCTGTCTGCATCTGTACGTACAAAGAATTACAAGTTATCCGTGACAGAATTTTTACCTGTATTTCCCTGCAGTCACTCGAGTCCCAACCTCGGCGTGTCCTTGAGCCTGAACATTCAATTCTACTCATAGAATGATTACCGCTATATCTTCAGCCCATCCTCTGTAGTGCATTTCCCAATAGTCTGAGAGCACAGAAGAATGCCCAACAGGCAAGGGTTCAACCATCCATATAGTATTTACAAGCGCTTAAGTGGAGATGAAAGAAATCAATTTGGGCTGAAAGCCAGAAACCCCCAAACTCCAGAGACTAATGATATCACTTCAGTTCCAGAATCAGGACTATGACAGCATAAAGCATGAAAACCAGAGACCTGAATAACTGTGAAATGTGATAAACTCATCAGATCATATCATGTGAAGGAGCCCTGTTATAGGAGACATTTTTATGTTTAGTCATGATTTATTGAATTTTATGAAAAAAAATAAAAATGTAAACTAATCTCGCAGGACTGAATAAATACACAAAATTAACATTAGCAATCATGATAATACAACAGCACCATACAAGGTCTGAAACCGCTGCCTGCTCACTCCTCCAATAAGACTGCATCAATTGCCTCAGTAGTACTGACATCCAAATTTCGATTGTCGGCTAAGACAAGCCTCCCTCACAATCCTGAACAATAAACAAAAATAGACTGCCACCTTGGATGTAGGCTGCTCAAGTATAGAGAGGGACAAGCCTGAGGTAAACCGGAACAAAGAACACAACGCATGAAACACCAAACAAAATAAGTATAGAGGAAAAGAAAGAGAAAGTGTAAGAAAGAAAAGCAAGTGAGAAAAATAAAAAGAGAATGAAAGAGAGAACAAGAGAATGGGGAGGTGGAGGGGATACTAGGGAAAGCAAAGGGTAAGGAGGGAGAGATGAGGGGATCACAAGAATTTTGGACAAAAACTGAATGCTTGAAGCTTCCTAAAGCAGGTGAAGAATGGAACTTGAAAGGATTAACTGAAAGCAAGGATTTTCAACCACTCTCCATCCAAAGAAAGATTCTTGACAACGTCCTAAGGGGAAAGACGGACTGAAGACTAAGGGGACAAGCGGAATAAACAGTCTAGATAATATTTTCTTCTGTACCAACCCATTCCAAAGTTTCAGGTATATGTGTGCTGTTAATTTGGAGACCTTCAGAAGGCAGGAGATTTTTAATCCTGTTCCAAAGCCACCACTGTTTCACCTTTGCCCTGAAATGCTCGTCTACAAAGTGGATGCGGATAGAAGCCCAATGGTAGAGTCTCAGATTTTAGAACCCTGCCACACCCTCAAATTTAGAGCAGATCAGAGTGTGCAATACCACTCTGTGCATTGATCGTCCCCAAATGAAATGAAGTGCTGTCCATAATCTTTGAAAAAAAGTTGATGGGGGTGCTACTGGTGCTGCCTGGGAAAAGAAAAGGGCAGGAATATCCATTTTAAAAGAGTTAATTTGCCTCACAGTGTGGTTTTATTAGCAATTCCCTACCTCTTGTATCCACAAGTCTGTCTCTGAGTTGTTAAAGAAGTTATCTAACAGTAAAATAGTGGCCCAGACCTGCCTTACCCACGATGGGGGTGATGCTCACCTGCTCCCCACCACTGAATTTGGTTTGTTGGGCTCATGGGCAGGCAGTTCCGCTCCAACGTGCGCCGAGAACAACATCAGTTGACAGGGGACACATATGACCACTGCAGCCAATCACAGGCCACAACAGTGACTTGCTCCCCTTGATCCACATGTGATTAAACGCTTGTGATCCAGCCTGTGATTGGCTGCAGTGGATACGTTTGCCCCCGACAACGAATGTTGTCCTTTGTGAACATGGGAGTGGAACTGCCTGCCCGGCAGCCCAACAGACCAGATCCAGCGGCAGGGATCAGGGGAGAATCACCTCTACCCTCAGTAGGTCAGGTCTGGGCCACTCCTTTAGTGTTGAATAACCCCTCTAACCACTGTAATATCTAGTGGTGGACTGTGGTAGCTATAAAAGCATCAATGTGTTCATTGAGAGACTCAGGATCCATATCAAAGTACTGTTCATTAATATTATACAGTGGGAATAGAAATGAAATCTGTGGGTAAGCCAAGCAATAAGTGTTCAATATCCCTGCAGTGCCAAAGCATTACACAATACTCATGATATTATAAGACATACTAACTAAATAACCTCAAACTTAAATAAAAGGCACATACAACCTTTAAGTTGAAATAATTTGGTCACGGCCTTTATTAACTGCCTCAGAAAATTCACTTATTATAAAGCAATTTTACCACTTGTTAACCACAAGGCCGTGACAATAAGAAAAAAGAGGGAGGGGGTAGAAGAGAAGATGAACAATCCAGATCAGGTAAAACACCTAACCCTTACCACAGCACCAATCCCTAATCCCACTGGATACTATATTCTCCAATAGAACCATATCACTGGGCAGGAGCAAAAATTCTGTCCCATTGACTAACTGGCTAAAAGATTCAGACAATCCAAATCTGTTGCCACCCAGGTCAATCTTGCCCGGGGATGGTCAAAGTACGTTTGGCGGGAAAATCTCATGTGGATCCCTCCTTATTGTCCAGAATCCTTTCGCTATAATCAAGGTGCAGAGTTGTAACAGATTGTCAGGTTCTCCAGAACAAGTTGCTCCCTTTGTAGTAGATCAGCTTCATAAAAGGACTCAGACACCACTAGTTTTCAAAATTTAACAAAAACACTGTGTGCAAAAAGGTTAAGCTTTAACTTGAATAGAACAGGTTACCTTGACATTTAATTATCTGTTCTGCATCCATAACTCAATGCACTTATTTGTCTGTCCTTTTGTACAGTAAATTCATGTTTTTATCCAGTGATTTCCTCCCCAGCACTTTGTTGCAATAAAATAAGAACTCGGAAAAAAAAAAAAAACCTTTAACACATCAATTTAGTAAATCTGTGCATGTAACATACAGGTAATATATCTATAGGAAAAAGTTGCACTCAAACAGTGAATAAGCACTCCAAGGAATCCAGTAAAAGTGACTGTATTCACCCAATGTCAGCTCAACATTGGAGACATTTTGGTTGGTCAAATCTGACCAAGGACAACATCTGCATGGAGTCTGAATATTTTCCTCCTTCCTTTGGGCTTCCTTCCATACCCCAAAGACATATTGATAGGGAATCTAGACTGTGAGCCTCACTGGGGACAGTGAATGATGATAATGTCTGTAAAGAGCTGTGGAACATTTCAGCACTATATAAGTGAATAAAATCAAATAAAAAATGTTCAAGATTTGAAAATGGCTCCACTGAGCAGTGAAACCATTTTACTGAGCGCTATTTTTTTCTGTGGAATATACTGACTGTGAGTGGAGGTCTCAAGTCTGAACTTTGAAAGCTTGCACAGAGTTTTGGAGATTACTTGATTATCGTGCTAGCCCACCTTGTTCTGCTTTTTTAAATAAAGGCAGAACTAACAAAAATTTGCTACCCAACCACAAGAATTTAACTGCATGTGCCAAAAAAGGCAGACTAATTTCCAAAATTGTGCTGAACAGCTTCCCACTGACATTACCTCTGATCAAAAATCTTGTAATTGGACAGAATTTGTCAGTCACTTTTTGGTCAACATCATCTGTGTTTAGATTTACAAACCAAAAACGTATTGGCTGGTGATGAAAATTGAACAGACTGACATATTAATGGTCTTCAACTGTGCTGTCATCTCTACGGCTTAATTTACCAAACTATGAGGCAAGATTCACAAGACGTTTTTTTCCATCTGTGGGCTATCTTGACTACGCCCAGACTAAATATGGACATATTAAAGTGAATGGTGCAATTCCGACATCCATTCTTCTTATAGAACAGTGGTATGTGCAGAGAAAAAAGCAGCATGCACCACTCAAATTCATTCATTCAAATGAATAAGTCAGAAAATAAAAAATAAAGTAAAAAAATAACACATTCTGAAGCCATGCAGACTTCTAGATATATCTGTGTTTTGCAGATGGAATTCGGTAAAGACATCTGAATAAAGCTTTAGAATTAAGTCAGTAATTAATATTATATGTTTTTTTTAAATTAATAATAGTATTTATTTATATACATAGCGCCATCAGGGGGTTCAAGTACAAACCATATGGAGCAGTTGCGAGCACTCACGGACCAGGTACAGGGCATGACGCAAGTAATCCAAGACCTGGCCGAGAGGCTCCAACACCAGGAACAGCTGCAGACTGCGCCTACTGCTGTTTCTGCTGTTCCTAACTCAACTTTGGAACCCCATGTTAAACTCCCCGATCGATTTTTTTGGGGACCGTAAGGCTTTTCGCTCTTTTAAGGAGAGCTGTAAACTTTTCTTTAGGCTGCGTCCGCACTCCTCGGGACCCGAGCAGCAGCAAGTCATGATTATTATTTCCCTGCTGCAGGGTGATCCGCAGGAGTGGGCCTTTTCTTTACCGCCTGACTCTCCCGGTCTGCTGTCTGTGGAAACCTTTTTCCAGGCTTTAGGACTTTTGTATGAGGAACCTGACTTGGCCGCTGTTGCAGAGACTCAGCTTAGAGACAGCCGGCAGGGGAACCGTCCAGTGAAGGACTACTGTGCTGAGTTTAGAAAATGGTGTGTGTCCTCCAATTGGAATGACCCAGCGTTGAGAAGTCAGTTCAGGGTGGGGCTTTCAGATCACCTTAAGGATTTACTTGTTAGTTATCCTACCCATGACTCCTTAGAGGCGACTATGACTCTAGCTATCAAGTTAGACCGTTGGTTTAGAGAGAGACTGAGGGAACGTTCAACAACCCCCCAAGTGGTCGTTTTTCCAGAAGTTTCATCCCAGACTCCTACTCCAGTCCAGGCCCAGGAGAAGCCTATGCAGTTGGGCGTTACCTTGAAGGATCAGAGACGCCTGAAAGGAGCCTGTTTTTATTGCGGTGAGATGAACCACTGGTTTCAGCAATGTCCTAAGCTTCCCCCATCAAGGAGGTCTCCCTCTGGAAACGAGGTACTCCCTGCGGTGGTAAGAAGGAAAATTTTGTTACCGGTTGCCATTTCTTTTGATCAGATCTGGGGGTCTGGGAGAGCTTTCATTGATTCTGGATCTGCATGTAACTTTATTGATTTTGATTTTGTGCAATCCTTGGGAGTCCCTCTTATTCCTCTCAAGGAGGTAATCCAAATTATTGCACTTGACTCCACCCCTCTTAATAGTGGAGGAGCGGAGTTTTGTACTCCTGAAGTAACTCTTACTGTTGGAATTTATCATGTAGAGATCTGTTCCTTTTTGGTGTTAAAGAATTTACCTGCTGACCTCGTTCTAGGTCTACCTTGGTTGCAGGATCATAATCCTGTAATCAATTGGTCGTCAGGTGAATTAGAGAAATGGGGGCCTAACTGTAATGTCTGTTGCAAATCAGTGTTGCAGTTGGGGGTTACTAACAAGTCTGTAATCTTGCCAGGATATATCAGGGATTTTATTGATGTATTTACTATGTCTGAAACAGATTTTCTTCCTCCCCACCGCCAGTATGATTGTACCATCGACATTATGGAAGGATCCAGATACCCCAAGGGCCGTATATACAACCTCTCTACTCCAAAGCATCAGTCCATGAGAGAATACCTGAAGGAGAGTCTGGACAAGGGTCATATCCGGCCTTCGGTTTCTCCCATGGGTGCTGGTTTCTTCTTTGTCAGTAAGAAGGATGGAGGTTTGAGACCTTGTATTGACTATAGGGAACTTAACAAGATCACAGTTAAGAACAGGTATCCCTTACCCCTTATTCCTGACTTGTTGAACCAGGTCCAAGGTGCTTGCTGGTTCTCTAAATTGGATCTGAAAGGGGCTTACAACCTTATTAGAATCAGAGAGGGTGACGAGTGGAAGACTGCCTTCAACACCCCGGAGGGACATTATGAGTATTTAGTAATGCCTTTCGGGTTGAGTAATGCTCCTGCAGTTTTCCAGAACTTCGTAAACGACATTTTCAGACCTTTTATTGGGAGGTTCATGATCGTCTACATTGACGATATTCTAATTTTTTCCGCTGACTGGGAGTCTCACGTTGCTCACACTAGACAGGTGTTAGAGGTCTTACGTGAGAACAAATTGTTTGTAAAGAAGGAGAAGTGCATATTTGGTGCCCAAGAGGTGGCCTTTTTGGGGTATATTCTTACTCCTTGCGCTTTCAAGATGGACCCAACCAAGGTGCAAGCTATTCTGGATTGGGTGCGACCGTCTTCTCTGAAGGCGCTCCAACGTTTCCTAGGCTTCGCTAATTTCTACCGAAAATTTATTAAAAATTTTTCGGTAGTAGTTAAACCTATCACGGATCTAACTCGTAAAGGAGCTGATCTGGTGAATTGGTCCCCAGCTGCCATAAAGGCTTTTGAAGATCTTAAGATTTGTTTTACGAATGCTCCCATACTGATTCAGCCTGATCAGAATAAGCCTTTTGTGGTTGAAGTGGATGCATCTGAGGACGGTGTTGGGGCTGTACTATCTCAGGGCTCTTCCACCTTAACCAACCTCAGGCCATGCGCCTTCTTCTCTCGCAAATTTTCTCTGGCTGAGAGAAATTATGATATAGGCAATAGGGAACTGTTGTCCATTAAGTGGGCATTCGACGAATGGCGGCATTTTCTGGAGGGGGCATTGCATCGTATTACGGTCCTCACGGACCATAAGAATCTTCTGTTCCTTGAATCTGCCAAGAGGTTAAATCCCAGACAGGCAAGGTGGGCTTTGTTTTTTACCCGTTTTGATTTCTGTGTTACCTTTAGGCCCGGAAGCAAGAATGTTAAGGCTGACGCCTTGTCATGGAGCTTTCAGGCATGTCAACCTCCTGAGGTCCCTCCTGAGCCTATTTTGCCAGCCGACATCTTCGTAGCTGCCACCTCACCTGTCTTAACCGAGGAAATCTTGGCCGGACAACATCTTGCTCCCACTGATACCCCCTTTGATAAATTGTTTGTGCCTGCACCATTGCGTTTGCGACTTCTGGGTGAGTGTCATGATTCTGTTTTGTGTGGACATCCCGGGGTCAATGCCACCAAAGATTTGATTTGCAGGAATTTTTGGTGGCCTTCGATTTCCAGAGATGTTCAGGCTTTTGTGTCCGCATGTAACATTTGTGCCCGGTCAAAAACTCCCAAGACACGGCCTATGGGCGAGTTACATCCATTGCCCATACCTGGTAGACCATGGTCCCACCTGTCCATGGACTTTATCACCGATCTGCCATGCTCTGAGGGTAAGACCGTGATCTTGGTTGTGGTGGATAGATTTAGCAAGATGTGTCATCTTATTCCTTTAAGCAAATTACCATCAGCAAAGGTTCTGGCTTCCGTGTTTATTGATCACATCATCAAACTTCATGGAGCCCCTGAAAATATCGTGTCGGACAGGGGTGTACAGTTTGTGTCCAGGTTTTAGAAGGCCTTCTGTCAAAAAATAGGTATTTCTCTGTCCTTCTCATCGGCCTTCCATCCTGAGTCCAATGGTCAGACCGAGCGTACCAATCAATCCGTTGAACAGTTTCTTAGGTGCTATGTTTCTGACAACCAACATCAGTGGTCCAGGTTTTTATCTCTGGCTGAGTTTGCCTTGAATAATCGCGTTAATTCTTCCTCTGGGATGTCGCCGTTCTTTTGCAACATGGGTTTCCATCCTCGTTTTGGTTCTTTTTTGTCATCGAATTCTGTGGTCCCAGAGGTCAATAGTGTCTCCCAGGAACTGTGCACAATTTGGGCACAGGTTCATTCGAACCTGGAAAGAGCCCAACTTATCCATAAGACTAAGGCAAATAGGAGACGTTCTAAGGGGGTTGAGTTCAAGGTGGGGGACAAGGTATGGTTATCCTCTAAGAATCTGCATATGAAGGTACCCTCTTATAAGTTTGCGCCTCGTTTTATAGGTCCATATGAGATCATCAAGGTGATCAACCCGGTATCCTTTAAATTACGCTTGCCTGATTCCTTTCGTATACATGATGTCTTCCAGAAGTCTTTGTTGAAGAGGTTCGTTGCTCCCGTGTGTACTGAGGAACAGCCTTCACCTCCTGTTGAGGTGGCAGGACAGATGGAGCATGAGATAGCTGACATCACTGATGTGAGGAAAGTCCGGAACTCCTTTCAATATCTTGTGCATTGGAGGGGGTTCGGTCTGGAGGATAGGTCATGGGTCCCGTTGAGCAGGATGCATGCGGATACTCTTATCCGGGAGTTTCATCTGCAGCATCCTGAGAAACCGGATCCCCCTGGAAAGGGTCCGGTGGCCCCTCGTGAAGAGGGGGGTACTGTCACGGGAGGCCGGCGACGCGCTCCCTCCGCGCAGCGCCGCCGGACCTCTCCGCCCCCCTAGAGACGAGCAGTAGGGAATTGAAGTGCTGGTCTGGTCAGCCAGCACTTCATCAGTTAATTTGTCTGTTGGGTTTTTAGCCATGTGGTGCTGATCACACCACATGGCTACTTTGCATTGTTTTGACAGCTTGCTCCGCCTCAGGTCATGTGATGCTGGCCACATCACATGATCCTGGGCGGGCTATTTAAAGATGGCAACTGCCTTTTCACATTGCCTGTTATTAGTTTTTCTGGTGCAGTGCTTGCGTTTATTCCCAGAGAGATATTCTGGTTTTCCTGACTCCCGGCTTTCTGACCTCGACTTCGATTTTGCCTCCTCCTCTAGTTTTGACGTTCCCTCCAGGTTTGACTCGGCTTGTTGACTATTCTCATATTGTGTTTGTATTGTTCTGTGTTGTTCGTCTCGTGTTTCCCTTCCCTGCCTTCACTTATACAGTATAGGAACTGTCGCCCAGTTACGGTTTGGCTACCTAGGGCCTATACTGTAAGTAGGTAGGGTCAGAGGTGGGGTACAGACAGGGCTCACAATTCCCTGTGTTCCTGTCGTGACAATGTGACTGCTAACTCTCCTAGACCTGTACTTAAAGTCATGTAGCTTTCACACTAGCCATTGGACCTTATAATATGTTGAGACTTCCTGTTCTGTTCAGGTATTTTTTCAGTAACCATCTCATTATCATCACAGGCAGGATTGCAAATACATAACACAGGATCCAGCAGTCGCAATAAGTGATATCACAGCTTATCTACTCCCTCCTGATCTCTGCACAGGTCACAGAGTATGTCTAGAAAAATCTCCCATAGAAATCAATGAGGTCCCTTCCTGTCCATATGTCTGCTCTCAAAGAACAGGAAGTCATGATATTTTTAAGCCTAGTGGCTAGTGTGAAAATTGCATGATTTTGTACAAAAAAGTCTTAGAGATTTCAACCATACATGGAGGAAGGAATCCTCAGCGGCACCTCCTCTAAAGCATAAGTTTGAATTCTCTGGAAATATACTGCAAGAAAGAGTCTTCGGGGCATCAAATGCAGTACCAGCACATTAGAACCATATCTCCTGCCTTAGACATTAACTGATAATTTGGAGACCCCACTTGCATGTCTTGGCAATATGACAATATCTACTCCTCCCTAGGGTCACCCTCCAATGTAGTTATATCCAATAGCTTTCCTAGTAGAGTAACCATGTCAGCATATAATCTGGAGATGCTCCCAGCTCCATCCATCTCCAACTGCATTTAAACAGATGAAGCTGTATAGTTCTGTGTATGATGAATGAACCTATATATTATACACACTTATATAGCGCTGACATATTCCGCAGCGCTTTAGGCATTAGCATCACTCTGTCCCCAATGGAGCTCGGGTAGGCCGAGCTCCAGTATTTGTCTGTACAAGGTCTCTGCTGTCAAGACACTGCATCGTAGATAGTCAGACATACTTTTAGCGGTGTCTTACTTAGCTACCGCTACATGGCCATCATCCAGCCGAACCCTGACTGAAATGCAGACAGGAGCTAAGTTAACATTTGATAACACATGGACATAGAGTTTTTGGCCACACCCTGACGTTTTGCCCCTTTCTCAACCATTCATTGATTGCTATATAGGACACAGATCCTAAGGCCTAGGGCTTCACTGCAATATTTTTTTAATTGATACCTCTGTAAGACCTATTTACAGTGGTGTCTCACTTAGCTACTGGTACATGGCCATCACCCAGCCGTGCCCTGGCCGAAATGCAGGCAGGAGCTCAGCATCCCTGCAAGTTACTAATGAAATAAGGCAACAAGTTAACCCTTGATAACACATGGACATGGAGTTTTGCCCCTAGATCGACCATTCGATGACTATATGCTATATGGGACACGTATCCTAATGTAATAAGGCTTCACTGCAATACATTATATTACGATTTCATTAGCATCAAACTCATACATATTTATATTTCTATCTCCAAATAAAGATAAACTCTACAGATAGGCTGAACCAATATTCGAAAGAATTCATCAAGTAAGGCAAAGAGGTCTATGAGAGATATCTAGACATTCTCTAGGAATAACCACATATATCATTGATGTTACTGTTCCTTAGGGAATAGGAAGGCTGTGTTCGGAGAATAATTGCTTAGCCCGCCACATAGCTGTTCACACTTTGTGTAGGCGACAAATAGACTTAGATGTTTCCTGCTACTGAGAGCGAAGTCTATCTGGATAGTGAAGCCTTTTATATTTCATTTTACCATTTTTTAAACAAAAGCAAAACAATTAAAGTTTTATACCGTGTTATCCCAGAGACTGTGGCAGCACCTGCAGCATTTCTTTCTGTCACATTTTGTCACTTATGTTAAGGCCCCTCTACATGGCCCAATGGTGCAGACGATTCCTTCCCAGCAAACACCTGCTGGTAAATGGAGGAGGCCGCTGCTATTACATGCAGCGATCTCCTCCACAGTATGGGGAGGAGTGATCGCTAAAGCCATTGCTTGTCCCCATACAGAATCGTTTGCCGGCAGCAGTGGCTGTTTAAACACCACGATCTGCTGCCGGGAAACGATGACTTAGGTGACCGCACCAAGTATCCTAGCACCCAATAAACAAGCGTATCGCTTGTTCACTGGGTAATCAGCGGCACCTTTACACAAGATTATGGCTAACATGCGTTCATTAGCGATAATCTGCCCAGGCAATGTAAAGGATCTTTAACATTTCAATTCCCTTTGTATCTTCCAGAAATTTTATATACTGCAGTTTTTCCTCATCTCACGGATGACCAATCACTGTGTTCATCTTGAGAATCCTGATTGATAATGAAGCGCAAGTCATAAAGATCTACTGCAAAACTAAGGCTGTGCTAAAATTTGTGCTATAGACCTCCACTGCAAATTCCAACAGATTTTGGATGCAGCGCTATTCTTTCTGTCAAACGATGGATAACATGACAGAACATGATAGACTCCATAATTCAATGGGTTCCATTGGATGCTGATGGTGTCCTGATATCCATAAGGTGGATCCTACACTTCACCATGACTCCTGTTACATATGGATCTCACAAAGCAGAGGTGAACAGAACAACAGCTATAGAAGAACGTGAACACTGTGGTAGTGTAACTGTAGTATATTCATGTGGCTTTACATTAGGGTCCAACAGCTAGCAAGAAAGGTCATCACTGAAAATTAAAAAATTTTAGATAAATATGAATTATTAAAAACTGCACCTGAAGATTTATATTCACTTTTTTTGTTAGAGAAATACTTGACAGTTGAATGTTCCCTGAAATTGTAGTTTACATGCTTGCACAAATTGGTCTCAGAGCTGAGATCTGTGAGCGTTCTGAGGGCTTGGGGGACACATGAAGTCCAAGCAGAATCTCATTGAAAATGAGTAAAACATAGAGACACAGCTGCAACATCTAACTCCAGCAGAGAGCATCAAATCCTTGGTCAGGACAGCCAGGAAAGGAGATTCATCCTGGATAGGAATTTGCCAGGGAATACTGCTCCAGAGTGCGCACATGTGTGCAGAGACTGGGTGGGTAGCTCAGTGAGAGCCAGAGCTCAGGTACCAATGTGGAGAACTGGAGCTACGAGAAGAGAAGATATGTCCTCCTGGTCTGGATGCAAAGTATAGTATTGTCCTGAAGTTGTCCTCAGCACATTTAAAAGAGATTGCTTAGTTGCAGAGACTATTCAGACATTATTGGTCATTTATCAAAGTTTTAGGCTACTATTTTGGCATACTTTTTAGGCTACTTTTTGGCACATGTCACAAATTTTGGCACAAAGGGCATTTTGTGACTTTTGTATTTTTCACCAATCTCGCCACAATTCTAAAACGTAGGTGGAACTCAGCAGAAGGGTGTGGGCCACCACAGCCCAACACATTTGCTATGCTCATACAGACAACCAGAATTTTTATCTGTGTGCTATTAGCACTTTTTGTGGGCCATGCACACATCCATATTTTTTTACGGATCTGTGCGGATGTTTCACAAATTATAGAACACGTCTTATTCGTGTCTGTATTGCATAAGAGAAAAGTAATTTCTTTTGATCGGAGTGAGAAAAATGTTGATTTCATTGGGAAGGGATTTGTATTTTGAGGATCTGCTGTTTGCAACCAAAATATAGACACAGTTGCCTGCATGACACCTAATTTATGCCAGGAAACTGTTAACTATTATATGTAGTTATTTCACTCAAATTTTCATGCAGAAAAAATGCAATGTAATAAAGTACCAGCAAAGTTAATGCGATTTGCCAGATCTGATGTACACATTGCTTATTTTTTACCTGGGGAAATTGACCTGCCGTGAAGATTTTAAAATATGCAGCTTGTCAATTGTTTGTGTGATTCCACACCTTATATATAGTTGTTTTCCCCATAGACTTCAATTAGGTTGTGAAAAATGAAAATCCGCTCCAAATTCCTCAACAAAACTGCATTAAATGGTTAGAAAAAAAAGGAAAAAAAACTTTATTAAATTATAAAAAATTCCAATAAAAAAGACGCTTTTTGCCATTGAAAATACGCATTTCAATGAAAAAAATTGCAATAATAAAATTTCTACCACGTTTGGTATCGCCGTGTCCGTAACAATCTGTAATACACAAGTATCATGCAAACTATCATACACTTCAGAAACACCCGTGCTTCTGCTTTAAATAGTGCCTAATTCCCATCTCTCAAAACCAAAGAGGGACTGGAAACCGCTGCGAGATACTTCAAATGAGGTCGCCTGTACTTACTAAGGTATATCAGTAAAGTATATGTTCTATAAAGTAAGAGTATCGGCACTATTTTATAATCACAATGGATGGATCATACGTTTTTCACTTTTCATCAAGTCACTACTTTTAGTCACTTCTTATAAGTTAAAGGGGTTCTCCAGGAATTAATACAAAAAAAATACTTAAATATTACTTTATTTTAAATATATTCCCAAATATATTTCATTAGTTATAATGGGTCATTTTGTCTGGGGAGCAATCATTAGGAGAAACAAAATGGCCGCCGTCCTATTAGTCCACACAGAACCTGTCCTAATCACACAGGAGGACAAGTTACTTCACAACACTGAGGTAAAAGCTGCCTCATCCTTCTCTCTGCTCCATTTGTCAGTATACAGCCGATAATATCTTCAGCTGATTCCCTGAGGAGACATGACGTACAGAGAGGAGGTTGGGATGTGGCTAATGAGCAGCAGCTCTTGTATGCAGTCTCCATTACCACAGTCTGTCCTGTCCGTCCTCTCTGTACTTCATGTCTCCTCATGAACTCTATTCCTGCAGATTCAGCTGAAGTTCTTATCATCTGTATTCAGGATCATAATCCCTGATGAGCAGAGCAGAGAAGAGGATGAGGCAGCTCTTTACCTCAGTGTTGTGAAGTAACTTGTCCTCCTGTGTGATTAGGACAGATTTTGACGGCGGCCATTTTGTTTCTCCTAATGATTGCTCCTTAGACAAACCAGCCATTATAACTAATGAAAGGTATTTGGGAATATATTTATAATAAAGTAATATTTACATATTTTCATTTTCTTAATTCCCGGAGAACCCCTTTAAGTACCTGTCTTTCATTGAAGTTCCAGTCAGGGAAATAATCCTGTGTGTGGATGATCCTATAGTGCAATGTTGCTGCGTTCCTCTTCTGAGTGCTTCCACTATACGCGCAGTGTCCCTGATGAAGGAATACGGCTATTCCGAAACGCGTCAGACGTTCCTTGGTCCCTACAGGCATCCTTACCAAGCGTGTGACGTCACACAGAAGCTTCTCCGTGGCAATGGCCAGCCGAGTTTCCCACGTGCACGCTAGTTTCCGGCCGCGTATAGTGGAAGCACTCAGAAGAGGAACGCAGCAACATCGCGCTCCAGGATCATCCACACACAGGATTATTTGCCTGACTGGAACTTCAATGAAAGACAGGTACCTAACTTACTTATAAGAAGTGACTAAAAGTAGTGACTTGATGAAACTCTACTGAAAAACTTATGATCCTTCCGTTGTGATTATAAAATAGTGCTGATACCAGCGCAGATACTCTCACTTTATAGATCATGTAAATTACTGTGAACAAAAAAAGAGAAAAAAGTCTTAGTCGCCGCAGAAAAAACTTAAAACAAGCGGTCAAAACGTGTTATTTACCCCAAAATGATACCAATGAAAACTACAAGCCACAAAAATGAAGCCCTCACACAACTCCAGAAAAATAAAAATAAAAAAGTTATGGGTCTTGAGATGCAGTAATGCAAAATATTTTCTTTTTTTTCTTTTTTTTTTTATTGCACAAAAGTAGTAAAAAGTAAAACAAACTATATGTATTTGGTATCGCTGTAATCGTACTGACCCAGCAAATAAAGGTATTATATTATTTATGCTGAAAAATGAACACCGCAAAATATAATAAGTTAAAACTCAGAGGCAATATTGCTGTTTTTTCTCTCCCATAAAGAGTTATGTATGAACGGCCCCTTGTCTGTCACTTTTCCACCTTGCAAATGCAGCATCTTTTTTTTCCTATGGTATTTCCATGTGACCCATAAAGAGAGCAATCGAAAGAAATAAAACTGAATCACAAATAATACATAGAATTGAATGTATTGTAAACTCTCTATTTCCAATGCTTTAAAGAAAAATAAATCTGCCACAAAATGCAGCACTCCTGAAGGTGAAAAATAGCATTAAGTACATCGCTCCATCTAGCCCGGGCTCGTTTCATTTTGTGACTTTGATATATCATCGTCAAGTACCAGAGACTGATAAGCTCCTATGATACATATGAAGTGATAATCTCTAGAAACAGACAGCAGCTCACCTTATTACAAAGTCATGGCTGTCAATCTCCTTGCCACATCCGCTGCCGAGAAGGATTCCAGAATTCCCCACCACTGCACAGGTCTGAAAACGCCGGCTCTTCATCGGTGATACTTCAGGCAGAAGACTGTGCAGATTCTGAGAAATATTTAGAGTACGGCGTCTATCCAGAACATAATGAATTACGTCTCCCGGCTTGAAGCTGCTTTTAACGACAGATACGTCTCTCTCTGCATCCAGAAATCGGAGAATATCTTTCCTATGAGAAAAGAACATAATAAGGACATCAGCATAGCCGAAACGCATATTATACATACACCAAAAACTCCATCTAATAACATAAATCACTTTGCTATTGCTTTTAATGTTAATTTTACTTGGTTTATATGTGCAACCATCCAGAAGGAATGTGCTACCTGTCTGTGACTAGCACACTATACAATAGGAGGAGCTGAGCAGATTAATATATAGCAGGGGTCAACAACCTCCGGCACGCCAGCTGTTGTGTAACTACAACTCCCAGCATGCTCTATTCACTTCTATGGGAGTTCTGAGAACAGTCAAGCAAGTTTAGTTTCGCCACAGCGGGAGTGCTGTAGGTTGTAATAGAAGGTAATGATGTGATCCTAGCTTCAGAATACCTCATATCACTATGGCATTTTGTGCTTTATCTGGTTGGCAGTGTGCCGTTGCATTGTATGTATTTTCCTTTCCTTGTGCATTTAGCCATAGCAACGTGCACCTGCGCACTGGGATGTGCTGACTGAAATCCCCTTTTTTTCTTTGTAAGTTTGTACTGGAGGTGTGGCTACTCCATTTGGTCATGCACTCCTGACTAGTCCATCTGCCCCATAGGTTGATTTTAATTAGTGTGACTATAAAGCCGAGTGGAATCGGCATGCATGTTGGTACCTGAATCCCTAAATTAGTGGAGGCCTTTGAAGCACCAGAAATGGCAAAAGGCAGAGTGGATCCAGCATGCGTGTGGAACCAACACCCCCTGATTATACGGAAGCCAAGGTTGGCACATAACAGGTAGGAAAATGATGTAAATGATGTGATCCTGTCTATGATATGTCATCATGGCTGAGCAGCCTGACAGGAAATCTCGCCAATATGTAGTATATGCAAGTGCCACCAGCTCTGCAAGTAGAGACAACCAGTCCTGCATACATTCTAGGACAGGTTGCTGGCAGCTATTTTAAATAATTCCTGAAAAGCCCCTTTAAATCCCTGTTCTTTCTAATGCTTAAAAGCTTAATCTTTTTAATGTAAATGTTTTTTTTTTTGCTGCACTCTGCAGGATGGCAAAGCACAGTATACTAGGTTTCAGTTTTTTTATGTTAAATATGGGACACAAACATGATGTGAACACAGCCTTCAATAAAGTTTGGAACACTTGTTTAGGTAAAAACTAGCTCCTATGCCAACTCCACCACCCACCTCCATAGGTATCTTTGGTGTGAGAGAAGCTTAAAAGGGGTTGTTTCACTTCAGCAAATAGCAGTTATCATGTAGAGAAAGTTAATACAAGGCACTTACTAAAGTATCGTGATTGTTCATATTCCTCCTTTGTTGACTTGATTCACACTGCTCGTATCTATGGTTACGATCACCCTACAATCCAGCAGTGGTGGACGTGCTTGCACAGTAAAATAAAAAATGCACCAGCCTATGCGTACTCCCCCAGTCCCAGTCACCGGAGGTCAGCACCTTTTCCTATAGTGTACAAACACAACCACTGCTGCTGGATTACATGTTGGTCATAACACCTGGAAATGGGCAGTGTATAATGTGATGGAAAAATGAATCCAGCCATCACTGGAGGCAATATGGATAATCACAATACATTAGTAAGTGCCTTGTATTAAAGGGGTTGTCTCATCTTGGACAATGGGGGCATATCGCTAGGATATGCCCCCATTGTCCTATAGGTGCGGGTCTCGCCGCTGGGACCCGCACCTATATCGAGAACGGGGCCCCCGAAGTGAACAAGTGCGCACCGCGCAAGCGCGGCCCGCTCTCCATTCACTTCTATGGGGCTGCCGCAAATAGCCGAGCGCTGGCTCGGCTATCTCCGTCGGCTCCATAGAAATGAATGGGAGCGCACTGCACATGCACGGCCACCGCTCCCATTCATTTCTATGGAGCCGACGGAGATAGCCGAGCCAGCGCTCGGCTATTTGTGGCGGCCCCATAGAAGTGAATAGAGAGCGGGCCGCGCTTGCGCGGTGCGCACTTCTTCACTTCGGGGGCCCCGTTCTCGATATAGGTGCAGGTCCCAGCGGTGGGACCCGCACCTATAGGACAATGGGGGCATATTCTAGCGATATGCCCCCATTGTCCAAGATGAGACAACCCCTTTAACTTTATCTACATAAATAAATGCCATTGTAAATTGTAAGCCCTCGCAGGCCCTCTCTCCTTCTGTAACAGTTTGTAACTTGTGGTGTTCATGCTTAGTGCAATTATCTGTATTATATATGTGCACCCTTCTCATATGTACAGCGCCATGGAATGAATGGCACTTATTATTAATAATAATAATAATAATAAGGCCCCATTCACACGACCACATATTTGCGGGTCCGCATTATTGCGGACCTGCAAATATACGGGGGCCGCCCGGCTTGCGTTCCTCGGAACACACGCCGTGCGGCCCCATTGAAAATGTCTATACTTGTCCGTGCGTACGGACAAGTATAGGACATGTTCTATCTTTTTATGCCGAGCCGCAGCACGGAGCTGTCTCCGTGCTGCGGCTGTGCGCTCCCATAGAGGTGAATGGGGCTGCATGTATTCCGCAATTTTGCGGAATACATACGGCCCCATTCATACGGTCGTGTGAATGGGGCCTAATAATAATAATAATTTGCTGAAGTGAGACACCCCCTTTAAGACCTGTGGGAAGTTACAAGATGTGGTTGAAAGGAGCTTCTCTGTCCCCATGGTAAACCTTCCTGCCCCGTGGACTGTCATCTTAGTATTATTACAGGGACCTAGCTAATCAGAATATCTTTTTGTCACGTGGCCCAGTGTTCTTACAGTATGATAACACTGAGCGCACACAGACAAGACACTCTTCTCTACCTCTGACTGCCGATAACTAAAAAATTTACTATTCACATCACATCTCCTTGTAGCTCTACTTCATAGAAATAAAATTCCTTTTAACCTCCAGTGCAGACACGTCGGTAGAATAAAGGCCCTGTTAATGCCAGACTGTATAATGATGTCTTTATCATGGGCACCATGCCTCTTGTATGGGTGCACAAATACATACTGGAGCAACTTAAAGGGCATGTCTCAGTTCAACAAATAGCATTTATCATGTAGAGATGGTTAATACAAGGCACTTACTATCGTATTGTTATTATCCATATTGCTTCCTTTGCTGTCTGGATTCATTTTTCCATCATATTATACAATGTGTGTTTCCATGGTTACGACCACCCTGCAATCCATCATTGTTGGTCATGCTTGCACACTATAGGAAAAAGCACCAGCTCCCACGTACCGGCTACTAGAGGAGGCCGGCACTTTTTTCTGTAGTGTGCAAGCACAACCACCACTGATGGATTGCAGGGTGGTCGTAACCATGGAAGCGAACAGTGTATAATGTGATGGAAAAATGAATCCAGCTAGTAAAGGAGGCAATATGGACAATCACAATACAGGCCGAACTGGATGGACAGATGTCTTTTTTCGGCCTTATAAACTATGTTACTATTAGTAAGTGTCTTGTATTAACTTCCTCTACATAATAAATGCTATTTGAGACAACCCCTTTAAGTCACAGTCCAAGAAATCTACTCTCACTTAGGGACAAGCTTGGACAATATGTACGTTTCGCCAATTTGATCCACTGAAGGAACTATAAAAACATGTCTTTGTATGTGGAGCTTATTCGTTATCACAATTCTCATTGTGCGCACTACAAGACAGTTTTGCATGGTAACCACAGTGTCCCCTATAAATGTCATCACGGTGCTCCTGTCTAGGACTGTACCGGAGTTCCAGTCATCTTTACAGCACTGTTTTTGAATTATCTTTTTTCCAAAACATTTTTCAAAAGGTTATGTTGAAATATGTTCGCATTTTTCCACAAACCTTCAGTGAAACTCAAACTGCCAGCTCCAGATGTTCTTATATATCCCCAGTGAAGGCTGCAGATGACAATGACAATGACTGCTCCAGCACCGTCCACTACTGTAACTTCCACAAATCTCAGATTTAAACTCAGCCGTGTATGAAACTATCTCAGATGTTCAGTAACGTTGATTTTTCTGATGTTAGCAGCGCCGGCCGATCCAAGAGCCGGGGGAGGGGGTGTCTCAGACTACGGAAGCACAGTGTTCACAGGGTACTCTAAGAAGCTGGTGACCACTGAAGTAAAGACTGGGAATAGACAGTAGTAGAGCCAGAAATCTGTGCTAGAACTACACAGCTCCATCCATAGTGCACTGCACTGAAGGTGACACTAGAGCTACTTCAGAAAAGTGTGTGGGGTGTCAGAGCCCTTCCAGTCAGACAGTGGTCAACCCCTTTAAAAGGGTTGTGTCACAAAACACATTCTGCATTTTTCAAACCAGCACTGGATCAGAACACTTTTGTAATTGCATGTAATTAAAAATTTTTTACAGCCAGTGAGCTATTCAATGAAATGTATAGCGCCACCTGCTGGTTGTTCTTTTCCTTAATTTTTGTCTGTCTCAATGAGCGGGTCGAACGTGCTCAGTTTAAATCCTCAACTGTTACAAGCCATATGTTCTGTTAGAAGCTGTGCCAGTTACAGGGAGAGGGCTGCAGCAGAAAGGATCCACCCCCTGAGCTGCCAGGCTGAACATAATCTAGCAGAACGAGTGGAGCAGTGAATGTGGAGATCTCCGGATCCATCTGCGGTACATGGTTGGCTCTAGCGTTGTTGCTGAATGGCCCCATTCACACGGCCGTATTTTATCTCTGCATTTTTTGCGGAAGGAATGTGGACCCATTCATTTCAATGGGTTTGGAAAAAATGCAGACAGTACACCGCGTGCTATCTGCATCCGTATGTATGTTCCGTATCTCTGAAATTTTTTTTTAAAAAAGAAGACTTTCTATTCTTGTCCGTTTTGCCAAGAATAATCATTGTTACAATGGGCCCGCCAAAATAAATAAATAGATGGATGCAACGTGGACACCACATGGACATCATCCATATTTTTTGTGGACTGCAAAATACATACTTTTTTGTGAATGCACCCTTAGGCCTCATGCACATGAACGTATTTTCTTTCCGTGTCCATTACGTTTTTGTTTTTTTTGGCGGACCGTATACGGAACCATTCATTTCAATGGGTCCGCAAAAAAAGGAAGTTACTCTGTGTGCATTCCGTTTCCATATGTCCGTATTTCCGTTCCTCAAAAAAATAGAACATGTCCTATTATTGTCCGCATTACTGACAAGCATAGGACTGTTATATTAGGGGCCAGCTGTTCCGTTCTGCAAAATACGGAATGCACATGGATGTTATCTGTGTTTTTTGCGGACCGCAAAATACATACGGTCGCATGCATGAGCCCTTAAGGAGGTTGTTATGTAGAGATTATGTATGTTTTTCATTTTTTACATCAATCATGACATGACTCTTACTACTACTGATTTGATCAAATTCTATGTTTTTGATAAATATTTAATGTTTTTTGATAAACTTTTTCTTTTTTTTAGAAAAATAGCAAACCAATGATAAATACCTAATGGCTATTTTGACTGGAAACTTACAACAGAAGTAAACAAGAGAAGCGGTTCACATGGTTTGTGTAAGATTTTACTTTTAATTCCTCTTTGTAAAAATATTCCATATTTCTTAAGATTGAAAACAGAAGTTTTGTCGTCATTAAGTTATTACAAATTACTGAATGAATTAGATTATATTGTGTTGCCACTTTGTCTGAACTGAACTAATAAAAAGTGTCAATTTTAATTATCAAAACCCGAAAAATACAATGTGCCTGAACTGAGAACAGCAGATGAAGAGTAATAGCTGCTGGTGGCATGTAAACATGATCCGTTCCGTGTTAATAAGAGATATAATGGAATCGCTCGCCGGTACTTTTTACTCATTAGCTCTATCACATTCTGTTTGCTGCTGAGAGATAACACATTGCATACAAAGCTGTAATTGTTACTCCTAAAGATGCCGCCTGTTAATAGAATGAGACTTGATGGAGATATTAATGAGCACATAAAATGCCATGTTCTGGTCTCTCTTCCAGAGCACAATCCATAGCACTGTACGTTTAATATCAACTTAGAAACTTAGGTTCTAGTTAGTGATGAGCGAAGTATTTGAAAATTCAATTCAGCTGCTTCGCCAAATTTAACAAAAAAAATTTGCTTTGCGATGAATTAGTTTGTCACGTCTTTGTAAGTAGTGGGTGCAATGACAGCGAGCGGCGATCGCACCGATCCAAGTCACTGTACCCCTCATAGTAATAATACAGTGTAAAATAAAATAAAAAATAAATTAAATCTTACTTACTTCATCCATTTTATTGAGATGAGCCGGCAGCAGCCATCTTGATTAAAGATCTAGTGCGAAATCTGGCGCAGCGCGTGATGTCATCAGATTGGTTAGCGAGGTGACGTCATACGTCACTGTGCATGGGATTTTGTGCAAAATCTTCAATCAAGACAGTGGCAGCTGTCACATCGCAATTAAATGGATGAGATAAGTATGATTTTTATTTTTTACCGCTATTCAGGGAAAGATACTGTATTTTTTGCTTTATAAGACGCACTTATTTTCCCCAAAAGTGGGGGAAAATGGCTGTGCGTCTTATAAAGCGAATACTAGTGAGCACTTCCATTATGGTATTAGTATGTATTATGTGCCGGCAGCTAGGAGCAAAGTGCCGCAAGCGCTTGTGATACTCACAGACCTCCCCGATCCTCCTTCCTGGGGCCGGCGTTTCACTGTCCTCAACGTGTACAGCGGATCGGTGGGGGTCGGACTCTCATAACTTCTGATGCTCAGCTGACGCTCGCAGCTGACCCTAGGTCAGTGACATCACTTTCATTGGTCACATCGCCTAGTCGTAGCTCAGTCCCATTCAAGTAAATGTGACTGAGCTGTGATACCAAGCACAACTGCTATCCAATAGACGGTGCTGTGCTTGGGACTCTGCAAGGAGGCCGTGGTGCTCATTGCAGCTCCGAGACCTCTTGAAACAGCTGACTGGCGGGGGTGCCAGGAGTCAGACCCCTACTGAGCAGATACTAGTGACCTATCCTGAGGATACGTCATCAGTATAATGGTCCTTTTAGATGGGACAATGATCTAGCAGATTGTCGGGAAGGAAGCGGTCCTTCCCCACAATCTGCTGATTGCTAGTGGAGGAGACCGGTGCATTTACATGCAATGATCTCCTCCACAGTATGGGAAGGAGTGATCGCCAATGCCATCGCTCTTCTCCATACTGTCTCATTGTTTCCCGGCAGCAGAGCGAGTTTACAGTGCGATCTGCAACTGGAAAAGAATGATCTTTTGTGCTGCCAGATCATCGCTAACAAGCACTACTAGTAACACTGGTTAGTGATGATCTGTTCAATTGTCGGCCATGTAAAGGGCCCCTAAAACACTTGAAAAACTTTAATATCCTTTGGATATACCATCAATGTCATGTCGGGGGGACTCCGACTCCAAGCACCCTCACCAATCAGGTGATTAAACGGGCCACAGTGCTCGGACAAGTGTTTTTCCATTGTGTCCTGGGGGCACACCAGAGGCTCGGACCAGCAGAACTGTGCCTAGTAAACAATTATATGCACCATGACCAAATAAATCAGCTGCGAAAGCTAAGAAAGTCCAGTGAAAATGTATTCAATTATCACTGTTATGGTCCAATATTAAATTATTATTAACTAATTAATTATTAATATTACATTGCTGAGTCATTTCAGTCCATTTACTATAGATATACTATATAATAACTACATTTTCTAATGTGTGTCTCTAGCAGAGGTAAGGCAGGGAGTCTGCTGTAAGGCTGGGACTAGCCAATAACTTTCGCTGCAACAGAGCACGACCAAAGATCACTGTGTAGCACTGCAGCCTCATAAGATGAAGAGGTAGTGTTGTGACCCGCAAGTTGCCACGACCCTGACCTGACAATATTAAAGAGTCACAATTTTTTATGATTCTCAGGTCACGGGTAACTGGCTGGTCGCAACACAACCCCATTTGTTTCCATTATGTTGCAAGATTTAAAACTGCTAAGGCAAACCATGCATATGTCAGGCTAAGTTCACATCACCATATCGTTTTCCTTTCTTCTGATCCTTCCGTTTGCATCCGCTTTAGCCATCCGAGATCCGTTATTTTAGACGGATCAGAAGAATGGCCAACGAAATGGTGATGTGAACCTGGCTTCTCGTGTGGATGGTGCCTGTGTACATTACAACACATTTCATTCTTTACATAGAAAAGTGTGAAACCAAACTAAATTTGCTGTATAATTTTGCAGACATAATCTGCAGGAAGAGCTAAAAATCCAGTGGAGAAATCCAATACCAGTGAATGGAGTGAAATCACACGTAGCAATTTGATTTCCAAGGGTAGAAAGAGGTTACAGACACCTGCGTGTTAAAGTAGACACTGATCATTTAACATAAGGCTCTATCTTCATATCTATACTCCCATCTCTATGGGAACTGTTATACAACATTTATAGAAGCTGTGAGCAACAATACACACGTATTCTGGCTTCCAAATTGAGAAAGATTACAACAGATTATCAAAAATGAGTCTGAAATTTACAGCGATATCAAACTGCAAGTGAAATAAGAATAGGAGTAAAAATTATTAGACTTTGTTCACACTCAGACTATGTTGTAGTTTTATTCTGGCCGCCTCTCTGCATATTTCCTGTGCTGCCGCTGGATCTCCGACCCACCCCATTATAGTCAATGGGGCCAGAGAAGGCTGCCGCTAATGTGAAAGTAGCCTAATACTACACCAGAGTAATCACAGTGGCTGATGCTGGATGATGAATCTGGTGCACCTTTAGACTGTCTAGTCCAGTGGAGGCACTCCGAGCCCTCTCTGTGGGCACCCAAACCCTGGTGTACCAATATGCCTTAGACTTTTCCTGCCATTCATCAGAGCAGGGCACCCAATGAACAGCACAGGCAGCGCATTGAATGTAGGCAGGTTATTATAGCTAAATGATAAAGTACATGGAAGATATACTATATAGGACTGTAGTATTCAGGTTATTTAGCCATGTTTGCACTGTGATAAATAAATGGGTTTTGGGTTGCAGTGTGGGCACTCAGTGTCTAAATTTATCGCCATCACTGGTCTAGTCTAACTTTACACCACCTACAGTATTAGTTGGCTTACTTTATGCCAGAATTGTGCACCAAAATTTTGGTAATGTTTTGGTGCATATTGTCTATCTGTAAACCATGCCTCCGTTCTTATAGCCCACATCCCTTTCCAGCTAAGCCACTTCCCTTTTTCCGGATGAACCTGATAAAGTGTATAATACATAAATGTGGCGCAAAGCAGGCACACAAGTTTTTTTATGCAGAAAATGTTGCTTGATAAATCTCCTCCACTGTCTGCAGGTTTTTTCAAGAGAGGTGTTCACGCATCATGAAAAACTGCAATATCTAGATGTTTTGTAGAAATGTAAATGTGAAATGTGTACCCCGTTGGTAAAGCAATATGGTAAAATGGACCAACAATCACTACTTCTTGTCTAGGGAGCTTAATGTTGGTTGGGTATGCGCCGTGCTGCCCCATTCGTTCTGTATGGAAGTGCTGGAAATAGCCAAGCACTTTTCGGCTATCTCTAGCAGTCCCACAGAGAATGAATGGAGCGTCAGGATGCATGCCCGACCTGCCATTCCATCAGATTGGGAGAGCAGGACCCCGTTCTCTTGGAAAATCGGTGTGGGTCCCAGAGATCAGACCCCCCATATATCAGTTATCCCCTATCCTGAAAAGGGTTCGGGCCCCTTGTTCCTCCTCACTGCAGAATTGACTGCTTCAGGAGAGGCACAGGACACATGCAGTAGTGATTGTGTGGGTCCCAGCAATCCCAGATTTATTACCTATCCTGTAGAAAACTGATAAATGTTTTTTCCTGGTGACAAATTCCCTTTAACTACAGTTTTGATGAAGTGCTGGATATCTACATAATAGACAGTCACTGAGGGCCCGCCAAGTTTCATTATTTCTCTTTATACCATTTGACAGTCAATGTGATGTATTTTTGGCTGAACTTCTATGGAGCAACCAGCAATTTAATGTGTACGGAGAGCTCTCATCTCTTTCCCAACAGATGATGAAGAGGTCCTGTAAAAAATTAAAGCATTTTCCTAAAACTGTGACCATCACTTTAAGTCTCATAAATTCTCACACTGTGGATCTTCTGTCTGAAACGGGACATCACAAGGATCTTGATCACCTAATACCTGCTGTTTAATTGCAATAGAAATGTTCAACTAATGATGTGGAGCCATTAAAATCAATAGCTGTGTGCCCAGAGTCCATTGTTTTCCATTAAACATTTTTCTTTATACTCACAGAAAAGGTGCCATGTAATTCCAAGTAAAGCAGTTCTGGATTCTGTTTTCCCAGTGACATACCTCCTCTAGTCTGTACATTTGATAACACTGGTTTATCTGATATGGTATGCTCTTCCATAAGTAGGGAATAAGGATCCTAGTGCTGTATGTAAAGTTAAAGTTGAGCTGCGGTTTCTGCCGTGGGTTTTCATGTGGACCTACTCTACGTTTAGCTCCATTGAATGGGGCTAAACCACGAGCAGGCTCCAGCTGTATATTTTCGAGGGGTCTGTGTGTTAACCGAGACAAGAATGGATCTGTACATTCTTGATTCGATCTTGAAAACTGCGCAGCAAAAACCCTCAGCCGCATGAACTGCAGAGGGGCCAGTGCAGTTTTGGCATGGTTTTCAGTGCTGAAAATATTTAGTCTGAACATACCCTTACAGTCACTCAACGATTCTCCACAGCTCACCTCCACCATCCCCCCAATGTGTTCAACACTCTCCTTATTTCTTCTCCAGTCTTACTTAATGCTTTACATTGCTGACTCCTATCCTTTCTACCATGTCTGCTTTTAGTACTTTACTGAAAATCCTGAGCAGGCTAAGGCCAGAGGTACAAGGATTTACAGGACCTTCAAGTTGTAAAAGAGCCTTATTATGAGACCTGTAGCCTTCTATGGGCCCCTACTGTTATGGGCTCCTACTATACCTCCATTCCTATACATCTGTTTACAGAAGTTTTTTTGCCAGAATCCGTTCTGACAGACTATAAATCAGGGTGTGTTCTGTCAGATGCTTCTAAGGGAGAATATCTGGATAATATGGCACTGTTGGGCACTGTGCAGAGCTGCCGAGACTCCATATCTGCCCAAGACACTAATACAGAGCCATAGGCAAGAAGCTTAAAAGGGGGTGTGTCATTTCGGCAAATAGTCATTCATCAAATTATCATGTACAGAAAGTTAATACAAGGCACTTACTAATGTATTGCGATTGTCCATATTGTCTCCTTTGCTGGCTGGATTAATTTTTCCATCACATTATACAATGCTCATTTCCATGGTTATGACCACCCTGTAATCCAGCGGTGGTCGCGCTTGCACACTACAAGGAAAAAAGTCCGGACCGCAGGAGTGTGCATAGGTGCCTTTCCACATAGTGTACAAGCACGACCATAGGATTATAGGGTGGTTGTAACCATGGAAATGAGCAGTGTATAATGTGATGGAAAAATGAATGAAGCCAGTAAAGGAAGCAATAAGGACAATCACAATACAATAGTAAGTGCCTTGTATTAACTTTCTCCACATGATAAACGCCATTTGCTGAAGTGATATTGGAAGTTAGCTTGGTTGAAATTGTAGAGCTGATTGAAGATAGTCCGAGGCGCAATACACTAGATGAGGATGTCCAATAAAATCTGTTTTTATTTTTTAGTTTGAGACAACGTGTTTCAGTGTTTCAGTTAAGTCTTTGTCTCTGGCAAAGCCAGAGTGTAAGCTGCTGCAAGGCGCGATCCTGGCTGTGCTGTAGAGACACCTACAACGTCCTGAGTAGTCAGCACTGACTCCTGCCTAATGTGTCGGCTGCACCGACCAGCGACTCTTTCCTTCAACTTCCTAACTTATTCACCCTATGAGCGCCTTTCTCTCTTTAAGGCCTCATGCACACGAACATGTGCTGGAAGTGGGCACCGACCGTGGGGCTGCCACATGCAGATGGCGGACCCTTTCACTTCAAAGGGGTCCATGATCCGCATCTGACTGTCGCACCGCAAAAAAATAGAACGTATGGGCAGAAACACCACTAAAGCACTCCGTAGTGCCTCCGTGGGGTTTCGATCCGTGCCTCCGTTCCGCACCGCATCTCCCAGATTGCAGACCCATTCACCTGTTTACGCGGGCCGCAATATGCCCACGGCTGGCACACGTTCATGTGCATGAGGCCTAAGCCACACATTTGCTGAAGTGAGACTACTCCTTTAAAGTTAACAGACATGACATTAAAAAATGGTTAAAAACCATATTACTGTATAAAGAATTTTAAGAAGAAAATCTATTTCTTGGCTTGAAGCACAATCCATTTACAGCTATACATCGTTAACATTGTGTGTTAATAAAGGGAACAGCTGCATTTAGCAAGATCATATAGTAAAATTGCTCTTAACTGCCGTGCTAGTAAAATGACACATATAAAAAAAAAAGCTGTATAAGCAATAAAAAGGATAATAATGTTATTAAAAACATGTAACTTTCTCCATATGTTTATTTTTTCTTCCAGTGCATTAGCTGGAAAACAATTCACATGTTCAGACTAAAATTCAGACATCATCTCTCGCATATGCCCAGGACGGCAGTGTTAATAAACAAATCATCATGCGCCTCCCGCACCCACACTCAATGCATACAGCGTTAAATAATAAATGCAAGCTGCTCCCGTCCACAATATTACAGAATAAAATGGCCCTGAAGACGTTTCTATTTTTAACACCCCCGCTGCCACAGAGACCTTTCAGTTCTTTTAGTTATGCACGTTTATACAATACACATTTCTGCCATTAAACTTGTATTTTAAAGTGCGGTTGAACATTTCATTCTCTAAGCATGCAATTGGCAATCTTTATAGGCATATTCACATCTTAAGTACATAAGAAAAACAAAAATGCTTTATGGAAGCGCTCATTAGTACCGGAGGAACAGGAAGCGGTGAATGGGGCGCTCCCTGGCTCTGTACTCACCTGGTCTACTGCTGTCGGCTGCGCACAGCATGAGGGCGCTCTGTGACAGCACATCCGACAGCAGCAGAAAGAGCGCTGGAGGTGAAGAGCAGCGGCATCCGGAGTAGGAGAGGTAAGTGGACTTATTTATTTTATGTTATCTGAGGCATGGAGGCTAATCTATGGCTGGAGGCATGGGGGGGACTGATCTATGGCTGGAGGCATGGGGGGCTCATTTATGGCTGGAGGCATGGGGGCTGATCTATGGCTGGAGCATGGGGGGGGGTGATCTATGGCTGGAGGCATTGGGGGCTCATTTATGGCTGGAGGCATGGAGGGCTGATCTATGGCTGGAGCATGGGGGGTGATCTATGGCTGGAGGCATGGGGGGGACTGATCTATGGCTGGAGGCATGGGGGGCTCATTTATGGCTGGAGGCATGGGGGGCTGATCTATGGCTGGAGCATGGGGGGGGGTGATCTATGGCTGGAGGCATTGGGGGCTCATTTATGGCTGGAGGCATGGAGGGCTGATCTATGGCTGGAGCATGGGGGGGGGACTGATCTATGGCTGGAGGCATGGGGGGCTCATTTATGGCTGGAGGCATGGGGGGCTGATCTATGGCTGGAGCATGGGGGGGTGATCTATGGCTGGAGCATGGGGGGGGTGATCTATGGCTGGAGCATGGGGGGGGTGATCTATGGCTGGAGGCATTGGGGGCTCATTTATGGCTGGAGGCATAGAGGGCTGATCTATGGCTGGAGCATGGGGGGGTGATCTATGGCTGGAGGCATTGGGGGCTCATTTATGGCTGGAGGCATGGAGGGCTGATCTATGGCTGGAGGCATGAGGGGCTGATCTATGGCTGAGGCATTGGGGGCTGATCTATGGCTGGAGGCATTGGGGGCTGATCTATGGCTGGAGGCATTGGGGGCTGATCTATGGCTGGAGGCATGGGGGGGGGCTGATCTATGGCTGGAGGCATGAGGGGCTGATCTATGGCTGGAGGCATGGGGGGGGGCTGATCTATGGTTGGAGGCAATGGGGGCTCATCTATGGCTGGAAGCATGGGGAGCTGATCTGAGACATGGGGTCTGATCTGAGGTCTGAATGGGTGGTCTTATTTATATTGGGGCTCTTATCTGAAGTCTGATTGTGGGTCATTCCCATTGGGGTCTGAGCTGAAGTCTGATTTGACATCTTATTAACATTGGGGGGTCTGATCTGAGGTCTGATTGAGGTCCTTATTAACATTGAGGGTCTAATTGCTGGTCTGATCTGAGATCTAATGAAAGATATTTTTTTCTTACTGTCCTCCTCTAAAACCTAGGTGCGTCTTATAGGGCGAAAAATACGGTACTTAATCCACCAATGTTCCTTTGTAGGATAAGATCTAAAATAGTTGCCTCTAGGTGTGTGACAAAATATTAAAATACAAACTAAAACTGTGAACTAACAGCAAAAACAGGAAGCTTTACTTCTGCAGAAGATGACACCACGTAAACATGATTTCAATGATTCAGGAGAAGCGTGAAATGAATATTGTGAATGTTCAAGTATTATTTAGGTGAAAGTACAGTTAGGCCTCATGAACAGGGCTGGATTGCAGATCCATGTTGTACAGAATAGATCTATTATATACAGTTGCCCTATTGTATACTGTCCAGACATTTCTAGACAATCCATGAAAATAGGTGCATCTCACCCTGCCAGGCCACTCCCCTCTGGCGCAATGCTCTGTTTCTCCCTGCATTGTGTGTGCACTGGGGGAGATAGGCGGCGGGCTGAGTGACAGCCCAGCTGCCCAGTTACTGTGAAGATTGTAAACTGTCCTATGGAACGCCAGGTATATGAACCTATCAGGTCCTGATCCCGGGACTCCGCGTTCTATTTAAAGCCCCTTCTGACAATACAGCTTTGCCAGTAATAGTCTGACTCACTGGCATTGTTCCTGTTCATGTATTTTGGATTACGTGTGTTCTGAACTCGGCTTGTCCTTGTGACCACTCTCTGTCTAATGTATTGGTACTGAGCTTCTCGTCTGCTTCTTGGCTTTTTGACTACTCTCTGTCTCTCGAGGTTACAGTGGTTGGCCCCTCACCAAAATCACATTGATGGTATCCTTTTTAGCTACAGTGTACACAAAATACACACCGGTAAAGAATCACTGCCACAGCTCCATTCACTTCTATGGAGCTCACAGAAATGGCCAAACCAGCGCTCGGCTATTTTCGGTGCTCCCATAGGAATGAATGGAAGGCGTCCGCACACGTGCAATGCGCCCTCTTTCACTTTGGGGGAATCTGTTGTAAAGATAAGTACAGGTCCCGCACCTATCAGACATAAGAGGAATATCCTAGCGATATGCCCCCAATGTCTGAGGTGAGACAACCCCTTTAAATTAGTCACATCCTCCAGCAGTCTGTGAGCCTTGAGTGAAAACTACTTCAGTCCCTGACGGACATTATTTATGCCTGGAAACAGGCATAAATCTTAGTAAATCTGCCAGGGCCAATGCCCCTGCTTGGCACTGATGGTGTAAAAACGCAGTGTAACAAAATATTGCCGCATGGGCATAAAAAAAGTTGCAAAATGGTGGCTTTTATGCAAAAAACTGGCATAGAAATCTTATAAATTACCCCCATAGTTTTTGGGTAGTAGCTGAATTTTTATAAATTTACGATTAAGTTTTTTCCCCATTTACATTAAGTTTTTATTATTAGCCTCTTTTAGTATTTATTCTAATATATATATATATATATATATATTTTTTTTTTTTTTTAAAGTATGAACCAGGAACGATTTATATTGAACTAGAAAATGATGACACATGACTTCATTGACTTATTTTGCAGGCACTACCACAAAATAAAAACCACATGGCAGGTATCAGGCTCTTCTTTACAACTTAGTAGGGTGACATGCAAAAGCAGGGGATTTGTGTGAAAAACATTTCCTTTTGTATACGGGTGTGTAGAAACCACTACAAAGCAAACTTCTCTCCACATGCATCAGCTGCTGAACTGGGCTAAATAGAGCAAAAATACAACTTCTATGAAGACTTATGTGGTTGTGTAAATAACCCTTTAATAGCACAAACCAGATTTGTATGCAACTTGTATGTTATTGCAGGATAACAGGCTGAACTGGATGGACAAATGTCTTTTTTCAGTCTATGTTACTATGTTATTGTGATGAATATGCATTCAAAGGATTTTGAGTTTTAGTGAAGATATTCTTTAAAGCGTCTCTGTCACCAGGATCAACCCTTTACAATCAGGCATTTAGCCTGGTTGGGCTGATGAAGCTGATTAAAAGGATACCTTTCTTTTCTGTGCTGGAACCTGTGTTCTTGAGAAATTTGAACTTTTATTAATATTTAAATTAGCTATTGGAGCACCAGGAGGTGGGCTTATGCAGTTTGAGCACCACTCCAGAAACATGCTTAATACTCAATACTGATACCCCTTATCTTCAAAACACGCCAGAGGCGCATGCACAATGTTGCTACTGTATCATTGGTGGCAGTGTGCAATAGCATCATCATACATTGCAATCCTAATGCATGATGTTGCTACTGTACTATGGTAACATTTTTTTAATGCTCTCCGTTCTCATTGGTGGCAGTAGAGGCTCAAGGGAAAGAGACAAGGGCGGAGAAGGAAGGGATAATACTCACCCTTTGATCCTCCCCGCAGCCAAGATCCTCCGCTTCAACTGAATCCAAAGATGCATACTGCACATGCCCGTCACTGAACCTGGAAGTGGCAGCGCGGTCGGCTTCAGCTGAAGCGGAGGAGCTTGGCTGTGGAGGAGGATCAAAGGGTGAGTATTCTCCCCTCTCTCTCCACCCTTGTCTCTTCACCCTGAGCCTCCACTACCAGCAACGAAAAAAGGGAGCATTAAAAAAACTTTACCATAGTACAGTAACAACATCAGAAACAACTGAGCCTACTGTATAAATACCCTTGAGCCTGCACAGCTCCGTACTATTACCTTGCTGCTTTCAGCCATGTAAGCTTGAAGGGGTTAAAAGGACCCATCAGATATATCCGTTTTAGTAAATGCTTGTATTGTATCATGTTTTATAGACCTATACGGCTGAGATTTATCATACTTATCATGAGGGGAAGTCAGTTTTGCAGAAGTTAGTCTTGCATCATTTATTAAATGTCACGTGATGTCTGATAAATCTGCTTCGTCTTTAAAAAGGTTTTCTGAGATTTTAGTACTGATGACCTATCCTCTACATACTGATGACCTATCCTCTACATGCTGATAAGTACAATACTGATGACCTATCCTCTACATACTGATGAATACAATACTGATGACCTATCCGCTACATAATGATGAATACAATACTGATGATCTATCCTCTACATAGTATAGTGGCTGTTCTCGGTATTGCAGCTCTATTGCACTTCTACGGGGCTGAGCTGCTCCTATGACAGATGAGTGTGTTGTCACTGGTCTAGGAAAAGCTAAGAGAAGGCTGCGGCGCTAATGCGAGCGGCGTTGCCTTCGCAACAGCTGATCAGTGGGTGTTCCGGGTGTCGAACCCTCACCGTTCAGATACTGATGACCCATCCTGAGGATCAATCATCAGTATTTAAATCTCAGAAAATCCCTTTAAGTCTAACACTTCTCGTGTCCGTCTTGAGATGTTACTCCACTTTCTACACTATGCTTTTACTGGAGCAAGAGACATTTTAAAAATTTGCAGTTGATAAATCTGGCTTGCATCAGCTTCACAGACTAACCACATCCACTTTTCCACCAAACTGGAGCGAGTGGTGGATTACATGCCCCTTATAAGTTACAGTTTCAATATTTAGTTGTGTTACTGATATTTAAAGGGCATCTGTCAGCAGTTTTGTACCTATGAAACTAGCCCACCGGTTACATGTGCACTTAGCAGCTGAAGGCATCTGTGTTGGACCCATGTTCATATATGTCTGCATTGCTGAGAAAATGATGTTTTACTATATGCAAATGAGCCTATAGGAGCAACGGGGGCGTTGCCATTACATTTAGAGGCGCAGCTCTCTCGGCAACTGCGGCGTCCTCTTCACTTGTATTGCCAGGGCCAGGCATTGAAAACGTTATAAGACCTGTCCCTGTCAAAGGGCGGGGCAGGTGCAGAGAGAGCTGAGTCTCTAGGAGTAATGGTAACGCCCCCGTTGCTCCTAGAGGCTCATTTGCATATATTAAACCACCATTTTTCTCAGCAAGTGCACATGTAACAGGTCAGCCAGTTTCATAGGTACAAATCTGCTGTTTCCTCCAGTAGGCCAAAACTATCCAGTAACTCGCCACTAAGTGACCTGACATTAAATAGAAGCTACTGCAGAGCATACTGTACCTATAGAAATATAATGTGTGCTTCTGGTTAGAGATTCTCCTGCCATTGTTCTCTTTGATAAGCTGCGATGCCCTGTGCTATATTTCTAAATGGACTCACTAATAACAACGCCAGCGGGAAGCAGCTATCTGATGTGAAATACCCAGAGTTGGCAAGTTCTGTGGTTTAAACAAAATGTAGGTAATATAATGAACAGCCCATATTAAGATCAGAGCTCACAAAGCTGCTTTCCTGAATCAAACCCGTTAATATTACTCAATTCACTGAACAGAAAGCTCTGCTCTTTGCAGCTAGAATAGAATTGCACAATGTCAATTGAGAAACTTGCTGTGTCTAAAAACTGAAGTCGTCTGCTAAACGTCTCGCACATCCAGAGCTGCAAAACTAATGATGTAAAGCTCCCGTGAAACCTCTCTCTAAAAGCTTTAGTGCCGTCACCGGCTTCCTTCATCTACTCCTGGCACCATGGCATGATTCATGTGGGTATCAGAGCCATCTTCAGATTGTACAGTATGCTTTTCAATGATTCTCTATAGAAGTGCTAAAACCTGTGCACGCCTTGATCGTTCCCATGTATTCCTGCAAAATACATACTGTTGTGTGCATAACACTTAAAAGATTTTCCAGTTTTTTTCCAGTAATTTGTCAAAATGCCATATATCGCAATGTATGTTGCATACAAGCATGCATTACTGTATACTGCCCCCCAGCTGCCCTAATGGAGGCCCCCGGCTGCCCCATTTCCAGTGCAGTAAATATATCCACCAGTCATCCATGGGCTGCAGCAACCACTCCCTCTGACTGTTCTAGTTTAATTTATATTCTGTGCAGGTGCTGAATGGAAAAAGGAAGCATCCTATGCATGCGCAGTTACAAGCTGAGGAATCCCCTTTATCTGTGCATGCGCCTGACGTGTCTAATTGCCATTCAGCTCCTACACTGCACAGAAGATAACTTAGAGCAATCAGAGCAACCAGTCACTGCCCTCTTGCAGTCCATGGATGGGGAGAATGACAGGTAAATATGTTTACTGCACTGACACTGGGGCGGCCAGGGGGCAGTATAAAGTCACATGTGCTTGTATGGCGCATACATGACTGCATATGGCATTTGGAAAAATTACATTGGAAACTGGCCAACCCCTTTAAAAAGGGACATTCCATTAGAAAGGGGGATTTTTCTTTCATAGAATACATTTTTTTAGAATTTTTAGCAGTTATATGCCATAGCAGCAATAATATAGTAATAATATAGCAGTAATATAAAATATTAGCCAACACAGAGAAATAAAACTCCTATACGGCTCAGTAATCTTTTGTTAGTGTACTGCTGCTGTGAGGGGAAGATGATATCTGAAGGGTAAACCTCATGATAATAGTAGGTGTAGAAGTGGGATAATAGTATGACAGTGTATTGTTCTCTGGAAAGCCCTGAATACAGATGCCCAAAGAAGAGCATTACACTGATCTCTCTGATCACAGTGAGAGCTTGACTGAGAGAGTAATGCAGTTTTAATGACAGTTTGCCATGCTGAAAGTCCAAACAAACAAAAAGTTAAAGGGCCGGGGAGGGAAGTAGAATACATGGTGTGACTTAAAGGGGTTATCAAACATCATACAACAGCCCCCCATGTGCTCGACCCCTCAGAGGGAATATACTTACCCCACTCTGTGTGCCGCTCCTTGTCCCCGCACCACCGCTGCTGCTTCTCCCTGTACACGGATGAAAACATCCGGTGTCGGGGGGTGCAGCCAATGGCAGGCGGGGAAGGGGACATCACGAGTGATGCTAGGGAGGCTCGTAGGGAGTGGGGTAAGTATATTCCCTCTGAGGGGCCCGGCATATGGGGGGGGGCTGTTGTATGATGTTGCATAACCCCTTTAAAAAAATTCTATCCAGACATCTACCTGTTTCTTTTTTTTTTTTTAAATACATCAAATATTGACATAAAGGTTATCTGATTTAAAAAGTTTGATGTAAGTGTGCCTTTAAGAAAGATGCCACATAACAGCTGATGCCCAGCAATCACTTGTTATCACTGGGGAAGTTGCAGCAAGTTAAACGCTTTGCTTGCAATGGCCACTTTAGTATTAAATGGAGGACATTCAAGTGTGTGGTCATCTATGTAATGCAAGGACAGACCTGGTCCACCAGACCTCTGGTTTGCCTTCTTTGAAGCCCATATGCCCTACTTTAACATAGTTAAGGGGCTGTCTTGTAGAGAGAACCCCTTTTGAGTCAGCAAAAGACAAAATGGACAACTGATGCACAAACTACATCTATTTCTGCAGTCCATCCTTCTAATAGGTGAAAAACTTTACTTTTTTAACTTATATTTTAATGTATTTTTCAGTATTCACCGTTCATAACTTGTTTTAATATTTACAATGTACTTTACAATATAAAATACACGTAGTATGCTTAAAAAGTACCGGACAAAAAACAGCAGCAACTCCTGACGGAAGAGCTTCCGCTATTTTGGTTGCTTTGCTCCTATAATGGAGCAGAACAATAGAAATAGAGAATGCCAATGTGAACACGACCTGAGCCTATCCTTTTTCATGCTAAGTAGAGTCTATTTTTCGAAGCAGATCCATCGCGTAACATCTATTTTTCTCTTCACATTCGCAAGGCAGGTTATTAGGTAGGTAAGTGGGTCCAGATTATGTTATTGTGGGAGATCAGTTAGTTATTAATGATAGCATTAGATGATTTGCATCAAAATGTGCAATAGCTGGAAATGACAGGATGAGATTTTGTAAGAAGTTATGGTTTTAAAAGCAAAACCACAAGATGCAATGAGCCGATAAAAAGGTGTGTTGTAAAGAATACACACATCTCAATATGTTACTTAAAGGGGTTCTCCAAATTATATTTATTGATGACCTATCCTCATGATAGGTCATCAATATCAGATCGGTGGGGGTCCGGCACACCTGGCACCCCCGCCGATCAGCTGTCTGAAGAGGAGGCGCGCACCGTACCAGCGCTGCCTCATCTTCATTGTTTACACGCTAGCCGTAACATGGGTAGCGGTGAGCAGGTGTAATTACACCCAAGCCACCCCATTCATTTCAATGGGAAAACTCGTTCCGATACAAGTGTATGGGAGAGATCCTTCCCATTGAAATGAATGGGGCAGTTAGGTGTAATTACACCTACTCACTGCTACCCATGTTACAGCTAACGTGTAAACAATGAAGAGGAGGCAACGCTGATACGGCGCGCGCCTCCTCTTCAAACAGCTGATCGGCGGGGGTGCTGGGTGTCGGACCCCTGCCGCTCTGATATTGATGACCTATTCTGAGGATAGGTCATCAATAACTATAACTTGGAGAACCCCTTTAAAGGTATATATGAACATATGGTTGAGAAACCTGAGAGAATCCTGCAGGGTCACTATATACAGAGCACCAGCACTAATACTACATCCTAAACATTTTTGGGTCACACAGTTGCTCCCTATTTCCTTCTCCTTGATGCAGTAAGAGGGCTGGTCTTCGGCAGCACTCCATGTGGTAGCACAAGGGTTGCCAACCGTCCCAAACATTCTGGACAGTCCATAAAAATAGGCGACTTGTTTCCTGAGTCCGTGAAAAAAAAAAATAGATGTGTCTGTGATTATTTTGCGGCTGGTGATACTTGGCTAGATTATTTTTGTGGTAATTATCATCATTTTACAGCTCTCAATAAATGCTGGTAATGAGTTCTTATCAATACGTTGAGCTATAGACATGTATGACTTATAATCTTTATCATTCATTGTGGAGTTCCAATTTGTCCATAAAAAATGTTGGCTGTCTGTGATTTTGGGATAAGTTGTCCATAAAAAGAAAAATATTCCCTTCCCTGGCTTGATGAGCCGCTCACACTGGTTCCCAGTTACAGTCTCCTATACCTCCAAATACTGAAACTGAGCATGCCTGACCAACAAGCTGAAACTGGGACTACAATGTCAATATATTTGGTGGACACATCAGTGCTGAAGGCAGCGGTTGGTTGAAGAGGATCGAGTGACCATGCCAGGGAGGATGAAAACAAACCCCTGACTGGAAGATGGAGATGTAGGCGCCATTGTGAAGGACCAAAGCAGCATGGATCCAGCATGGATCATTTGTATATGGATTTGGAGGACTTTTTCTCCAGAATGAAGCAGTGAAATTTCCTGCAAGCAATACACTATAAATTGTAGATAACCCTAGAGGCAGGTGTTCAAATTCCTGCAGTGCCACCACAGGGAAAAATAGGCATTACACACAGTAAACACTGAAATCCATAGTCAATGGATGTGATACGTACTCTTTGCAGTCACTCTGACTAATAGATTGTTGAAGGGAGCTCTATGATAACTCAGAATACCATTCAAAATGAGTTTTCTAAACCAGACAACCCCTTCAACGCCCCAACAGTAAATCCACGGGTTTAGGTTCGATCTCCAGGTTTCTACGCATCATCAGTTACAATCAGGTTGACAATATTATATAAACTTTAATCACGGTAAGTTACACTTTGGGTCACTCACCTTATTTCCAAAGCCAATGAAGAATTGATCTTCCAGCCTGCTCCGGCATGGCTAAAGACTGCTGACCCTTCTTTTCTTAAAATCTTATCTGAGCTATTCACCATCAGTCTACTCAACGTGAGCTCACCGTCTCTGAAATGTAACAAAGACACAAGAGCTAATTAGCTTCACGGTCAATAAATATTGTTTATGCATGAGACGCTGAAACAAAGGCAGTTTTTCTATCATCAATACATGAAAGATGAGGCTCATGGAGGTACTGTGCTTAAAGTGCTTCAGAATTAATGATAAGTATAGCTCCCCTTCATCACGTCTTCAGTTACATAAATATACAGCTATTTTGGAAATTGTTTCATACATTGTGCTAAGTAAACAGGAGAAGTCGGCGTCAGATGTGCCAAAATTATTAAGAGGTGAAGGTCTCTTAAAGGGGTTGTGCAGGTTCAGAGCTGAACCCGGACATTCCCATAATTTCACCCAGGCAGCCCCCTGTTAAGAGCATTGGAGCATTGATTCAGAGCAGGACAATGGCATTTTATGGAGTTCCAGTGACATACTAGGCTCTCCATAAGGACTGCTAAGCGGGGGCTTATGCCCAGTAGTGAGCCCGGTGATGTCACTGGCTCTGATGGGTGGGTTTTAGCCTCCGCCTAGCAGTCCTTAGCCCTTGTCCTGCGCGATTCAGCACAAGGCAAGAGAACGCATCGGAACATGAAATGCTCCAATGCTTATATCATAGGGTGAAAATGTAGGTATTTTGGTGTATCTGTGAAGGTCCATAAGACAGCAAGGGAGCTGGTATAAATTCTGGCATAGATTACAATAAACGTGCTGGACTGGCTATGCCCCCTTCTCCTCATCCCTGCCAACTTTTTAGAAAAATGGCAAGAGAGGCTGAAAACCCCAAAGTTACGTCATTTTGGCAAGCTGGGAGTGTGACTTTTTGATGGCAGTTTTTTTGGCATAAAGGGGTTCATAAATGTCCCACATGTGCTAAAATGAGAGGTAATTTTGTCTTCAATGGTGCACTGCACATGAACAAAACACCTATAACAAACCATGAGTTTAAGATAATGTCTGGTACGCCTGTTAAAGTGTTTGACTAGGATTAGAAAAAAATGTTTGCCTTTTTTCAAAAACAGCACCACAACTGACCATAGATGGTCACAACAAATAGGACTGAGCTGCAATATCTGAACCAGCAAGGGTGATTCTGGGAAAAAACAGACCTTTGTTCCTTATCCGGGCTACTCGTGATACATTTGAGGTTTGCAGTGTACATATTAGCATTCACCTGCTAATATAGAATGTCTCCTTACTGATTCCCCAGCATTCCTGTTCCACCACATCCCTCTCCTCCGCTGGTCCGCTCTACTTGGTCCCTCTCAACACGCATGAAAAGACTGTTTAGCCAATCATTGGCTGAGGTGGCTCACTGCTGTGGCCAGTGTTCGGCTGGGCAGACATTTCAAGATGGAGCAGGAAGCAGAGGGAAGGTGAGGACCCGGGCAGCAGTTGGTACCTGTATTTCCTGAATTTAATGGAGGACATTTTGGAACCACAAATGATAAAAAGCAGAGTGGACCCAGCAAGCATGTGGAACCTGCACTCCCTGAATTTTATGGTGGCCATTGTGACACATGACAAGTGTCACACTAGCACCAGAATGTTTTCTATAATTATGGCATTATTGTACTTTATTTGGTTTGCAGAGTGCTGTTGCATTGTATTTTTTTCCTTTGTGTATCTAGCCATGGCAGCGTGCACCTGCACATTGGGATGTGCTGACTGACCCCCTTTTTCTTTGCACCCGGGCAGCAGAGCCACAGAGCCTTTTTTTCGATTAAAAACAAAATTCAGTGGTGGAACAACCCCCATGATATACCATATTACTGTTGGTTGTGTAGCCGAGACAATTCAGTGGCTTTGTTGGGTCCTCTATGATACCTCAGCTGAGGGCAGCATTTTCAAGAGGGGAGACGAGTTGGAGATTTTTACTCTAGTTTTCTAGGAAGCAATGCATTTTTATGGTCATTTTCAAGTCATACAAATGCCAGGACTATAAAATCTGTGAGTCCTGCTTGGCTCTTCCCACACATACTGATTGACAGTTCTCAATATCTCCACCTCTATGCTATACTGCTCTCACATAAGGAAGACTTGACAGATCTGCTCTAGGAACACATGTTTTAATCTCTTCCTGATAGTAAATGGTCATTCTAGTTACTCTGTATAGGGTTAATACATTCCTCAGCACTGTGCAGATAATGCCCATATTATATACCCCTTATTTCCCTAACACAAAAACACTGGTACTATTTCCATAGACTTGTAGAAACCAGAATTAGCTCCTATATAATAGATAAACCCCTCATAACATAAACATCCCTCATAGAGCCAAAGAAATCTTATATATAAAAATCACCAATAAATTTCCTTGGATTATAAGACATCTGTCAACAGATTTGTACCTATGACACTGGCTGACATGTTACATGTGCACTTGGCAGATGAAGACATCTGTGTTGGTCCCATGTTCAAAAGGGGCTGAGAAAAATTATGTTTTAACATATGCAAATGATCCTTTAGGAGCAATGAGGGCGTTGCTGTTACACCTAGAGACACTGCTCTCTCTACAACTGCTGCACCCACTTCATTTTGATTGACAGGGCTGACGTCACTACCAGGGCTTACCTGCCGGCGTCTGGTTGCCAGGGAGAAGGTCTGATCTCTAATGTCAGGTGATCTGACATCAGAGTGGCCAGGCAGTGCATCACGTGACCAGGAAGCACAGGGTAGTTAAACAGGCAATCTGCTGGTCACAGATTGCCTGTAAATGGTTCTATATACCTAACCAGCGCTTTCGGTTATGGATTGTTCTGACCTCCTCCCTTCTGACTTTGGCTACTCCTTTTGACCCTGATTCTTGCATTCTGATTTGACTTTTCTGCATCTCCTGGTTTGACCCTGGCTTGGTTCTTGGACTCGTTTCTCCTTAACGTAAAGTATTTGGACCTGGACTTTGTCGCTCGTGTATTACCGTGCCTTGATATTGTTTAGATATCTGCTTTCTGATTTGGCTTCATTGTCGTCTCTTGGCTTTGATTTGGTACATTTGACTCTGAGTATTTAGGTTCTGAACTTTTCTCAGTATGTGTGTGCCTGCCTGTCGCTTTTTATATTCCCTCTGCTTTTCCCTGGTAAGCCCCAGCACGTAACTATGCAACGATCAATGACCAGTTAAGGTCCACCACTGAGGGCGGTAATGCAAGTAGGTAGGGACAGAAGTATGGCTGGAATTTCGGGTTCGCTTGTTTCCCCCTGTGACAGCTAGGCAGTGAAAACATCATCACACTTGGCTCTGTCAATCAAAGTACAGAGGACACAGAAGTTGCAGAGAGAGCTGAGCCTTTTGGTGTAAAGGCAACGCCACCATTTTTCATAGAGGTTCATTTGCATATATTAAAATTGCATTTTTCTCAGCAATGCAGACACATATGAACATGGGTCCACCACAGATGCCTTCAGCTGCCAAGTGCACATGTAACAGGTCAGCAAGTGTCATAGGTACAAATCTGCTGACTGATGCGAAATATAAAAATTGTCCATATGGGAGAAAGTGTTTTAAATGTGTGTAACAGCCAGTTTCATAGGTACAAATCTGCTGACAGATGCCTTTTAACATAGATAAAAAGTAAAGACAAATCAAATAATATTAAAATATATTTAATCTTTATTGATATATGAACACAAAAACCCATACTTAAAATCAATTAAAAACATTTCCATAAAGAACAGGACTACCACTAATCAATGTAAGATATTAGTATATTAAAGGGGCACTGTGATGCCCATTTTGGGCACGGCATCGCCGAAGTCAGTGCGCATGCCCCGGCCCAGCGAGAGACTGAGATCTCACCGGCTGTGAAGGAGGACCCCAACGAGGTGCAGGGCGGGTGGAGGCAGTAGCGGGGGCGGGGATTGCATGTTAAAAAGGACTGGAGCCCGGGCACCAAGAACTAAACGCCGCCTCCGGGCTCATGCGGCAATTCATTTGCATAAATTTAAAACTCCGTTTTTGGGGCTTCTAAAACACAGAGGAATGCGCCAAAGGTAACATTACTGTTGTTACAACATGTGCTATGGGCATCTTTATGTACTTTATAGGGGCCTAGGAAGTGACAGACTCCCTTTAATAAGCTACTGTATAGTGAAGTAATATTAAAATTAAATTATATATAATTAAATTAAAAAGTATAATACACTGCTTGTATGCAGGGGTTACAGCTACTGCTGCAGCACAGATCTGAGGTGGTCGAGACGAGAGCTGCTGCGTGGGCGCTCCCATGGTGCTGGTGCTTTTTCCTATAGTTTACAAGCGGTATGTGTAACCCCTGCACATGAGCAGTGTATAATGTGAAGGAAAAATGCCAGCAAAGGAGGCAATATGGACAATCACAATACATTAGTAAGTGCCTTGTATTAACTTTCTCTACATGATACTGTATATGCCATTTCCTTAAGTGACAAAACCCTTTTAAACTCTCACCCAGTTAAGCCAGTTCTCTCTGCTCTGCACTGATGAGGGTCAAACAACCTGAAACAGCTGTCTGCAGATGAGATGCTGGCTTATTTAATACATGAGTCATGTCTCAAGGCCTGTTTAAAGGGTTGAACACTGACTTATAGGATAGCTGCCTTACATCTGGTGGCATTAGAGGCAGAGCTTGTTAAGAGCTCATTTGTTTCCCTTTCTTCCCTGAATTCCAGAGGAGCATGTATGGCCTATAAATCTCCTCAGGTCAACTAAGGCGCTCTCTCCCAAGGAGAGATAATATCCCCAAAACCCCTTTAATTAATACTATACTATTGTATTATTTTTCGCTTACTGCAATTGGGTTAAAAGCTTTGGACATATGTCCTGGGAAAACCCCTTTAATTAATAATAAATATTATAACATATAAAAAGTATATAAATTAGATTAGCCAAACAAAGCTCCAAAAATATTGGCCTTACATAAACTGGAGATCTGATTCAGTAATATAATGTAAACTGGTTGACCGAGCAATACATATAATAACGTAATATAAAAGGCTACAAGCCAAATAGATATCCAAAATTACTATAGGTATCAAACAATAAACCTGCTTATTCAATATCATATGATTACCAATGATAGCCAGTCCCACTTAGACCCCTTGTGGAAACTTCACATGGACTTAGGAGGGACATACAATCTCCATGAAAACATTGTTCTAGTTAATAGGCCAGGGCTAGACCATGAGTCACAACTGAAGATGTTTTTTGACTTGTGTCATTGACATTTATTCTTGATTAGAACAATTCTTCCATGCATGAGTCAGCCCAATAGTAGGAGAAGGACACATATCTGCTATTTCTGAGTACTTTCATGTTATAGATACATTGGAGCAAATTTACTAATGTGAAGCTAGACCTTGTCGCAAAAAACTGCATTTCTAGAACGTTATATCAGGTTTGAGACCTATTTACATAGTTTCCAACTGTCCCAAATTTGACGGGACTGTCTCTGATTTTCAGGGACAGTCTCAGAAAATTTGAACTGTCTCATGCAAAAAATGGGCAAGCTAACATTAACCCCACCAGCAATTGGGTATTCCCAGGTGGAGTCGGGGTGCTCCGAGGGGCAAGTTTTAAATGCCATGAATTTACCAACTTAAATGATAGTAAGGACGCTATTTATTAAGCAAAGTGGTCAAGAATAATTTGCCTAAGGCCAGGTTCACAGCTGCAGTGCTCTGAGCCGGTCATATATATTTTATTCAGGACAAAATAATGCCACATGCTGTGCTACATTGCCCCATATTTTTGACTCAGTCTGTGATGGAGGTCTCAACAAAGCCTAAAACACAGACGTGACCACAATCTAGTAATTATGCTGCACATATGGGAGCTTAAAGAGGTTGTCTCATCACAGATAATGGGGGCATATCTCTAGGATATGCCCCCATTGTCTTATACGTGCGGGTCCCAGTGGTGGGACCCGCACCTATATCGGGAATGGAGCCCCACAGGGTGGTGGCTGGAGGACTCTTGTCCGGCCACCACCAATCGTGCTCCCCATAGAAGTGAATGGGAGCACACCACGCATGACCGGCCACCGCTCCCATTCACTTCTATGGCCACGATGGAAACAGCCGAGACAGCGCTCTGCTATTTTCAGAGGCCCCATAGAAAATTAATAGAGGGCAGCTGTGCATGCGCAGTGCGCCCTCCAACACTTTTGGGGCTCTGTTCTCGATATAGGTGAGGGTCCCAGCTGTGACTTATAAGACAATGGGGGCTTATCCTAGGCATATTCCCTCATTGTCTGTGATGAGAAAACCCTCCAAACATTTACAACAAAAACAAAAATAATAATCTGTCAAAATGGGCATCATTATTTTAACTATATCAATGCAAAAAATGTATTTTTACTCTTTCTGACTTCTGTACTCACCCCTCTGCAGCTCTTGTGTCCTCACTTTCTGGCAGTGGCAGCTTATCCCATGTGACAATAAAAATAGTCCTCTCACATAGCCCGAGCAATTCCACTAATAAAAATCACCGTAGTATACAATGGCCCAAGTTTTCTTCTCCACTGTCTAGAGACAGATATAGCTACATATCTTGTGACTTTAGAAGAAGGGATGAATGAATGTAAGCTGTCTGGTCTGTGTCACTATGAGTTCACTACACCAGCATTAAGGGGAGAAGAGGGAAGCTACTGAGCATGTCAGTCCACCACTGAATGCAAAAGGTGGACCAGAATTTCAGCCACAGGAGAAACAGCAGGGCGCACAACCAGAAAGGAAAATGTACATAAAAAACCTAACAATATTTTTATAGCATGTATATTGCAAATATACTTCATGAGAAATGCCCTTTTCACTGCATTGCAATAATTTTCGTAGGATAATCCCTTTAACAATGCATTACTACAACAAATTATACCACGCTGCACAAAGTACACATTAAATGCCTCTCTAACATAATAAAAGGTACCATGTAGAAGAAATAAAACTACTGTTTAATAGACTTATGCTACAGAAAAAAAGAACTTTACATGAAAAAATATTTCCAGTTATTGATAGACGCGACTTCATCACTTCTTACTGGTGCACAAGATTCATACAAAGCATAATTCAATAAGTAAACATAAATTATCAAATTTTTGCCTTAAAATAAGGATAGAAACCAATCACATTCCACCTTTCATTTTCCAAAGGAGCGATGAAAAAGGAAAGGTGTAATCTGATTGGTTGCTATGGGCAACTAAGCCAGTTCTACTTTGATAAATCTCCCCCTTAGTCCTTTAAAAGCTTTTCTGGGAACTTTTGTCACTTCCTGTCAGGGCTGTGGAGTTGGTAAGCCAAAGCCCCGACTCCTCAATTTCCCCTGACTCCAACACTGACTCCCAATTCGACTCCAACTCCCTCATACATGGCACATGTTTAAGTGATAACTTTAAACAAACTTTGCATAAATCAATAGTACAGATATGTCATGACAAAAAGAGTTTGTAATATATGTTTTACTAGATATCTTTACTCTGAACTTCCAGTATCAGGCTTTTCCCTGGGTTCAGCTCACTAAGGACCTGATGCATGGAAACTGTCTAGGTCTAAGACTTTCTTTGTTGCCCATAGCAACCAATCAGAGCTCCCCTTTCATTTCTCCAGGGCACTATATGAAATGAAAGGAGAGCTCTAATTGGTTTCTATGGGCAACAAAAAAACCTCTACACCTAGACAGCAATCAAAATGATACATAAGTATACAAAGGAAAGTACATCAAACCATAGTTATACAGTATACAGAAACTGAATAAAATACAAATGAAATACTGATACACCTATGTGTAAATGTGTTTACACTAGCCATACTAAGTAAGCGGGCTGTGCATGCACTTACAAACAGTTTCAAAAGCACCAGCAGTCATCACAAAAGCCTACAGTGACCCATCTGAAACATGTCTGGAGGCAGACTGAAGCATCCTGTACCGCAGCCTCCATTGTGTGGTTTGACATGTGCTTCCTTTGGGAATGTTTCCTCCACATTTATGCCATTTAGCTCATATTCTTATTGTGTCAATATACACAGCATTATATTTAGGTTTTCAACACTCTATAATCATGGTTTGACTTTGGGCTCAGGCACACGAACATATTTTTTTCCATGTCCGATTTTTTTGTGGTCCATATCCGGAACCATTCACGTCAATGGAGCCGCAAGAAAAAATGGAAATGACTCACTGTGCATTCCGTTTCTGTATGGCTGTTCTGCAAAAAAATAGAACATGTCCTATTATTGTCCACATTACGGACAAGGATAGGACTGTTCTATTAGGGGCCGGCCATTCTGTTTTGCAAAATATGGAATGCACATGGCAGGTATCCATTTTTGCTGATCCACAATTTGCGGATTGAAAAACAACGGTGATGTGCATGAGCCATTACTCTGTACTGACCTTTGCATATTTAAAAGGAGAGGGAGCAGAGTATAAGAGAGCAAAGTCCACAGAGTAGCAGTGAGAGTAATGTGAAAAGTCCTGACTAGCCATACTGCTGGGATAGCATAGTGGAGTTGTAGTCTTGGCTTGAGTGCTGGTCTGACTGACAGCGTTAAAGGAATTATCCCATGATTATTGTAAAAAATGAATATACAAAATGACAATCTCTTTCTAACAAAGCTAGAATCAGACCTGTACCTCACATGGATCCAGAGATCTCGTCATTCATTGCTCTGCTAGATTTATATCAAGCTGACAGCACGGGGAGTGTCTTTTCTGCTGCAGCTAAGGGGGCGTGTCTCAGCTCTCCCTATCACAGCTCAGGGGGTGTGTCTCAGCTCTCCATATCACAGCTCAGGGGGTTTGTCTCAGCTCTTTCTATAACAGCTCAAGAGGCAAGAGAAGGATGAAACTGAGCATGTGCAGCCTTCTCAGTGAGCCAGACAAAAAAAAAAAACAAAGAGCAGGTGATGCTATAAAGATACATTGTACTAAATAATTCAGTTGCTATACAAAAATTTTAATTAAATGCAATTAAAAAAAGTATTCAGATCGAGGTGCTGGTTTGAGAACTGTAGAATATTATTCGTGGGACAACCCCTTTAAGTGAGACTGTAAAATTCCAGACACAGAGGAAGTTAAAGACTCTGGACAGGAAGTGGTATACATGGAGTGACTTCAAAAATAATATGCAGAAAAACATCTAACCATTATAAGTAAAAATTACATTAAACAAAAAAAATGTTTGAGGGCAGAGTCCCTTTAAGCTTACAGTCATTTTGGTAGGCCTGAGAGGTTTTACTACAAAGTCTTCCTCATTTAGAGATAATTGTGCCCGCTGCGGTTTGATGGAGTAACCTTTAATAGATATTTTATAAGAGTATTTTTTCATCGCTTTTGGATCAGAAACAAGCAGTTTGTCTATGAACACATATCAGTGTTTCTTCTGCACTGCTGCTCTGTAGAGGAATCAGGAACATGAGCATCAATTATAGGAAGCGATCGGATGCAATTATTTCTGTACTGGGACCTATGCTTCCCCTCATAAGTAATATACATACCTGTACTTACCGGTGATCAATATGAATCCTCGCTTGATGTCACAGTCATAGATCAGCACTGGTGGTTCGGTTATGTACAGAATGTATATTGTGCTGGTATCACCAGAAGATTGATAGTTCCTTCTGGTGGCATTAATACCACTTTATCCACCTTTGGCTCCTAGCCTCGGGTTCTTCAGGAGTAAAAGGGGCTGAAGCAGAAAAACTAAGGAAGGGATTTATTATGAAAGGAATCTTTCGTCAGTTTCGCAGGAGTCTGCATTACGGTAATATGGGCCAAATTTATCAAATGTTGCATGATGTTGGATAAATTTGGTGTATCTTTAAAGGGGCTGTCCATCTGAACCTATTGAAAAATTATACCCACCTGCTCCCCGTCGCTCTCTCCGGCTCCCTGGATCTGTTCAGTGAACATCTTAACTTCCGAACTGAGTCAAGTGTGCCACTGTGGCCAATCACTGGCCTCAGCTGTAAAGTGTCCCCAAGAGGCTCATCACTGCTGGGTCATGTGCTGCTCGAGGACACATCACCAGTGAGGCACGTGATTGGCTACAGAGGTGCATGTGACCACCATCAGGAAGTTTACATGCCGCTGGGGACAGTTAAAAATTGCTGAAAGGCTGGACAACCCCTTTAAATCTAACACTTCTGTTTTCAAATGTTACTCTACTTTCTGTTAATACATGGCAGGTACATATGTATTGTTATTATCCATATTGCTTCCTTTGCTGGCTAGACTGATGGCCGTGCTTGCACACTATAGGAAAAAGCACTGCCCTACGTTCATTCCTATGGTCCTGGCCACCAGAGAGGCCAGTGCTTTTTTCTTTAGTGTGCAAGCACGGCCAATGAGGTTGGATTGCAGTGTAGTCATAACCATGGAAACAAGAACTATATAATGTGATGGAAAAATGAGTCTAGCCAACAAAGGAAGCAATATGGATAATCACAATACATTAGTAAGTGCCTTGTATTAACTTTCTCTACATGATACATGCTGAGGTGACACAACCCCTTTAATAAATATGAGTTGATAAATCTGGCTAAACATGTCCACTTTCCCACTCAGAGTAAAACAATGTTCTCAAAAAAGCTCTATTTTGAGAATTTGTAAATCCAGAATTCAGGAGTGCAGGGCTTAAAGGGGTTATAAACTTTGGGGGAAAGGGTGACAACCCCGATCCTTGGGCAGACCTGTGAAGGGGAAGCCTATTTACCTGTTTCCCGGATCTGGCTCCCCGCTCCTTCTCTCCCCAGCCTCAGCTGCTCCACTATGCTCCCAGGATGTCAACATCCGTTTTAACATTGCTGCAGCCAATCGCTGCCTGCAGAGATGACCTGTTCTCCCTGCATCATGTTAAATGGTCATGTGACACAAGGGGTGCAGGTCACCACTGCGGCCAGTGAGTGGCTGCAGCTGTGTCAATATGGATGTCGACATCCTGGGAGCACAGTGAAGCAACCAAGATCAGGGAGAGAGGGAGCAGGAAGCCAGCGCCAGGAAGCAGGTAAGTAGGCTTCTCTTCACTGGCCTGGCCAATAGAGGGGGTTTATCAACCCCCCCTTCTTCCTCAAAGTATACAACTCCTTTAATAATTCCCCCAATGCATTCTGCACACTGTTATATTTTGGTCCACATGTCCGCAAAATCTGTGCAGGCAGTCATTATATACCTTCCATGTGCATTATGAAGTTTTCTTCCTTCCATCAATAGAAAAGACTATTCTCGCCTGCAATACAAACAAGAATAGGACGTGTTCTATAATTTGCAGAACAGCTGCACGGATCCTAAAAATGTATGGATGTGTGCATGGCCCAATAAAAAAGAATGAATCAGTGCGCTGTTCACAAAAAATGCAGATATCACACGGATGAAAGATGTGCATGAGGACTAAACATGTATGCTACAATTTTATTGACCTTTGTAAGCATATGTCTATGCCTGGGATGCCCCACCTGCGGCCTTCCAGCTGTTGCAAAACTACAACTCCCAGCATGCATGGACAGCCTACAGCTATCACGGCATGTGGGGAGTTGTAGTTTTGAAACAGCTGGATGGCTGCAGACTGTACATCCCTGGTCTATGCAGAATATGACATTAAAGGGGTTTTGCCATCACAGACAATGGGGGCACATCGCCAGAACATGCCCCCATTGTCTGACAGGTGCGGGCTTGGTGGTGGCTGGACCCCGGGAAACCTGGGGTCCTCCAGCCACAACTCTCTCCGTTCCATTCTCGTTGTAGGTGTGGGTCCCAGAGCTGGGACCCGCACGTATCAGACAATGGGGGCATATCCTTGCGATACAGTATGTCCCCATTGTCTGTGATGGGAATACCCCTTTAAAGAAGAACTCCCGCAAAAAATGTTATTCCATGTCCTGCTAGAAATGTACATGATGTAATCTGTAGTGAATGTCATTTTCTTACCAGTGTCTGAATTTTTGAGTTATATCATCCTGAAGTTTCTTATCTGTGTCATGTGACTAGGAATTAAACCCACAAACTCACACATAGACTTATGTGTGGACAGGAAGTCTAATTTTCTATGCATTCCTATGGGAGCCTCACTTTCAGTCTCATAGGAATGAATAGAGAAGTGACTGGCTTGCAGTCCTGGGTCAGTTGGAGGTCAGGGAGTTGGTCACATGACCCAGCTACAATAAGAAGAGAGTGGAAACTCTCAATTTCAGCCTCTGATAAGAAAATGACATTCACTATAGATTATATCATGCACCTTTCTAACAGGTCAGAGAATAAAAATTTTTGCGGGAGTTCTTCTTTAAGCAGCCAGAAATAGGCTGCCCTTGTGTAGCCTGCTGCCAGTAGAGGGTGCAGGAGTGCGTGGAGTTGAGCAGAAGGAGAGGAAGCTTAATACATGTTGAGGAATGAGGTGTTAGGCGCATTCCTGTGCTGTGACTGCTTGTTGTGGAAGTGACTACTAGGGGGGGCTCTGTGAAAAGTTAAGTGAGGCTTCCGGGATTTTTAAGCAGGCGGTACTGGGAAAATGGGCACAGGGGGTAGGGGGCATTTTGTGCCTTTGAGGATACTCTTACACATCATGAGCAAAAGTTCCCCAACAGCCTCAGTGCAATATTAAGCTGGCTTCACAAATGGGACATCGAGCAGTCTACACATGGACAGCCCTTTTGGCCAATATCATCAGAAATATAATTAAAAAAACACAATAAAACATGATGAGCACTCTCTACGTCTGGTATATGTTTAGTGAATTAGCTTTGTATGATAATAGAGTTATTCGGAGGAGACCTGTTCAGATTAGAATGCACTTTTATTATAGTGTAAATAAGAAAATATAAAAATGTATAAAAAATATATATAAAAAAAATAAAAAATATAAATTGACTATAGGTTATCACCAGCCCTGGTTAAAAATAGACATAAATGGTTAAAATACAAGGTGGATTGTTTTACAAATACTCTGTTGCAAAGATAGTCTGCTGTAAGAAAACTCTATTGCAAAAGTAATCTGATACCGTAGTAATCTAGAGTGACTAGAATGGAGATGCTCCCAGAAGGATACCGTACAGAACATCTGGATCTATAGAGAACATTAGGCTCCCCCCCAGAACCCATCACAACGCTGCAGGAGAACGCTCATTCAAATCGAGCGCCAAAAAGAGAGCGGGAACCGACGTGGGATGCCACATGAGACGCCGCCCATCGGAACCTTCAACTACACAGCCGTGCAGGAGACACAGCGCGAGCAGACACTTACCTGATAGCGAATCCAACCAGAAACACAAGGACTAAGACGGGTATCCTCAGGATGGGTAAAGTACATCAGAAAAGCTAATCTCTCTGCTATATGCCTGCAATTATACTTGTATCGGTCGGAACGAAAAAGGACATTAATATACAGTATACCAAAGCGGCAATTTATCGCTACTGACATTGAATCTACATATACTCTGTCCCCACTATATAAGATTGAGAGATATATTGGGACATCTCTGAAAGATTTATATAGTCATTGAAGTGCCTATACTTACCTGTATCGGACTATTTGACAATATCAGATTACTTTTGCAATAGAGTTTTCTTACAGCAGACTATCTTTGCAACAGAGTATTTGAAAAACAATCCACCTTGTATTTTAACCATTTATGTCTATTGTTAACCAGCGCTGGTGATAACCTGTAGTCAATTTATATTTTTTAATTTTTTATATATTTTTATATTTTCTTATTTACACTCTAATAAAAGTACAAGTCTCCTCCGAATAATTCTATTATCATACAAAGCTAATTCACCAAACATATACCAGATGTAGAGAGTGCTCATCACGTTTTATTGTATTTTACGTATTTTTGGACAGCAAAGGGTATAGCTGGTGATTTGTAGCACCTCATTCCAGTGATACTGATTGGTGAGCCACTAGCTACTCCTTTCCTATCATCAGAAATATAAATAACCATGCACAGACAAAGATCACCAAATGCAGAAGTGGGAAGAAAAAGTGAGAGAAACACTCCTTTCACAACGAGAAGTTGTTGATCAGACGATCCCACTGTAAACCACCATCTGTTAAAGACTGCTCTCACAAATGTTAAAAAATAGAGGACCATAAAGAAGAAAGCCCGGTTACTATACTGTGAGATAGCAGGTTTAAACGGTATTCTTAATGCAGAGCGGCATTCTGATCCGAGTTCACCACAAGAAAGAGAATCACTCAACATATTCTTGTGGTTTTCCACATGCTCCATATATCATAGTGTTGACAGCATAGGTGGCCCAGCAGAGAGATTAATAGACCTATATGTCATGGCATATAGCTGACGGATTTCTCAAGTTGTTTTAATTTAGAACACAAACTGAAAAACCACCGCACAAAGAAACGTCTCATACAAAGCGAGAGATTTTATCAAAATGTGCGTTCAGTCAGATAAGTTCAATTTCCTGTTAGCAAAAGTTAAAAGCGGACTTATTGGAGGAATGACTCCCGTCATGAGCTTGGATCAGGGCAGCGGAGAATGAGCCTGCCGCCCCACATATATAATAAAAGCTGCTGCATTGTGGCTTCTGTGTCACACCTCAACGATGAAAACCCCTAAGAAGTAATATTGTGGGGCACATGTAACACCAGACAGCCGTCCAGGAGTATTCCTGTAATTTCAAATCATTTCAAGTTATCCCCTATCCACAGGATAGGACATATCATATCAGTGGGGCCTCGAACTTTGTAGGGGCGCAGAAATGAATGGAATAGCCGGTCCAGTATGCACACCTCCGTTCCATTCACCTGTATGGGATTTCTGGAGATAGCTGAGTACAGTGATAGGCTATTTTTATCCAGGACTCATAGAACTGAACGAGGTAGCAGTGCGCACGCCCGACCTGTCCCTTTGTTCATTTCAGATGGTCTTGCTTGGCACAGGGCCATTGTTCTCAAGTTTAGTGGGGGTCTCAATGTTCTCAGATAGATAGATCAGATAGTTATCCCCTATTATACACTGATCGTTTTGCATTTGAGTTTTGCATCCACAGGGTGCAAGGTCAAGATATGTGCCAATGTTTTTTCACAGATCAGATTCGGCCCCATTTACTTCAATGGTGCCGCAAAATATGCGGACAGCACATAGTGTGCGGTCTGAATCCGTATGTCCATTCCGTGTCCTCGCTAAATAAAAATACATAGAATATGTCCAATTCTTGTCTGTTTTGTGGACAAGGATAGGACATGCCTACAGAAGTTAAAAAATAAATGGGGGGGTGCACTCGGCCGGGATCCCAAAAAACAAGAAACAATTAACATGCTGCAGGCTACAAAATCTCTACGCCAATTGAACATGAGATTTGTCAAACCTCATTGACTTTTCTGGTACTGTATTACGGCACAGTTTTTCCACACAAAAATCCGCACGTAAACCGTAAAGCGTGCAGGTACCGTATAGGAATATTCTTGGAATATTAAAGAAGTGGATGGGGCATGACAACTTTCCATGCAAGTGCTGGAGGTGTCAAGAACCAGAAAGCAGGCAGAGACCAAACATGATCTCCACATGACCTATGTAAGGCCCCTTTCACATGAGCGTGACGGATTAGGTCCGGATGCGTTCAGGAAAACTCGCACCATTTTGCAAGCAAGTTCAGTTAGTTTTGTCTCCGATTGCGTTCAGTTTTTTCAGCGCGGGTGCAATGCGTTTTGATGTGTTTTTCACACGCGTGATAAAAAACAGAAGGTTTAGGCCCCTCTCACACGAGCGAGTTTTCCACGCGGGTGCGATGCGTGATGTGAACGCATAGCACCCGGACTGAATCCTGACCCATTCATTTCAATGGGTCTGCATACATGAGTGTTTTTTTCACGCATCAGTTCTGCGTTGCGTGAAAAACGCAGCATGTTCTATATTCTGCGTTTTTCACGCAGCCCTGGCCCCATAGAAGAGAAGCAACCATCAGTGAACAACACATTGTATCCGCACTTACTTCAGGATGCAATGTGTTTTTCACTAAAGCTCCATTCACTTCTATGGATCCAGGGCTGCGTGAAAAACACAGAATATAGAACATGCTGCGTTTTTCACGCAACGCAGAACATAGCACCGGCACTGAATCCTGACCCATTCATTTCAATAGGTCTGTGCACATGAGCGTTTTTTTCACGCATCAGTTCTGCGTTGCGTGAAAAATGCAGCATGTTCTATATTCTGTGTTTTTCACGCAGCCCTGGCCCCACAGAAGTGAATGGGGCTTCAGTGAAAAACGAATTGCATCCTGATGCAAGTGCGGATACAATGCGTTTTTCACTGATGGTTGCTAAGGCCCCTTTCACACGAGCGAGTTTTCCGCGCGGGTGCGATGCGTGACATAAACGCATAACACCCGCACTGAATCCTGACCCATTCATTTCAATGGGTCTGTGTACATGAGCGTTTTTTTTCATGCATCAGTTCTGCGTTGAGTGAAAAACGCAGCATGTTCTATATTCTGCGTTTTTCACGCATCCCTGGCCCCATAGAAGTGGATGGGGCTTCAGTGAAAAACGCATTGCATCCTAAGGCCCCTTTCACACGGGCGAGATTTCCGCGCTGCTGCAATGCGAACGCATTGCACCCGCACTGAATCCTGACCCATTCATTTCAATGGGGCTTTTCACATGGGCGAATTTTTTCACGCATCAGTTCGCATCAAATCGCAGCATGTTCTATATTCTGCGGATGCAATGCGTGATTCACTGATGGTTGCTAAGAGATGTTGTTTGTAAACATTCAGTTTTTTATCACGCGCGTGAAAAACGCATTAAAACGCTTCGCACCCGCGCGGAAAAAACTAAACGAACGTACGCAATCGCAGTCAAAACTGACTGTGATTGCGTGCGGATTGGTGTGGATGCGTGCGGATTTTCCGGAACGCATCCGGACTGAATCCGTGACGCCCGTGTGAAAGAGGCCTAAAGCAAGTGCGGATACTATGCATTTTTCACTGATGGTTGCTAAGAGATGTTGTTTGTAAACCTTCAGTTTTTTATCACGCACGTGAAAAACCAATCCGCCTAAGGCCCCTTTCACACGAGCGTTACGGATTAAGTCCGGATGCGTTCAGGGTGCGTTCAGGGAAACTCGCACCATTTTGCAGGCAAGTTCAGTCAGTTTTGTCTGCAATTGTGTTCAGTTGTTAATTTTTTTCCGCAAGGGTGTGATGCGTTTTGATGCGTTTTTCACGCGCGTGATAAAAAAACTGAAGGTTTACAAACAACATCTCTTAGCAACCTTCAGTGAAAAATGCATTGCATCTGGACTTACTTCAGGATGCAATGCGTTTTTCACTGAAGCTCCATTCACTTCTATTTGACCGGGGCTGCGTGAAAAACGCAGAATATAGAACATGCTGCGTTTTTTACGCAACGCAGAACTGATGCGTGAAAAAAAACGCTCATGTACACAGACCCATTGAAATGAATGGGTCAGGATTCAGTGCAGGTGCTATGCGTTCACGTCACGCATTGCACCCGCGCGGAAAACTCGCTTGTGTGAAAGGGGCCTAAGGCCTCGTCCACATTTCCGTTTTTCACTGACGTGTGCTGTCCGCATTTTTCACGGACACCACACGTACCCATTGATTTAAATGTATCTGTTCACATTTCAGCATTTTTCTACTGAGCGTGGGTCAGTAAAAAAATCACGGGGACATGCACTACTTTGATCCGTGATGCGGATCAAGCACGCCCATTGAAGTCTATGGGTCCGTGAAAATCACTGACACACATCCGTGTTGTGTCCGTGATGCGTCCGTTTTTCACTGATGACTAATAGGAGATTCTTTGGAAATCAATTTTCAGCTGAGCAACGTCAGTGAAATACGGATGCCACTCGGATGGTAAAAACGGACACACGGACCAACCACGGATCCTTCACGGACAGCTTCACGGATGAAACACGTACGCTTTTTTTCACAGATGTGTCACTGACACAGAAATGTGGACGAGGCCTAAGAGATGTTGTTTGTAAACCTTCAGTTTTTTATCACGCGCGTGAAAAACGCATCAAAACGCATTGCACCCATGCGGAAACAACTGAACGCAATAGCAGACAAAACTGACTAAACTTGCTTGCAAAATGGTGCGAGTTTTCCTGAACGCATCCGGACCTGATCCGTCACGCTCGTGTGAAAGAGGCCTAAGGCTACTTTCACACTAGCGTTTCTGTTTTCCGGTACTGAGATCCATCATAGGATCTCAAGACCGGAGAAAAACACTTCTGTTTTGTCCCCATTCATTGTCAATGGAGACAAAACGTAACTAAACGGAACGTTCCAAAATGCATTCTGTACCGCAAGCTGCGGTTTTCTTTCCGTCCTGGGATGTGGAACCAAACGAATCCAGCATGACCCACAATGCAAGTCAATGGGGACGGATCCGTTTTCTCAGACACAATAGAAAACGGATCCGTCCCCGATTAACTTTCAATGAAGTTCATGCCGGAACCATCTTGGCTATGTTAAAGATAATACAACCGAATCCCTTCATAATGGATGCAGACGGTTGCATTATCAGTAACGGAAGCTTTTTATGCTGAACCCTGCCGGATCCAGTAAAAACGCTAGTGTGAATGTTGCCTAAGGTGAAACCTCAATTTTCTGATTTTGCATGATCTTCCATTATAAATCTGGGTTATATATATTGTGGCAGTGCAGCTGTCAGAGGGCCATATGAGGGCCCTTAAAATGGTGTATCTCACCCAGCCTGCGGCAGCTAGGCTGGTAATGAATGTAATTAGCAGCCAGCTGAGGAGCTCATGTAAAGGTGGGCTAAGCTCCTCAATCAGGGCTCCCAATCTGGGGAGGAACCAGGCAGCACCAAGGCCTGTGGAAGCCGGGACTCTTTAACGCTGTGTGGGGTAAGCGCCGTGGTGTGTTTTGGGGAGCTGGGTGGTAGACCCAGATCCCAATAGAGAGGGACAATATTGTATAGTCAGTGGCCAGACGGCCAAGGATTTATGTTTACTATTTGTTTGTACTGCTGTAAAAGTGACAAATAAAGCTGCTTGTGGCCAGTTTGCACCAGATCTGCAGTGTTGGAGTGGCTTCTTGAGATGTGCCAACCGTCTAAGATGAGAAGATTGCAATCCTGGAGAGCTAAGTGACCCTGAGTTGTCACAAAATATATATATTATATATAAAGGTTCTGTACAAGATTTCATATCTTGCTGGACCTGCCCACCATTCATACAGCCTGTGTGCCTTTCATCCAATCCATATTATTCATGCCGACATTTAGCATGCAGATCTTTAAACAGACAACCCTAGAAATGTATTGACCCATGAAGCAGTTTCAGAAGGTGTGCCAAAGCAGAAATATTGGAAAACCAATTTCACCGCCTCAAAACAATAACAGTAAATGCTTTCAGATTCTTTTGGCATGGAATTAAAGAAATAATTGCTATTCTGCATTCTCCCAGTAACAATACGCTTCCCGCATTAAATTTTTAAGTGGCGAAACTTTATGAACCATAAGTTTCAGCCAAGTTTCAGAAAGCAGGACTCGGAACTCATATTAGTCACTTCCATCGGTGGAATGAGGACAATGATCGCAGCGAAGATTTCGGCAGACTTCCTACAGTAGGACGCAGATGTGTTTTTCTAGTCGAGGACAAACAAATTGTGTTTCCTTAGGAAAAAAAAAAAACATGTCTGCGATCATCAACAGACATGATACATAGTTGCATAATAGAGCCCCAATTACTTTTGTAGAAGGCAGAAGTGTTGTGCTAATTACCATAGTCACAATCTGGATTGATAAAAACGTGCATGGTGATGCTGAAGGAACCTGGATAAGGTCCAAGCCTCCTTCTGGAAGAAGTGGGAGACGGAATGGTCTTAAGACGTAACTCCTTAGAAATACTAATGTCCCCGGAGGTAGTATACTTTTATAGCTGAACATTTGACTATTGTTAGGCTTTAGACCTGGAGTGCCACCAATCTGCCTCAGCCCACAGCTTTGTAATTAATGCGGAGGGTGCTGCACCCGCTCCCCTGATTACCGACACAAAACCCTTCCCCGAGCATGGGTGCCCTCTGTACCACCAGAGCAGATGTGATTTCTTTTTTCTTAGAATAAAGCTATTATAGCTGAGAAGTGAAATCAGCGAGAGTGGATGGACAATTAAAGGCTTAATGACAGTAATCCCATTGTCATGATACCAGATTGCTCTCCGTGCCAGGCCACAGCCCCTCTCCCTCTTGGAAATGAATGAGAACTGGGCGACTGACAGCTCCGCTTAATACTAGTCAGCACGTTTCGCACCTATCTCGCTCGTCTTTTCAGACACGATTGATCCATTATGTTGCCCATTGAATGTCTGCCTGTATATACCGTCTGTTCTGACCGCTATCATTCGCCAGACTTTCACTTTTGCAGGAAGCAATGTGTTTCTTGATGGACCCTGGCATGTTCTGCTAGCAGATTCTATACCTTCCTCCTTTGTCTTCTAGCACTAGATCCCTGGGAGCGCAGATAGCCAAGGGTGGCCGGATTTCTAGATAGTCACCCAGTGGCCTGCTGCTTTGTCTATCCATTTCTTTGTTTCTCTCATTCTCTATGCATGTTTCTTTGTCTGTGTCTACATGTTAGGCTCTTCTGGCTTTGTGCTTCTCCCTTTCTCTCCTCTGCCTTTTAACCATTCACTAAGCGGCGGTCTCTTTTATTAGCCGGCTCTGTATTCTTTAGCCTCTTGACTCTTCTGACCTTCCATTTACACTCATCTAGATTTTTCCTTTTTGGGATATACGTTCCCAGATTACAATTCACTATCACACTTTTATTTTTCTGATGAAAACCAGAGAAGAAATGTTGTGGTTGAACCTCCTCTCAATCATATGCTGGTGCTTTATAGCGCTATTACATTGTAGTTCAGCAGAAAATGACGGTACTTAGCTAATGTGCCCATTTTATGGCAGCCCCTGTCAGCAGGAGGTTCACGTCTGTGTGTCAATATAAAGACAGCGTATGTCAGCGTTTACTCACCGCACTCCAAATAAACCCAATAAAGTACTAAAAAAATCCATGTGACAGTCATATAACCTATGACGGGGATCAAGATCCAAACTGAGTCCTCCCACTATATGGTGCATACATTACTATTGTAATACTCAGTCTGGACATGGTGTGACTACCAATTTTTGTTAAAATCTAATACTTTTTAACGTAACCAGTTACTCCATACACAAGACATTTAGACCCAATATAAGGGTCGGACTACACGGCAACTTGACGTCGCATGACACATGCCAGACCGTAAGGAAATCCACAACCGGCTTGTTAACTCATTATGGTGACAAATGTAAAAAAGTGCCTTGATCTGATCACTCTCATCATGGCCAGTCTTAACGTAACATTGAGAAAAGTGATTCCACTGATGGACATAAACCTAAATAATAAAGGATCCCCAAAATCAAGAGACCTAGGAGTGCGATCACTCATACCCAAAAGTTACAGGAAGTGTTCAGACTATTAGACATCACTTTAGCAGTGAGCAAAACATGAGGAAGCGGGGACATCAGCACAATGACACATGGTCAAACATAGGAAATCCTCAGCACAACACACACAAAGCACTGACAGCCAGGGGAAAGTTGCCCTTTGTTACCAGGCATGCTAGACAGCCTCTAGTGCGCCCCCCACAATGCACGGATGGCAGTGGGCACCCTCAGTGACATAGGAACACTGACATAGGCGCACACTTAGACATTTACCCATTGAGAGGAGAATCCTGATGCTCATCGGTCCGTGCGATCTCCGTGGTTTTGTAGAAGATGAGGAGGATACTTATGGTGCAGATAGTCCATCTCTTCCTTATAGAACGCATGTCTTATAGTCCCTGGCATACAAGAGCTCCAGCGCCTTGGTGTAATAGGAAGTGATGGGAGGAATGAAGTGAAGGAGATGCTGTGGTCTCCTGCCAGCTGCAGCCTCCTCGGAGATGGACAGCCGGTGCTCGGGCATAGAGAGTGGCAGCAGCCGCGGTACGTACACTCACCAGCAGCAGGTTCCCTCCTTCGCAGCTCACAGACTGGCCCGCCCCTCCAGCCTGCTGCGGCCACGCCCCCGCTGTCGGGAGAGCTTTCGGAGCGGCCCGGTATGTGACGTCATTAGGTGGCTAGTCTGTGCCGTTATAGACCTGATAGGTGTAAGGGCATAGGGCGTCACCTGAGGGACCTGCTCTGCTCCTTGAGGAGTATGGGGCGCCACCTGAGGGACCCTCCCCTGTTCCGTGAGGAGTACAGGGTTTCACCTGAGGGATCTGCCCTACTTCGTGAGGAGTACAGGGCGCCACCTGAGGGATCTGCCCTGCTCAGTGAAGAGTACAGGGCACGACCTGAGGGATCTGCTCTGTAAGGAGTACAGGGTGCCACCTGAGGGACCGTGTCCTGTTCCGTAAGGAGTACAGGGCGCCACTTGAGGAACCATGACCTGCTCCGTGCCACCTGACAGTCCTGCCCTGCTCCGTGATGAGTACAGGGTGCCACCTGAGGGTCCTCCCCTGCTCCATGAGGAGTACAGGGCGCCACCTGAGGAATCTACTCTGTGAGAAGTACTGGGTGCCATCTGAGGGACCTGCCCTGCTCCATGAGGAGTACAGGGTGCCACCTGAGAGACCCTGCTCTGTGAGGAGTACAGAGCGGCACCTGAGGGATCTGCCCTGCTCAGTGAAGAGTACAGGGCACGACCTGAGGGATCTGCTCTGTAAGGAGTACAGGGTGCCACCTGAGGGACCATGCCCTGTTCCGTAAGGAGTACAGGGCGCCACTTGAGGAACCATGACCTGCTCTGTGCCACCTGACAGTCCTGCCCTGCTCCGTGATGAGTACAGGGTGCCACCTGAGGGTCCTCCCCTGCTCCATGAGGGAGTACAGGGCGCCACCTGAGGAATCTACTCTGTGAGAAGTACTGGGTGCCATCTGAGGGACCTGCCCTGCTCCATGAGTACAGGGCGCCACCTGAGAGACCCTGCTCTGTGAGGAGTACAGAGTGGCACCTGAGGGATCTGCCCTGCTCCCAGAGGATTACATGGAGCCACTTGAGGGACCTGCACTGCTCCTTGAGAAGGACAAGGTGCCACCTGAGGGACCCCGCCCTGGTCCGTGAGGAGTATAGGGTGTCATCTGAGGGACCTGCCCTGCTCCATGAAGAGAACAGGGTGCCACCTGAGCGACCTTCCCTGTTCCATGAGGAGTGCCACCCGAGGTACCTGCCCTGCTCTTTGAGGAGAACCGGATGCCACATGAGGTACCTGGTCTGCTCCGTGAGGAGAACCGGGTGCCACCTGACGGTCCTGGATTGCTCTGTGAGGAGTACAGGGTGCCACCTGACGGACCTGCCCTGCTCCATGACAAGTGCAGTGCGCCACCTGAGGAATCTGCTCTGTTAGAAGTATTGGGTGCCATCTGAGGGACTTGCCCTGCTCTGTGAGGAGTACAGGGCACCACCTGAGGAATCTGCTCTGTGAGGAGTACATGGGGCCACCTGAGGGACCTGCACTGTTCCTTGAAAAATACAAGGTGTCACCTGAGAGACCCTGCTCTGGTCCGTGATGAGTATAGGGCGCCACCTGAGGGACCTGCCCTGTTCCATGAGGAGAACAGGGTGCCACCTGTGTGACCTTCCTTGCTCCATGAAGAGTACAGGGCGCCACCTGAGGGACCTTGCCCTGTTCGCTGACAAGTACAGGGAGCTACCTAATGGACCTGCCCTGCTCCCAGATGAGTATAGGGTGCCACCTGAGGGACCTGTTTTGCTTCCAGAGGAGTACAGGGTGCCAGAAGTAGCTTTAGGCCCAAATGTTTCATTTTCAAAAGGGGTGACAGGAGAAAATTCATCCCAATATGTGTTACCCATTTTCTCCCCATTATGGCAACACCCCATATGTGCTTGTAGCCTGCTGTATGAGCCATATTGCATGTAAAAAATGCCTGAGATCCCCAGAAATTGAAAACCCCACAAAGTGACTCCACTTTGGAACGTGCACCCCTATACAACATTTTAAGGGGTGGAAAAGGCACCTTTGACCAAACAGGTGTTTCACAGAAGGTAGACACACTTGTCAAAGAATTTAAAAGCACATGGCTGTGAAAATACAAGGAGTAACAGGAGAAAACGCACCCCAGTATGTTCCCCATTTTCTCCCAATTATGACAACACCCCATATGTGTTTGTAGCTTGCTGTACGGGCTCACAGCGGGCAAAATATGGATTTTGTAGGCCTGAATTGCCAGTCATGGATTTTAGCATGTAAAAAATCCCTGAGGTCCTCAGAAATTGAAAAACACATTTTGGAAAAAGGCACCCCTATATGAACATTTGAAGGGTATCGTCGAGCAAACAGGTGTCTCACAGAAATGAATATGTAGTGGTTGGTGGAAAGTGAATGTGTAAGCTATGCCTACTATCTAAGAAAGTAATAAGGTGGAAAAATTACAGGGAGCATAAAGGATAAAATGAATACTGCATGGATCAGTTGTAGACTCTGAAACAATTCTTTATGCAGAAGCCAGGTTTATCAGGGCAGGTTTCTCAGTGATAATGGTGTCCTTTCATATCCCCCATTTGTAACAAACCCTGCATCTTTTTTGGGTCCTTCCCTTCCTCGTTTGGGGGATTTCACCAGGGAAATGTTGCCTTGGTACAACACAAGCTACAGTACCTCTCGCAGTTAGGGACATGAATAGGGGGATACTGGTATAACCTTTATCCACCAATGGTTGAATTAAGTCCCACACTATTTTTCAACTAACTCCTAGGCCGGGGGGGCATTTTGGGGGTTAGTCCGAGAGTCTTCCCCTTCATTAACCTGAACATGTGGGTGTACTGTCACATAGCTTGTACATTTTAATGCCATACCTTGCCCGCTTGCTTCCTTATTCTTCCTTTAAAATGTACAAGGGACTCATCTATGCAAATATGTTTTTCAGGGGTATACACCTCTGTAAATTTGGCGTTAAAGTGGTCCAGGACAGGTCGAATTATAAATAGAGGGGGGCACTGTGCATTATCATTGTAATGCAAAAATTTCAAAATAGCTTCAAATCTTGTGTGGGACATGGCCATATTGTAAATTGGAGTCGTACAAAACATCAGAACCCCAATATTGTCTGTGTCTTTGTAACATCTCTGCTACGTTTACAGGGGTCCAACCAAGGGGTCTAGCATATGGGGTTCTCGGTCATAAGTTGATGGGCGCATAAATTTGTTTAGTAGTCTGTGCCTTTAGTTAAGATGACTGCCTGCCGTGCAGAGCAGACATCTTATCCCGGTCACCGCATGATGAGGCTCGGTGACCAGAATTTGCCATGACATACTAGTATGTCAAAGATAGTCAAGTCAGTTGCAGCCATGACATACTAGTACAACAAGGGTCTTTAAGGGGTTAATCCATCAGATTTTACACATGGATATGGTTTTGTCTGCCGACCTTGTGGGGAAAAAAAAACATACTCACATAGAGCTAGAGGCAGCCAGTCTTGGCATAGATCTGGCACATTTTGAGCCTGCACCCATAGTACAAGAAGCATCACAAGTTCTCTAGTTGACCACAATAGAAGCAGATCTGGTCCTGCCAGTTTTTGGGAGGTTTTGGATATACATTGCCTCTGCTCTTTTTTGCCGCTGTGGCCTCTGTCCTCCTCCTCTGACGTCACTTCCTCCTCAGGACCCCAATCTAGGTCCTTTCCAACACACAATCACCATCATAGTCCTCGCCCTCCGCGCTACTTGTATCAGACTATTATATGTCACTGCTGGCTCTTTGGCCCCATTACCAATTCCCTGCTCGGTATTTGTCCCGAGTGCCACTGCTGCTACCACTGCCTCTACCACCAACCCCGGTGGCTACACGTGTCACTACTACTATTATTTCTACTGGTCAGATGGCTGGTGCTGCTATTGCTGCTACTAAACACATTGTGACTCTGAGGTGATGACAATTGGGTCTTTCGTCTTCCACTCTTTCATTTTCCATTTTATTAAGAGGCCTATAAATGAAAATCAATGGGTTTGTTACACGGATTATTAAATGGTACTAGCAAAATTGCAAGTTTTTTTTCTGTATTTACAGAAAGAGGCACAATTAAATGTTCCTCCCCTTCTACAAATACACTGTACACTGGTATTGACAATTTACTTTGGTAATGATTCAGTGTTTACCAATAAAATGTTTTTGAACTATGCGTTCACTAGCATGGGTATAAGAATGCAATTTTTGTAGTAAAATGTCTTTCAGCTACACAGTCTGAAGCAGTAAGTCGTTCAGTAATATGAGTATAAACAATGCAGTGTTTGTGGTAAAATGACTTGGAACTACATGGTTTCATCTATTTCCAAAAGTGTGGTAAAAATGAACATGGTGTTGCTGTGTGAATAACTGTAGTTAAAAGAGAGGGAAGAAGGGCGGAAAAGTGACACTCCTCCTCATGGATTCCACAATGCTGCAGTACCAACTTCAATACTGCATATTATATGTAGGCACTAGGGTAAGTAAAAACTGGGCATATTTGTGCCCTAGTGGCAATTGCATAATTGCCGTTAGCTTCCAGCCACTATTAAAGGGTTCTATTTGAGGGACAGACCTTGAGTTGACCAAGGTGTTTTGCTAAAATCAGTATGGAGCAGCTTCAGTGCGAGTCCACTCAATTCTCTGCATAAGCTTGGCAGTCATATTCATAGTGCCCGCTCCAACCCCTCATCTGATTGGTAGCTTTCCGTCTACGCACATTATAGGACTCCTTAAAACCGGTGACAGATTCCATTTAACTGGACGTAAATGTTGTGGCCCGTTTTTTCTGCCAATTGATTCCTGGCCAGTCAGGAAAAATATTTTAATAATTTGGAAATTTCGGGACATGGTGATACCTATTCTGTTATTTTTATTTATTTTTACATGTAAAATGGGGAAAGGGGGTGATTTGAATTTGTAAAAGCATACAATTGCAGTCTATGGGATTTTTACAGGCTGCCTGTCGGGCCCTTCCATCGGCACGGCTTTGCAGGCAGATCGCTATGACAGGCCTGAAATCCTTCACAAGTCCCCAGTCTTTAATGGCAACCTATCAGAGCTTCACCATTTCATTGCAAGGGCTCTGATCCATCTGGTCAGAAGGGTAAAATGACTGGGATTGTGGCTATCCCCGATCCTGGTCACTGCTGGCATATGTCTGCTGTATTATGCAACCTTCGTATATGGAGCAAGTTCAGCACATCAGCCTGCTCTATACATTCCCTTAATGCAACTGACATACATTGATGTTATTTTGCTTTAAGAGATTAAAAGCTTTGGTCGGCTTTTTTGGACTTTTTTAACTGTCAACCCTAGCCTTCTGGTTACAAAAATCATACTCAGCTGCTTCCATCCACTGAGTTCCAGCCGGGGGAAGACTGGGAACTTAAAATTACCCTGGAAAAAATCTAAAAGTGGCCCCATGTTGTAGGCAGATCCAGATTGACAGAAGGTGGGGCAACACAAGTAGGCAGGGACAACTGATGTAGGTGGGAGCCTTAGTGCAGCACAAAATACTGAACCAGCAAATATCATAGTGCAGCATAAAGTACTGCTGCTCGCATCTCAGTATTCACCTGTATTATTGTCCTGGGGAGATGACAGGCAGTGTAATGAAGAGGAAGTAGCCCTTGCATGGAGAGCCGCCTTCTCTGCAAACAGCTGATCGGTGGTGGTGCTGGGCATGTGACCCCTGCCCATCATATATTGATGACCTATCCTGAGTATAGGTCATCAATATTAAACTCCTTCATAACCCCTGAGAGCATCAGATCATTAAGTGCCCATCAAACAGCCATGAGGAGGGATTGAGCAATTCCCTTGGGCATCGGCCCACTGGGAAATTTCCCTGTAGGGTCTATGACCAGCAAACCCCTGGTTCTCACTCTCCAACTCTTCAGTGATCTTTAGGTCCCCGTCCTATAAACTTCTGGATAAATGATCATTAGGATAGGCCATTAATATCAGATCGATGGGGGCCCACTCCCAGCACTCTGACTGATCAGCTGTAGCCCTGGAGGGAGTGCAGCTTATATTTTGCAGCTTACTGTATCCTGTGCCATTGAAGTGAACAGAGTCTACATGCAGTCCCATGCACAGCGACTACAGACTGTATGGCACTGTGCTTAATAATGAAGAGGGAGCTGCACTCCCCCAAGTAACACCACCCCTTGAAACAGCTGATAAATGGGTGTTTCAAGACCAACAATTTGATATTAATGGCCTATTGTATGGATAGATCATCAATATTTCATAATGGTCTGTCTTTGTGATTAGGAAGCGTTATCGTCTTTGAGACTACTTTTCTCTTACACAGTTTGCATACCTGGTGTCAATTCTGCCCTGCTTTCAGGCTGTTATATTGGTTACCTAGTTAAACTTATTGCCTACAGAGTCCTCTGATTAATTTTAGTGGTATCTTATAATGAAGATAGAAACAGCAATTTACACCCATTATTGACAATTAATGTAGACACTTTTAGCTTTAGATAAGAAAAATAACATTGAAGTTTAAAGGGAATGTATCATGAGAAATGACATATGCTATAAATCAGCTTTTTATTATAAACATATTTATATTACAGTTTCGCTGTGTTGCTGACCTCTCTATTGTATTGATGGAGAGCTTTGTGTACATCACTCTCTGGTCTCTGGGGAAGATGGCTGTACTCACTTTCTGAACACTGTAGTCATTTATCACATTTCTCTTTTAATTTACTCTCATCCAGTTAAACATTACAGAAAGGAAGTGTGTGTCTCCAATACGGCTGCCCCCAGGCAATAAAAAAACGACAGTGTTTATCACAGCAAGGCCCTCTTCTCAAGATCCAAGTAGGTCCCAGAGGTGAGACTTGCACCAATCGGACATTTATGACATATCCTGTGGATATGCTATAAATGTCCAGATGGGAATACCCCTTTAAGATACTACTTTAATTTACAAAAAATGTTGAGATGCTGTGGAAAATGTAAATCAATTGAATTGATGCAATGCAATGATTTGAAACTCTCATAGACCCAATTGGTCTTCTCTGGGCCAATGCTCATTTAAAATGGAGGCAAAATGGAATACTGTTCCACAATGTTTTGTGGACTCAAGAGGAGATGGACCATCCAGCTCCAGCATCCATCAACACACAATTCAAAATCTCTGATAGTATGGGGTTGCATTAGTGCCTATGGCGTAGGCAGCTTACACATGTGCAAAAAGGCACTATCAATGTTGAAAAGTATATAGAGGTTTTAGAACAACATATGCTCTCATCCAGACAATGTCTCTTTCAGAGAAGACCTTGCATAATTCAGCAAGACAATGCAAAACCACATACTGCATCCATCACGACAGCTTGACTTCACACAGCAAGTGTCTAGGTCAGTGTTCTTCAACTCCAGTCCCCAGGGCCCTCTTGGCGGTCGTGTTTTCAGGATTTCCTTAGTATTGAGCAGGTGATATAATTAGTGTCAATTCATCAGGACTTACCACAGGTATTCTTTGGGATATTCTCAAATCATGACCAGCAGGTGGGCCCTGAGGAGTTGAGGAACACTGGTCTAGGTGCTGAACTGGTCTGCCTGCAGTACCACTTTTCACCAAAAGAAAGCATGGTGAGATGAAAAATCCAGCAACGAACACCCAGGACTGTTGAGCAGCTACAATCCTACATCAGACAAGAATGGGCCAACATTCCTCTCCCAAAACTCCAGCAATTGGTCTCCTCACCTCCCAGATATTTACAGACTGTTGTTAAGACGAGGGGAAGCTACACAATAATAGAGATAGCCCTGTCTTAATTTTTTGAGATACGTTGCTACCATTAAGTTCTAAATGAGTTAGGCCCAGTTCATACATCAGTTACAGTTAGGGCCAGAAATATTTGGACAGTGACACAAGTTTTGTTATTTTAGCTGTTTACTAAAACATGTTCAGAAATACAATTATATATATATATATAATATGGGCTGAAAGTGCACACTCCCAGCTGCAATATGAGAGTTTCCACATCCAAATCGGAGAAAGGGTTTAGGAATCATAGCTCTGTAATGCATAGCCTCCTCTTTTTCAAGGGACCAAAAGTAATTGGACAATGGACTCTAAGGGCTGCAATTAAGTCTGAAGGCGTCTCCCTCGTAAACCTGTAATCAATGAAGTAGTTAAAAGGCCTGGGGTTGATTCCAGGTGTGTGGTTTTGCATTTGGAAGCTGTTGCTGTGACCAGACAACATGCGGTCAAAGGAACTCTCAATTGAGGTGAAGCAGAACATCCTGAGGCTGAAAAAAAAGAAAAAATCCATCAGAGAGATAGCAGACATGCTTGGAGTAGCAAAATCAACAGTCAGGTACATTCTGAGAAAAAAGGAATTGACTGGTGAGCTTGGGAACTCAAAAAGGCCTGGGCGTCCACGGATGACAACAGTGGTGGATGATCGCCGCATACTTTCTTTGGTGAAGAAGAACCCGTTCACAACATCAACTGAAGTCCAGAACACTCTCAGTGAAGTAGGTGTATCTGTCTCTAAGTCAACAGTAAAGAGAAGACTCCATAAAAGTAAATACAAAGGGTTCACATCTAGATGCAAACCATTCATCAATTCCAAAAATAGACAGATCAGAGTTAAATTTGCTGAAAAACACCTCAAGAAGCCAGCTCAGTTCTGGAAAAGTATTCTATGGACAGATGAGACAAAGATCAACCTGTACCAGAATGATGGGAAGAAAAAAGTTTGGAGAAGAAAGGGAACGGCACTAGAGATGAGCGAGTAGTGTTCGATCGAGCTGGTATTCGATCGAATACTACGCTATTTGGCGTACTCGATTTCGTTCGAGTATAACGGCGATGGCGCACTTAGAATTCGTTTCCCCTCCCACCTTCCCTGGCGCTCTTTTTCCACCAATCACCATGCAGGGGGGGTATGACAGGCACGCTGAGCACGCTGGCAGCGCGAAAACGGCGTCTACATGCATTGGCTGGAAAAACCATGTGACCTCGAATATTAAAAACTCAGCTCTTCCTGCTCGTACGCATATGCTGCGTGAACTTAGTCAGGGACAGAGGCTGGAGAAGGGAGAGACAGGTTTTAGCTGTTGGACAGGCAGGAGCGTGATTAAAAGCCCTTATCAGGGCTACTATAGTGCAGTACAGTGATAGCTTTACTACAATATAGACTTTACAGAGAACGGCTGCTGTATTCAGGGATAGCTGCTGGAGTAGGGACAGAGAGAGGCATTAGTGGTGTATTAGGTGCTCTGCTACATACCAAACTATATTTGGCACTACTGCTGTGTACCTTGAACTATAAAATATATAGGCCTTATAATTGGCAACTGTACTGTGCGTTCTCTTGCAAAATTATTTAAATACCTGGTGTTAATACCCACCGTCTGAAAAGTTAGTACACGGCTGTGTACCTTGAACTATAAAATATATATAGGCCTTATAATTGGCAACTGTACTGTGCGTTCTCTTGCAAAATAATTTCACGGCTGTGAAGGCAAAATATTGTAACCAAAAAAAAAATAAAATGCGGAGGGGGGCTAGCGGAATAGGACGTGGACGAGGACGGGGGCGCGGAAATGCTGTTGGGGGCCTTGTTGAAGCCAGTGGGGATACAATGCGTGCTGGTGAGGGTCAGCCAGGATCCCGCTCATCCAGAATCCCTGCCTTTATGGGACAGTTAAGCAGGGGGCGGGTTTACACCGCTGTGAGGCCTGAGCAGGTTGAACAGGTGGTGCAATGGATAGCCGATAGCGCTTCCACACAGTTGTCCACCAGCCAGTCATCCACACAGTCTCACTCTGACCCTCCTTCCTCCACACCTGGCCAACAGAGTCATCCCACCATTGACCCCTCCCAGGAGCTCTTTTCGGGTCCTTTTTCAGATGTGCCGGAAGAATCCCAGGAGCTAGCAGAGGAATTTGTTTGTAGTGATGCCCAAACACTTGAGTTTTCGCCATCTCCTGCTGATGTGGACCCTGAGCCAGCATCTGTTATCATGAGCGATGATGATGATGAGACGCAGTTGCCATCAAGGGAGGCTGTTGGAATGTCCAGTGGGCAGCAGGAGGAGCAGAGTGAGGAAGTGGAAGAGGAGGTGGTGGATGACGAAATGACCGACCCCACTTGGCCAGGGGTGATGTCCAGCGAGGAAAGCAGTGGAGAGGTGGTGGTCTGCGCAGCACCGAAAAAGGCAGCAAGAGGCAGAGGGATGTCCAGAGGCAGAGGGATGTCCACAGGCAGAGGGATGTCCACAGGCAGAGGGATGTCCACAGGCAGAGGACAGTCCAGACAGAGAAGTGAGGCCACAGCCAGCAGGGCCGAAGCTGTTCCCGGCAGCGGGCAGTCGCGCGAAGCTCCCCCATCGAGGCCTCGTACTTCTGTGGTGTGAAGATTTTTTAATGTTTGTGCGGATGACAAACTGAGCGCGGTTTGCACACTCTGCCACTCAAAACTGAGTAGGGGCTCTGAGAAGAGCAATCTGACCACCTCAGGCATGCGGCGTCACTTGGAAGTCAAGCACTGGGCTGAGTGGGAGAGAGCAAACGCAATACAACCTGCGCCCGGTCTTGCTGCCACTGCCTCTTCCCCTGTGTTGTGTGCTGCCACTGCGGTCCAGACCTCCAGCCAGGACACCTCCACATCTGCCTCTGCCTCGGCTACTTTGGGGCCTTCTCCTTCAGCCTCCCCTTCCCCCGCCTCTTCGCCTGCACCTTCACACTCCTCGTCCCAACAACTGTCCATCTCGCAGGCGTTCGACCGCAGGCGGAAGTACACCTCGAGTCACCCCCAAGCCCAAGCCTTAAACTGCCACATCTCCAAACTGCTGGCCCTGGAGATGTTGCCGTTTAGGCTTGTGGAGACGCAGGCCTTCCGCGACCTGATGGCAGCTGCCGCACCTCGCTATTCCGTCCCCAGCCGCCACTACTTTTCCCGGAGTGCCGTCCCCGCCCTGCACCAGCACGTGTCGCGTAAACATCAGGCGGGCCCTGAGGTACGCAGTCAGCGCAAAGGTCCACTTGACCACCGACTCGTGGACAAGCGCTTGCGGCCAGGGACGCTACATCTCTTTGACGGCACACTGGGTGAATGTAGTGGAAGCGAGGACGGGGTCGCAAACAGAGACGGCCTACCTACCACCCCCGCCCAAGATTGCCAGCATGGGTTCTGATAAACCCCCCTCCTCCTCCTCCTCCTCCTCTGCCTTAACATCGCCCTCAGCCGCTAGCTGTAAGCGTTGCAGCACTGGCGCGGGGAGACGTCAGCAGGCGGTGCTTAAGCTCATCAGCTTGGGCGACAGGAAGCACAGCGCCCCAGAGGTGAGGGACGCCATATTGCAGCAGACGGAGATGTGGCTGTCGCCGCTGCAGCTAGGACCAGGCATGGTCGTGTGCGATAACGGCCATAACCTGGTGGCAGCTCTGGAGCTTGCCGAACTCAATCACGTACCATGCCTGGCCCACGTTTTTAATCTGGTAGTCCAAAAATTTCTAAAGACTTACCCCAACCTGGCAGAGCTACTGGTGAAAGTGCAGCGCTTGTGCGCTCACTTTCGGAAGTCAACTGTAGCTGCTGCTAGCTTAAAAAAACTCCAGCAACGCCTCCATTTGCCTGAACATCGGCTGTTGTGCGACCTGCCGACTCGCTGGAATTCCACCTATTCCATGTTGGCCAGGGTGTGTGAGCAGCAGAGAGCATTGATGGAGTACCAGATTATGAATCCACGCGTGCCTCCAACTCAGCTCCCTCAGTTTGCCAACCACGAGTGGCCATGGATGGCAGACATATGCGATGTACTGCGTATCTTTGAGGAGTCCACCAAGAAGGTCAGCAGCGAGGACGCTATAGTGAGCGTAACCATCCCGCTCCTATGCGTCCTTAAAGAATCACTCATCGCAATAAGGGAGAACGCATTGCACGCAGAGGAGACGGGGGTAGGAGGAGACGCAACGGAGCTACACAGTCAGACCACATTTTTGTCTGCTTCTCGGTGGCAGTTGGAGGAGGAGGAGGAGGAGGACGACGTGGAGGTGGCTGTGGAAGAGGAGGAGGATGCTGGCGGCGAGGGTAGCAGTCAGGCTGTGTGCGTCCCATTGGTTCAGCGCGGATGGGGCGGAGAGGAGGCGGAAGAGGAAGAGGAGGAAATGGCAAGTGATCCTTCTGGTGGGGGCAGTGAGGTCATGCCTATTCAGAGTCTGGCACACATGGCTGACTTCATGCTGGGCTGCTTTTCCCGGGACACACGTGTTGTCTGGATAGTGGAGAACAAACTGTACTGGGTCTTCGCAATCCTGGACCCCCGGTATAAAGATAACATCTCTTCTTTTATTCCGGTAGAGGAGAGGACGAATCGATTGCTGGAATACCAGAGGGAACTCGTGCAGAACATGATGGAGATTTTCCCACCCACCATCGCTGGCGGCAGAGAGGAGAGGGTCTCCCAGAGTCCCACAACATCAATCAGGCCCACAGCCACCAGGGGAACACTCTCCAAGGTGTGGGACACGTTCATGGCACCCCCTCGTGCAACTTCCATCACTGCGGGGCCCGCTATCAGCAGGAGGGACAAGTATCGGCGGATGTTGCGGGAGTACCTGGCAGACCGTACCCCTGTCCTCCCCGATCCCTCGGCGTCCTACACTTACTGGGTCTCCAAGTTGGACACGTGGCTGGAACTGTCCCTGTACGCCTTGGAGGTGCTTGCCTGCCCTGCCGCCAGCGTGCTATCAGAAAGGGTGTTCAGCGCAGCCGGGGGCATTATAACTGATAAGCGCAGCCGCCTGTCAACCGACAGTGCCGACAGGCTGACGCGAATCAAAATGAACAGCAAGTGGATTGACCCGGACTTTGCTTCTCCAACAGTGGAAAGCAGCCAAAAGTGAAGTGCCATCTGTATGAAGTGCCATTTCCTCCTCCACCTCCTTCTCCTCCTCCTTAACCGCCGTAGAATTGCTCCGTAAATAAGAAAAATTTATATATTTATGGCTCACCTCTTGGGCCCCCACAAAATTTTTAAGAGGTCTCACCTCTTGGGCCTCCACAAAATGCTTAAGAGGTCTCACCTCTTGGGCCTCCACAAAATGTTTAAGAGGTCTCACCTCTTGGGCCTCCACAAAATGTTAAGAGGCTCACCTCTTGGGCCTCCACAAAATGTTTAAGAGGTCTCACCTCTTGGGCCTCCACAAAATGTTTAAGAGGTCTCACCTCTTGGGCCTCCACAAAATTTTAAGAGGTCTCACCTCTTGGGCCTCCACAAAATGTTTAAGAGGTCTCACCTCTTGGGCCTCCACAAAATGTTTAAGAGGTCTCACCTCTTGGGCCTCCACAAAATGTTAAGAGGTCTCACCTCTTGGGCCTCGCACAAAATGTTTAAGAGGTCTCACCTCTTGGGCCTCCACAAAATGTTTAAGTAGGTCTCACCTCTTGGGCCTCCACAAAATTTTTAAGAGGTCTCACCTCTTGGGCCTCCACATAATTTTTAAGAGGTCTCACCTCTTGGGCCTCCACATAATTTTTAAGAGGTCTCAGCTCTTGGGCCTCCACAAAATTTTTAACAGGTCTCACCTCTTGGGCCTCCACATAAATTTATCAAGGTCTCACCTCTTGGGCATCCACAAAATTTTTTAACAGGTCTCACCTCTTGGGCCTCCACATAATTTTATCAAGGTCTCACCTCTTGGCATCCACAAAATTTTTAACAGGTCTCACCTCTTGGGCCTCCACAAAATGTTTAAGAGGTCTCACCTCTTGGGCCTCCACAAAATTTTATCAAAGGTCTCACCTCTTGGGCCTCCACAAAATTTTTAACAGGTCTCACCTCTTGGGCCTCCACATAAATTTATCAAGGTCTCACCTCTTGGGCATCCACAAAATTTTTAAACAGGTCTCACCTCTTGGGCCTCCACATAATTTTATCAAGGTCTCACCTCTTGGGCATCCACAAAATTTTAACAGGTCTCACCTCTTGGGCCTCCACATAATTTTATCAAGGTCTCAACCTCTTGGGCATCCACAAAATTTTAACAGGTCTCACCTCTTGGGCCTCCACAAAATGTTTAAGAGGTCTCACCTCTTGGGCCTCCACAAAATTTAATCAAGGTCTCACCTCTTGGGCCTCCACAAAATTTTTAACAGGTTCTCACCTCTTTAGCCTCCACACAATTTTTAAGAGGTCTCACCTCTTTGCCTCCACATAATTTTAAGAGGTCTCACCTCTTTGGCCTCCACATAATTTTTAAGAGGTCTCACCTCTTGGGCCTACAAACAATTTTTAAGAGGTATCACCTCTTTAGCCTCCACACAATTTTTAACGGGTCTCACCTCTTGGGCCTCCACATAATTTTTAAGAGGTCTCACCTCTTGGGCCTCCACAAAATGTTTAAGAGGTCTCACCTCTTGGGCCTCCACATAATTTTTAAGAGATCTCACCTCTTGGGCCTCCACATAATTTTTAAGAGGTCTCAGCTCTTGGGCCTCCACATAATTTTAAGAGGTCTCACCTCTTTAGCCTCCACACAATTTTTAAGACGTCTCACCTCTTGGGCCTCCACAAAATTTTCCATGAGCCTCTGGCCAGCCCACGGCCTCTTCCTGCCTTTTGCGGTCCTACGCATCCCTCAACATCCCCACTGCTTTACCTGCTAGACATGACACTGGGCCAGGTCGGGTCACTGACATCTCTAGCGCCAACAATTTGGGCATTTTAAGGCTTCTGCATGTGTTTGAGTTGTTTTTACATTTTAAAGAAGACATGTCTGACCACATCTCACACACACACACAATGACAATTAGGGGTGGGGTCTATTTGCTTTCCCCTTTGCCTATGCCATCTGTGGTTGTCATAGGCAACGTGATTTTAAGGGGTGCAGAATTTCATCTTCTTTTTTGTCTAGTTTGGCTTGGGGTCCATGGCAATGTAGAGGAAAGAAGGTTTCCTTGTATGGTCTCACTTTACAGAGAGGTTACATTGTCTTTGGAGTGTATTGTTGAGAGGCTGTGATAGTGGCGTAATAGTGCGACTTGGGCGCGTTATATGCACCCAGACATGCTTCCCCTGCTGTCCCAGTTGCATTCCAGCAGTGTTGGCATCCTTTTCTGAGGTTTCAGGGTGGACTTGGTGACCTCCAAGTGGTCGAATTGAGATTTCCAAGTGGCGAGCATTTTTTTCCCATAGACTTTAATGGGATTCGATATTCGGTCGAATAGTCGAATTTCGCGGTCTATTCGAATCGAATTTCGAACTTTCGACTATTTCACTACTCGCTCATCTCTAAACGGCACATGATCCAAGGCACACCACATCCTCTATAAAACATGGTGGAGGCAACGTGATGGCATGGGCATGCATGGCTTTCAATGGCACTGGGTCACTTGTGTTTATTGATGACATAACAGCAGACAAGAGTAGCCAGATGAATTCTGAAGTGTACCGGGATATACTTTCAGCCCAGATTCAGCCAAATGCTGCCAAGTTGATCGGACGGCGCTTCATAGTACAGATGGACAATGACCCCAAGCATACAGCCAAAGCTACCCAGGAGTTCATGAGTGCAAAAAAGTGGAACATTCTGCAATGGCCAAGTCAATCACCAGATCTTAACCCAATTGAGCATGCATTTCACTTGCTCAAATCCAGACTTAAGACGGAAAGACCCACAAACAAGCAAGACCTGAAGGCTGCGGCTGTAAAGGCCTGGCAAAGCATTAAGAAGGAGGAAACCCAGCGTTTGATGATGTCCATGGGTTCCAGACTTAAGGCAGTGATTGCCTCCAAAGGATTCGCAACAAAATATTGAAAATAAAAATATTTTGTTTGGGTTATGTTTATTTGTCCAATTACTTTTGAGCTCCTAAAATGTGGAGTGTTTGTAAAGAAATGTGTACAATTCCTACATTTTCTATCAGATATTTTTGTTCAACCCTTCAAATTAAACGTTACAATCTGCACTTGAATTCTGTTGTAGAGGTTTCATTTCAAATCCAATGTGGTGGCATGCAGATCCCAACTCGCGAAAATTGTGTCACTGTCCAAATATTTCTGGCCCTAACTGTATTTGGTCAGTTATTTCCATCAGTTTTTGTGAGCCAAAACCAGAAGTGGAGGCTACACAGAGATAAGTTATAATGAAAAGATCTGCAACTGTTCTGTGTTTTTGACCCGCACTGGTTTTGGCTCCCAATAACTGATGGAAATAACCGATCAAAGAACTGATGCGTGAACAAGGTCTTATTTGTTTCAAGAAATGTTAAAATGTCTCACTTTCAACATCTGATATGTGAGCTATGATCTAACATAGTAACATAGTAACATAGTTTATAAGTCCGAAAAAAGTCATCTGTCCATCCAGTTTGGCCTGTTTTCCTACAAGTTGATCCAGAGGAAGGCAAAAAACCCCTGTGAGGTAGAAGCCAATTTTCCCCACTTTAGGGAAAAAATTCCTTCCCGACTCCAATCAGGCAATCAGAATTACTCCCTGGATCAACGACCTATCTCTAGTAACTATCTAACTATCTATTGTAATAAAATAAGGGCCTATGAGATTTGCAAATAATTACATATTTTATTTACATTTTACACACTGTCCAAACTTTTTTGTAATTGGGGCTGTAAATGCACCAGAATTCAGGCCAAATGACATGATTTACACCACATTTATCTTTGCGTTCAGGAAAACTCGCACCATGGCTTAGCATGCACCCACCTGCACCAAAATTGAGCCAACATTTTGAAGTAAAGTAAGCCAGTCATTAGGTGGAGTAAGGTTAGAAAAAAAATGTCTAAAGATGTACCGAATTTATCATTCAGCATGAACCACTTTGGTTAATTTTATAGCTCCTTTAGACTGTCTAGTTTACCACTTCCAGACTGGGCCACTTACCCCCTTCCCGACCAGGCCTAATTTAGCAAATCTGACATGTGTCACTTCATGTGATAATAACTTGGAAATGCTTTTACTTATCCAAGCCATTCAGAGATAGGTTTTTACTAACACATTTGTCACGCTCTGGTGTGGAGGGTATAGCCACACCAAGCCTAAGAGGGAAGGGAAAAGGACCAAACAAGGGAAATGGTCACCTCCTGCATGAAACCTTGAAACTAGGCCCTGACTGACTACCAGTATGAACAGGCCTTAGTTGTAGGAGAGTTCATACACAGGAACCTAATAACACCTGAACCTAGAGAACCCTGCCATTAGTGACAGGGGAAGGAGTCAACCCGTTCCTCCAAAAGGATGGATGAACAGGAGACTCCAAAAGGCAAAACCACAACAGGGAAAAGTAGGATAAACACAAAAGGAAAAATGACACTTATCTTAATGCAGATATTGCAGCAATCAGATCTCAGCCGAGATCCACACCACACACAACAATGTCAGCAGAAAGTATAAACCGCAAGGGATACTGGGAGAGTAAGGGATAAATAGGGGAAAAACAATCACCACACCCACAACAGCTGAGGGGAAGGGGTGTGGTAAACAGCAACCAAACCAAGAGGAAAACATGTCAAATTATGTCACTTTTGAAAGTCTAGCCGATCGCCTGCAACCTGATGCAGGCACGTTCGTGACAACATTGTACTTCATGTTAATGGTAAATTTGTATGTTAAATATGTTTTACTTTTATTTATAAAAAAAATCCAAAAGTTACCGTAAATTTGAAACAATTCACTGTTTTCCAAATTTGAATCTCTCTTCTTTTAAGACAGATAGTGATACCCCATAAAATACTCATTAATTAACATTCCCCATATGTCAACTTTATGCTGGCATCATTTTGGTAGCGTAATTTTATTTTTTTTAGGATGTTAGAAGGTTTAGAATTTTACGAGCAATTTTTGAAATTTTTAAGAAAATTTTCAAAATCAACTTTTTTAAGCACCAGTTCAGTTCTAAAGTCACTTTGATGAGCTCACATAATAAAAACCACCCAAGAACGACCCCATTTTAGAAACTACACCCCTCAAACTATTCAAACCCTTTAAGTATTCCACGGGAATTAAAGCAAAATGGATGTGAAATTTCCCTTTTTTTTCAGATTTTCAATTTGAATAATTTTTTTTTTTCCTGTAACACATCAAGGGTTAACAACAAAGCAAACCTCAATATTTATTACCCTGGTTCGGCAGTTTGCAGAAACACCCCACATGTGGTTGTATACCGCTGTATGGGCAGACAGCAGGGCACAGAAGTCAAGGCGCTCCATTGAATTTATTATGGGGTTTGGTCTTAGGTTTGTTTCCTCCCCAGCCCTCACCCTGTATTTACTTTTGTGTAGTACCATCGTCCCTGAACGCTCCGATCATTTGTCGGGTCATACAACTCAACCTGCACTCTCACTTGGATCTCTGATAAATGCATTCAAAAGTTTGCTATTGGGCCCAGCATTTTCTAGTTATGATTGCATGACTACCATTCAAATGATGACACCCCCCCATACAGTGCATGAATGAGTGAGGTCTTACAGAGCATCTCTTCATCCTAGCTGATATTTGGGGTTCTCAAGTGTTCTTCATTAGGCATATACAGTACAGACCAAAAGTTTGGACACACCGTCTCATTCAAAGAGTTTTTTGTATTTTCATGACTATGAAAATTGTAGATTCATACTGAATGCATCAAAACTATGAATTAACGCATGTGGAATTATATACTTAACAAAAAAGTGTGAAACAACTGAAAATATGTCTTATATTCTAGGTTCTTCAAAGTAGCCACCTTTTGCTTTGATTACTGCTTTGCACACTCTTGGCATTCTCTTGATGAGCTTCAAGAGGTAGTCACCTGAAATGGTATTCCAACAGTCTTGAAGGAGTTCCCAGAGATGCTTAGCACTTGTTGGCCCTTTTGCCTTCACTCTGCGGTCTAGCTCATCCCAAACTATCTCCACTGGGTTCAGGTCTGGTGACTGTGGAGGCCAGGTCATCTGGCGTAGCACCCCATCATCACCCCATAAATGATGGTCCAACTAAACGCAAACTGGATGGAATAGCATGCCGTTGCAAGATGCTGTGGTAGCCATGCTGGTTCAGTATGCCTTCAATTTTGAATAAATCCCCAACAGTGTCACCAGGAAAGCACCCCCACACCATCACACCTCCTCCTCCATGCTTCATGGTGGGAACCAGGCATGTAGAGTCCATCCGTTCACCTTTTCTGCGTTGCACAAAGACACGGTGGTTGGAACCAAATATCTCAAATTTGGACTCATCAGACCAAAGCACAGATTTCCACTGGTCTAATGTCCATTCCTTGTGTTCTTTAGCCCAAACAAGTCTCTTCTGCTTGTTACCTGTCCTTAGCAGTGGTTTCCTAGCAGCTATTTTACCATGAAGGCCTGCTGCACACAGTCTCCTCTTAACAGTTGTTGTAGAAATGTGTCTGCTGCTAGAACTCTGTGTGGCATTGACCTGGTCTCTAATCTGAGCTGCTGTTAACCTGCGATTTCTGAGGCTGGTGACTCTGATGAACTTATCCTCCGCAGCAGAGGTGACTCTTGGTCTTCCTTTCCTGTGGTGGTCCTAATGTGAGCCAGTTTCTTTGTAGCGCTTGATGGTTTTTGCGCTTGGGGACACTTTCAAAGTTTTCCCAATTTTTCGGACTGACCTTCATTTCTTAAAGTAATGATGGCCACTCGTTTTTCTTTACTTAGCTGCTTTTTTCTTGCCATAATATAAATTCTAACAGTCTATTCAGTAGGACTATCAGCTGTGTATCCACCTGACTTCTGCCCAACACAACTCATGGTCCCAACCCCATTTATAAGGCAAGAAATCCCTCTTATTAAACCTGACAGGGAACACCTGTGAAGTGAAAACCATTTCCGGTGATTACCTCTTGAAGCTCATCAAGAGAATGTCAAGAATGTGCAAAGCAGTAATCAAAGCAAAAGGTGGCTACTTTGAAGAACCTAGAATATAAGACATTTATAGATATTTAGATATTTTCAGTTGTTTCACACTTTTTTTGGAAGTATATAATTCCACATGTGTTAATTCATAGTTTTGATGCCTTCAGTGTGAATCTATAATTTTCAACTCAATGGGGAAGGGGCAGCTGTTTTGGGGGAGAAGATGGCTAGAAGGCTGGAGGAGTGTTTAAACTAGGGACTGGGGGGGAGGGTAACTACATTATAGATGGGGAAGATAGTGCAGATAGAGACCTGGGGCAAGGTAATGGAACTGGGGGAGGAATGGAAGGAGGAACTAGAACAGTGCAGAAGGAAAGGTGTAGGGGAAAAAATATATATAAATCTTTTAACTGTATGTACAGTAATGCCAGAAGCCTTACTAATAAAACTGGTGAACTGGAATTAGTGATGTGTGAGGAGGACTATGACATAGTGGGAGTAACTGAGACATGGCTGGATGATACCTATGACTGGGCAGTCAACGTACAGGGTTACAGTCTGTTTAGAAAGGATCGCCAAAACCGGAGAGGGGGAGGGGACTGCCTTTATGTAAAATCCTGTCTAAAGCCCACTGTAACGGGGAAGACAAGGGAATGTGCGCCCTGTACTGAATACCCCCCCGTTCTCTCCCTGCCTGCTTGCCTCAGTCGGCCCTAGGCGGCCACGGACAACCACGGTGACGATCCCTGTTCTGTATAAGTGCGCAGGGAGGGACAGGGAACAATTGGAGAGACAAACACAGACGAAACAAACACAATATAAGAATAGTCAGCAAGCCGGGTCATACAAAGGAGATAACGTCATTACCGGGGGAGAAGCAAAGAGAGGTCGAAGTCCAAGTCCAAGGGTCAGGGTCAAACAGCAAATCAAACACAAGGTCGCTCAAGCTCTGATCAAAGTTGTAACGCTAATCACAGGCGATTAGGGAGGACAACTAGTGGCTTTAAATAGCCCTCCACTGGGTCATGTGACGGGGCCAGCGTCACATGACCTCATTTGCATACTGAGCGCTGGCCAAACGTGACCAGCGCTCAAATATGCACCAAATTTGGTCATGCGGCGTGGCCAGCGCCACATGACCCAAAACCAGTAATAAAAGTATATAATAAATGTTCTGAGCGCTGGTAGCCCCGACCAGCGCTCAGATGTCCCCACCTGCTCGTTTACTAGGGGGGCGGGGAGGACGCTGTATCAGTGCGCGCGCCGGGCCCTCTCCTGTGAGTGTCGTTATGGAGACGAGGACGCTTCCTGCGTCCTCGCTCCAGCGCACTCCTGGGAGTCCGACGGAGCGGCAGAGGGGAAGCGCGCCGCCGGCTCCCCGTTACAGTACCCCCCCTTCACGAGGGGCCACCGGACCCTTAGCTGGAGGGACCGGCTTTTCAGGATGCTGTCGATGGAAACTCCTAACAAGTGCGTCTGCATGCATCCTGCTCAGCAGTACCCAAGATCTGTCCTCAGGCCCGAATCCCCTCCAGTGTACAAGGTACTGGAAGGAATTACGGACTTTCCTAACGTCAATGATTCTATGAATCTCGTGCTCCACTTGTCCCTCCACCTCGACCGGAGGCGGGGGCAGTTCCTCTGGACCAGCAAGAGCAACATAACGCTTAAGCAAAGACATATGAAAAACATTGTGAACACGAAGGGAGTCAGGTAAACACAATTCAAACGACACCGGATTGATCACCTTGGTGATCCTGTATGGACCAATTAAGCGAGACGCAAACTTATAGGATGGTACTTTCATACGTAGATTTTTAGTTGACAACCATACCATGTCCCCCACCTTGAAATTCACACCCTTAGAGCGTTTCTTATCGGCCTTAGTTTTTTGAATCCTTTGGGCTCTTTCCAGGTTCGACTGAACCTGTGCCCAAACTGTGCACAGTTCCTGAGAGAGAACATTGGCCTCTGGGACCGCCGAAGCAGCTGGAGAAAAGGAGCCAAAGCGCGGATGAAACCCCATGTTGCAGAAAAACGGCGAACCCCCAGAAGACGAATTCACACGGTTATTAATCGCGAACTCGGCCAGAGACAGGAATCTGGCCCACACATGCTGGTTATCTGCCACATAACATCTGAGATACTGCTCAACGGACTGATTAAGACGTTCAGTCTGACCATTGGTCTCCGGATGAAAGGCTGACGAAAAGGATAAGGAAATATCAATCTTCTTACAGAAGGCCCTCCAGAACTTAGACACAAACTGCACCCCCCTGTCAGAAACAATATTCTCAGGAATACCGTGTAGTTTAACTATGTGGTCCATAAATACGGAAGCCAAAACCTTTGCAGAGGGTAATTTACACAAAGGAATAAAGTGACACATCTTGCTGAATCTGTCCACCACTACAGGAATCACGATTTTACCCTCAGAGCATGGCAAATCCGTGATGAAGTCCATGGACAGATGTGACCAAGGTCTACCAGGTATGGGTAATGGACACAACTCACCCATAGGCCGAGTCTTGGGATTCTTGGACCTGGCACAAGTATTGCACGCAGTTACAAAAGCCTGAACATCTCTGGAGATTGACGGCCACCAATACTGCCTAGAGACCAACTCCTTGGTGGCATTGATACCAGGATGTCCACATAAAACAGAGCTATGGTACTCACCCAGCAGTCGCAACCGCAAATGAGCTGGCACAAATAACTTGTCATTGGGAGTACCAGTGGGAGCAAGATGTTGTCCAGCCATGATTTCAGAAGCGAGATCAGATGAGGTAGTGGCTATGATGATGTCAGTTGGCAGGATGGGCTCAGGAGGGACGTCAGGAGACTGATACGCCTGGAAACTTCGGGATAAGGCATCGGCCTTAATGTTCTCGCTCCCGGGTCTGAAGGTAACACAAAAGTCAAAACGAGTAAAGAACAAAGCCCACCTCGCCTGTCTGGGATTCAATCGCTTAGCAGATTCCAGAAACATCAAATTCTTATGATCCATGAGGACCGTAATGCGGTGTAATGCCCCTTCTAAAAAATAACGCCATTCCTCAAATGCCCACTTGATTGCTAGTAACTCCCTATTACCAATGTCATAGTTTCTCTCGGCAGGAGAGAACTTGCGGGAGAAGAAGGCGCACGGCTTGAGATTAGTTAAGGTGGAAGACCCCTGGGACAGTACTGCCCCTACACCATCTTCAGATGCATCCACCTCAACTACAAACGGCTTATTTTGATCAGGCTAGATCAGCACAGGAGCATCAACAAAAAACCGCTTTAGCTTTTCAAAAGCTTCAATAGCTGCAGGGGACCAGTTGACTAAATCGGCTCCCTTGCGGGTCAAATCCGTAATGGGTTTGGCTACAACAGAAACATTTTTGATAAATTTCCAATAGAAATTAGTAAAACCCAGAAATCGCTGGAGCGCCTTCAGAGAGGAAGGTAGCACCCAATCCACAATGGCCTGTACCTTACCCGGGTCCATTTTGAAGGAAAAAGGGGTGAGAATGTATCCCAAAAAGGTCACTTCCTGAACACCAAAGATACACTTCTCCCCTTTGACAAATAACTTGTTCTCACGCAACACCTCCAGCACTTGCTTGTTGTGGGATTCGTGACTCTCCCAGTCTGCAGAAAAAATCGAGATGTCATCAATATAGACAATTACAAATTTTCCAATAAATGGTCTAAAAATGTAATTGACAAAATTTTGGAACACCGCAGGAGCATTACTTAACCCGAAGGGCATTACTAGGTACTCATAATGACCCTCCGGGGTATTAAAGGCAGTTTTCCATTCATCACCCTCACGGATTCTGATCAGGTTGTACGCCCCCTTCAGATCTAGCTTAGTAAACCAACAAGCACCCTGAACCTGATTCAACAAATCAGGAATAAGGGGCAGCGGATACCTGTTTTTAACAGTAATTTTATTGAGTTCCCTGTAATCAATACAGGGCCCCAACCCTCCATCCTTTTTTCCGACAAAGAAAAAACCTGCCCCCATGGGAGAAACAGAAGGCCGGATGTGACCCTTGGCCAGACTCTCCTTGAGATAATCCCTCATGGACTGACGTTCTGGAGTAGAGAGATTATAGATACGGCTCTTGGGATATTTGGACCCCTCAATAATATCGATGGCACAATCATATTGCCGGTGAGGAGGGAGGAACTCAGTCTCGGACATGGAGAAAACGTCCGAAAAATCGTTGATGTACTCAGGTAAGAGAGACCCAGTAGTACCTCCCAACTGCAATACAGATTTGCAACACTTGTCACAATTCAGCCCCCATTTTTCTAATTCACCTGTTGACCAATTGATTACAGGATTGTGGTCCTGCAACCAAGGTAAACCAAGAACTAGGTCAGCAGGTAAATTCTTTAAGACCCAAAAAACACATTTTTTCGGAATGCGAAATCCCAACCGTCAGGGTCACACTAGAAGTACAGAACTCGATCCTCCCATTATTTAGGGGGGTGGAGTCGAGGGCGATAATTTGAATTACCTTGAAGGAACCATCGGTAAACCCACAGACTGTACAAAATCAAAATCAATAAAATTAGTAGCAGAACCGGAGTCAACAAAAGCCTTTCCAGAACCCCTGAATTGATCATACGCAATGGAGATGGGTACTAAAATCTTTCTCCTTACCACTGCTGGGGTTACCTTACTTCCCACCGGAGATCTCCTAGAGGGCGGAAGTTTTGGACACTGCTGGAGCCAGTGGTTCACCTCACCGCAGTAGAAGCAGGCTCCCTTTAAACGTCTTTGGTTTTTCAAGGTTCCTCCTAACTGCATGGACTCCTCCGGGACCTTGGCAGGAGGTGGACTCAGAGGAGGAAACTCAGGCAGGACGACAACTTGAGGAGTACTTGATCGTTCTCTCTGTCTCTCTCTCAACCGTCGATCCAGCTTAATGGCCTAAAGTCATGGTCGTCTCTAGGGAGTCAGGAGTAGGATAACTAACCAGAAGATCCTTGAGTTGGTCTGACAGCCCCACCCTAAACTGGCTTCTCAAAGCTGGATCATTCCACCCAGAGAAGACACACCACTTCCTGAACTCTGCACAGTAATCCTCTACTGGGCGGTTTCCCTGCTGAATGTTCCTGAGCTGAGTCTCTGCTACAGTGGCCCAGTCTGCGTTCTTCATACAAAAGACCTAAGGCCTGGAAAAAGGCCTCCACAGACAACAGACATGGGGAGTCAGATGGCAATGAGAAAGCCCACTCCTGCGGATCCCCTTGCAGCAAGGAAATAATTATTCCTACCCGCAGCTGCTCAGAACCCGAGGAGTGTGGGCGTAAACGAAAATATAATTTACAACTTTCCTGGAAAGAACGGAAAGTTTTTCGGTTACCCACAAACCGATCGGGCAACCTTATATGGGGTTCAATATTGGAGGGAGCGGCTGCGGGTGCAGTTTGCAGCCCGCTCCTGGTGTTGGATTCTCTCGGCCAGCTCCTGCATCAACTGAGCCATGTTACTCATATGATCCGTGAGAACTTGCACCGGCTCCATTTAGTATGGCCTGTGATTCTGTCACGGGGAAGACAAGGGAATGTGCGCCCAGTACTGAATACCCCCCGTTCTCTCCCTGCCTGCTTGCCTCAGTCGGCCCTAGGCGGCCGCGGACAACCACGGTGACGGTCCCTGCTCTGTATAAGTGCGCAGGAGGGACAGGGAACAATTGGAGAGACAAACACAGACTAAACAAACACAATATAAGAATAGTCAGGCAAGCCGGGTCATACACAGGAGATAACGTCAATACCGGGGGAGAAGCAAAGAGAGGTCGAAGTCCAAGTCCAAGGGTCAGGGTCAAACAGCAAATCAAACACAAGGTCGCTCAAGCTCTGATCAAAGTTGTAACGCTAATCACAGGCGATTAGGGAGGACAACTAGTGGCTTTAAATAGCCCTCCACTGGGTCATGTGACGGGCCAGCGTCACATGACCTCATTTGCATACTGAGCGCTGGCCAAACGTGACCAGCGCTCAAATATGCACCAAATTTGGCCAGCGCCACATGACCCAACACCAGTAATAAAAGTATATAATAAATGTTCTGAGCGCTGGTAGCCCCGACCAGCGCTCAGATGTCCCCGCCTGCTCGTTTACTAGGGGGGCGGGGAGGACGCTGTATCAGTGCGCGTGCCGGGCCCTCTCCTGTGAGTGTCGTCATGGAGACGAGGACGCTTCCTTGCGTCCTCGCTCCACCGCACTCCTGGGAGCCGGCGGAGCGGCAGAGGGGAAGCGCGCCACCGGCTCCCCGTTACACCCACACTGTGGGAAGATATAAGTGAGGGACATGAACATGTGGAGTCACTGTGAGTAGAAATAAATGGAGCCAAAACAAATAATAAATACTAATAGGACTTTATTATAAACCACCTAATATACCAGAGTCCACAGAAAATCTACTTCTAAATGAATAGACGAGGTGGCAAAACATAATGAGGTCATTACTTTGGGGGACTTCAACTACCCAGATATAGACTGGGAAAACTGAAACCTGTATATCTCATAAGGAACAGGTTCTTGGAATAACCAAAGACAATTACCTTTCCCAACTGGTTCAGGATCCGTCTAGAGGGACGGCCATACTGGACTTAGTATTAACAATAGACCTGACAGAACAACAGATGTGCAGTTCGGGGGACACCTGGGAAATAGTGACCATAATATAATAAACTTCCAACTGTCATTCAAAAGAGCGTTTCTTCAGGAGAAACAAAATACCAAACTTCAAAAAAGCAAAATTTAGTCAACTAAGAGAGGCCATAGGCCTAACTAACTGGGACAAAGTCCTCAAAAATAAAAATACAGCCACAAAATGGGATATTTTTAAAAGCATCCTAATATCTAATTGTGAGAGGTACATACCTTATGGGAATAAAAGGTTAAGGAACAAGAAAAAAACATGTGGATAAATAAAGCTGTAAAGAAAGCAATAAATGACAAACAGAAAGCATTTAAATCACTAAAACAGGAGGGG
>ONZH01013246.1:0-11344 GCA_900303285.1 Rhinella marina | reverse complement strand
AAGTGTCACCTGGACAGAAAATACGGATTGGAAAGAGTGTGCTGAACTGACACACAGAAAGGAAGCTGTGACACACAAAAGGTTACAGCAGCTGTGTGAAATGGTTTTGTATCACTCAGCTAAAACAACAAAAAAACTAATTTTTTTCTATATTTTGTTATAATTTTTTTTTTTAGTTTTGTTTTTTTGGGAACGTGACGTGCAGGAACTATCGGAGACCTAACTCACACCCTGTTAACGGTTGGCTATTTAGACTGCGACCCAGACAAATGTCGCACAGAGATTTTTAGGATCAAGCTTTACACGTGACAGGTAGCAAAATGATTGGTTGTATTCGGTGACGTACAGAAAGTGTCACCTGGACAGAATATACGGTTTGGAGTGAGTGTGCTGAACTGTGACACACAGAAAGGTTACACGCAGCTGTGTGAAATGGATTTGTATCACTCAGCTAAAACAACAAAAAAACTAATTTTTTTTCTATCTTTTGTTTTAATATTTTTTTTTAGTTTTGTTTTTTTGGGAACGTGACGTGCAGAAACTATCGTACAGCTGACTAACACCCTGTTAACGGTGGCTATTTAGACTGCGACCCAGACAAATGTCGCACAGAGATTTTTAGGATCAAGCTTTACACGTGACAAGTAGCAAATGACTTGGTTGTATTTTTCGGTGACATACAGAAAGTGTCACCTGGACAGAAAATATGGATTGGAAAGAGTGTGCTGAACTGTGACACACAGAAAGGTTACACGCAGCTGTGTGAAATGGATTTGTATCACTCAGCTAAAACAACAAAAAAACTAATTTTTTTTCTATCTTGTTTTGGATTTTTGTTTTTTTGGGAACGTGACATGCAGAAAGTATCGTAGAGCTGACTGACACCCTAATGACGGTGGCTATTTAGACTGCGACCCAGACAAATGTCGCACAGAGATTTTTAGAATCAAGCTTTACACGTGACAGGTAGCAAAGGACTTGGTTGTATTCGGTGACGTACAGAAAGTGTCACCTGGACAGAATATACGGTTTGGAGTGAGTGTGCTAAACTGTGACACACAGAATGGTTACACGCAGCTGTGTGTAATGGATTTGTATCACTCAGCTAAAACAATAAAAAAGATTTTTTTTTCTATATTTTGTTTTGTATTTTTGTTTTTTTGGGAACGTGACGTGCAGAAACTATCGTAGAGCTAACTGACACCCTACTGACGGTAGCTATTTAGACTGCGACCCAGACAAATGTCGCACAGAGATTTTTGGGATGAAGCCATACACGTGACAGGCAGCAAATGACTTGGTTGTATTCGGTGACATACAGAAAGTGTCACCTGGACAGAAAATAGTGAGTGTACTGAACTGTGACACACAGAATGGTTCCACACTGCTGTGTGCAATGGATTTGTATCACTGAGATATAACATAAAAAAATAAAAGGGGGTTATACATGGCGATAGCTGCACTACTAGTGCCAGCCAGCCAAGTGACAAAAAAAAAAAAATGTCTTCTAGCCCTTAGAAGGGCTGTTGGGTTCTTTGTGGGTGATCCCTGCCTAACAGAGAACTAAATGCAGGCCCTAACACTGTCCCTGAAACGCAGCAGCTCTATCCCTAACGACATCCAGACGGCATCTGAGCCGAGCACCGCGGCCAGTCGGTAGTATATTCCAGGGTCATCTGATCAGGCCAGCCAACCCCTGCTATCGACATGTAAGGGCCCCACGTGATGCTGGGTGTACCGCAGAGTCTCCTGGCTTGTGATTGGCTGTGTTTTTAGGCGCCTAAAAAGCATGATGCGGAAGTTGCCATTTCCTCGAGCATGGCGAGATACTCGTCCGAGCAGCGAGCACTTACAAGTACCCTCATACTCGAACGAGCACCAAGCTCGGACAAGCATGCTCGCTCATCTCTAGTCAATAACTACACTGACATTCAGACCACATATGCCTTTTATTCACCTAATGAAGTCAACATTGTATAGCCAGTCTTCATTATTAATGGTCATGGGGTATTGAAGGTGCCTTGTGGACATTAACAATGAAAGACTGGCTATACAGTGCTGTCTTTATTAAATAAACGGCATCTGCAGCCTAATTGGCAGGGATTCTCGACCACAGACAACTGCAAAATGAAACAGATCATGACTGCGCTGTGTGGTCGTACACAAATCTGCACCAAAATCTTCCTGTGTTATGTGCAGATCTGGTTTCAGATTTTGAAGTGGATTTGCCGCAAGTCTCACCTTTTGCTTTACAGTTTACAAAGGGTGAAATCAACACTGAAAATCCATACATACAATTGGCATGATGCAGATATTAAAATCAGGACAGCAGGTCAATTTCCAACTGGAAAATCTCTGCATCGTGAACTGTATTATGATGCAGATTTTCCACATGATGATCAGCATGGAAAATCCATGAGTAATATGCACCATATGCACCATATTTATGTAGTCTTTTTTTGGTCAAAGCTATAGGAAATCTAAATGAAGGACTTACAGCTTTCCTTCCCAGTGAATCAATTTCACGCTTTGGCTCAGTAAAATTACATCAAAAACTTCAATGAAACCACATTTGTGCCATTTTTTTCTCAGTTGCACCACTCATTCTCCTCATGTGAATTTGTATGAATGAGGTCTATACAAATAGCAGGATAGGTCATTAGGATAGCTTTGTAATGTGAAAACTTGCAGTTTTCTTATCAGTAACTGCTGCACAAAGATGTCTGCTGAAAATAATAAAAATGCTATGAAACACACAGATCATGAAATAATAGAAATGTATATGGAACATAGAGCTCATGCAATAATAGAAATGTATATGAAACAAAACACATAAAATTAATAGAAATGTACAAAACATACAGCCAGCTCCTATAATGTGGCAGGGACCTTGATACAGCTGGTAACATTTATCCATAAATAATGTGTTTCCATGAAGTGCTAGAATTAATAGTTAAAGATGTTGAGAATGGCCCTAGCATTAATATCCGCCCCATGTCTTATCCTGTTACAAATGAAGAAAATATCAATTGCTATTATCACTTTTGGTTTCCGAAAAAACAAAGAGGCTTCAGTCTAATTTACTGGAAAAGATGCAAAGTCTGGGATTCCCATGCTTCCTATTAGCTCACTGTATTTCTGATTTATAACCTCGCCTCCGCCACATTGATGATTAATGACAATTTAAGATGGTAATTAATGTTTTGTTGCTGAGAAATCTTAAGTTCTAATTAAAGATCTGTCCCTACCTTGGATTTATTATTCTAGTCAATTCCAGATCTCACAGATTAAAAGTTGGAAATTAATACTGCACCTTTTTTGAGGATAGAATAATTAAATATAACTCCAATGAACATTATTATGACATATTATATGTATTAAACCCATACGATTATATAGGTCAGTTAAACTATAAGGACTGCATGGGCCAACAACCTGTAGAAAAAACTGATATAGGTGCAACTGTAAATATCTAAATAGATAAATCTATTCTGGATGCCATCGTCACTGGTGTCACTGAGGAGATCCTTGGGCAAACATTTTTCTGGACTTCTTTTTAGTGATCTATTAAATGCCATTACAGCCAACCTCATCCCACCTTGAATTAACTGCCTACATGGAGCAATTGATTGCTTTCAAGTGCAGATAAATAGTAGATTTAATAGAGATTATGCTTAGTCTTGCTTTTATATGGCAAACACAATATTGGGCTGTACACTGACAATTCATCAAGCTGTGAATACTAGGAACAGAGCTCTGCTCTCTAGCTGTCAGCGTAAAGCAGATTTAACAAATGGCTGTTTTATAAATTGCAGACTTTTAGAAGAAAAAGGAGGCCCTGGTTGCTTATATGTGTCACCTGTGCCATGCAAAGTCAAAATGACATGCTAAGTGAGGTGGAAAAAAGGAGGGGTCTCCAAGGCTATTGTTAAGTCCAGTAACTCCCTCCACCTTTGTTGGCTTAAGAAGGCTGCATTTAAAGACTGCATGCCATCAGCAACCCTGTCTGTATCTGAGGAACAGCCCCTCAGCAGATCTTACCTTTTAAAGACGTTCAGTCAGGATGCTATGGAGGACAGGCACCGTAGCTGGGACCTAAGCAGATCACAGCACAGAACATTGGAGAGAGAAAAAAGAGACTCGATGTGAATAGACAGACACTCCCACCCTTACAGGCAATGCCTAACACATGTGAAGAAGAGGATATGCTTTAAGACTTTCATGTGGAACAATACCGGAAAAGCTGGAGCCTAGGCTATTGCTATATCAGCGACCACTACTGATCAAAACATGCTTACATAACCAGTAGAGAGAAGAAAAGAATGTAGAAATATTTGAAATATACCCTTGAATTGCATTATAATCTATCTAATCTTTTTATCTATCTATCTATCTATCTATCATCAATTATCTATCTATCTATCTATCTATCTATCTATCTATCTATCTATCTATCTAGCCAACAGTGAGTATTACATTTGACTGAATGCCGTTGCAGCACTGACCATGGAACAAGACATTGTATATGTTTTTTATGCTAATACACTATACAATTCAGTAACATCACACAGTCTTTTAATTTTCCTAACATAACTTTTTTTTTAAATACACAGATAAACAGCTCTCATTATAATTATCGCTGTGTGTGATTCCTGGTAAGATGCATCCTGAGCAAATGGAGAAAGTTCCAAGGGAATAAAATGCACATCTTAGTCAAAATCACAACATCTTCCCAGAGGAGTTTCAGAGAGCGCACTCAGGCATTGAAAATGTAATCAGGAGGCATGTATTTGTGATTTTGGGTATGAGGCATGCTACGGTATATTCCAGCACACATTTTAAGCCTCAAAACCATGAGAGAATACATATGCTTCACTTGACCAGAGAATACATATTGAGGCTCTTTATATACTACATCAATTATTTCTCCCTAAAATAACCCTTATCTGATTGAGGGCAGATTGTTTTCTGAAATCCAGTTTTCCTTTAGTACCGAAGGACAACTTTATCATATTGTTGTATGTTTATGCATGTATTGTTGTTTATCAATTCCATCTAATTAGTTTAATTTACTATTCAGCCATAATAATTGCCACCTATTCTTCTTTCTACAGCGACAATATGAAGTAGCTGCAGAGGTGTAACTTGAAGTATCTGGAACCTAAAGCAAAATGTATAACAGAGGACTTAAGTACCATTTATAATGCTGGCGTCTTCTTACACCAGTATAACTTGTGACAGAGGGGTCTTTGGTCCCCTTAAAGGTTTTTTTTTTAGGATTATGTTTTTTTTTTAATTAATCCCTGTAGTGTGTGGCATCTAATAAGTAAATCATACTCACCTGCTCCCTAGTACTCCGATCCAGAACCCTGGCTCCTTTTGGATCTTCCAATCCCCAGCTTGCCTACTTCTGGTCACTGTACAGATATAGTCTTGTCCGCCTCTGCAGCCAAAAACTTGCCTGTGTGATGACATGTCCCCAAATGACATTTCACCTCTGAGGTCAGTCATTGGCTGCAGCAATGCTCATGACCCCGTCGGTACCCCGTTGGGAAGTGAACAGAGAATAATAAACCTACAGGAGCTTTTAAGGCATTTAATTCCAATCAATATGGATTAATATGGGTTTGTTCCTCCCCCCAACATTGCAGCTAAAACAGCTTCCAGTCTTCTAAAAGAAGATATTACAGTTTGCCTGTTTAAATGTTTATCCATTTATTAGGAAGAGCAGTTGTGAGGTCAGAAACTGATGTTGGAAGAGAGGGTCTGGCTTGCAATCTCTGTTCTTAATCATCTCAAAGGTGTTCGAAGGGAGGTCAAGGCTCTCTGCTAGCCAGTCAAGTTTTTCCACACCAAACTCACCCAACCATGCCTTTATGGACCTTGTTTTGTGCACTGTTTTAATAAAAAATGGCCTTCCCCAAACTGTTCCCACAAAGTTTGTAATATACAAGTGTGCAAAATTTCTTGGTATGCTGAAGCATTAAGATTTTTCCTTCCCTGGAAGCAAGAAGTCTAGAACAACCCCTGAAAAACAATCCCATATCATTATCCCTTCTCCGCCAAACTTTACAGTTGGAAAAATACAGTCTTGCAGATTCACCTGTCATTTGCTAAAACCAGATTCATCCATCAGACTGCCAGATAGATTCATTACTCCACACAGAATGCATTTCCACTGCTCCAGACTCCAGAGTTTCACTTTGCAATAATACCACTCACAGTTAATTGTGGAATATCTAGGAAGAAAGAACTTTCACAAACTGACTTGTTGCAATGGTGGCATCTTGTAACAGTACCACTGTCTAATTCAGTGAGTTCTTTAGAATGATCCATTGTTTTTATACACTGTGACAATGAGACAAACTAAATGCAGTGATTAAGAGGTGTGTCCTAGAGATGAGAGAATTTCTTGAAATTAGTGTTGTACCCAACTTGCAAAACATGTCAAATTTTTTTATTTTTGTGTGATTCAATTCTACCCAAATCTCAAATCTCATAGGACTTATGTTTTGTATATCTTGTCTTTCTCTTTATTTTTTTTCTAATTTTTGCACAGCCCACCCCCCCCACACACACACAGAGACAGCAATAGCAAATAATATCAGTGTGACACTGACAAATATAGCTATGTCTAAACACATGGTTGATGGTGTTAACAAACAGCCTGCTTAAAAATACACTGCACTGTCGCATCAAAATAAAAAAAAAAAAACATTACAAAAATGGTCCCTTATTGGGAGCAGATACTTGCTGTGTTTATACAAACACAAATGTTAGTGTATCAGAAGAAATATTGGCTTTGTCTGAATGAGCCTACAAAAAATTATCCCTTTTACTTGGGAGCAAAAGCAGCAGTACAATGTAGATATGGAAAGGGTAAGAATTGTAGAGGTAATAGTGACATGTGGCAGCAATAGTACCAGCAGCAGTAGCAGCCCAGCATGGACTAGGCCAGGCAGTAGATGTGTGTGCAGTTGTGTAGGGATCGTAGTAGTACAAGTAGTAGCGGCTGCGTAGTGGCAATGGTAGTGACTAGGGATGATGAACCGAACCGCAACGAACCAGATTTGTTACGAACTTTGCCAAAAGTTCGGTTCATCACCAAACCGAACTTTGAGAAAGTTTGTAACGAATCTGGTTAAAATAACAACGGCGACGCAAAACTGTACTTTTTTCACAGAATAGACCAGGATACAAGGGATTATTACTCAAAAAACACAAAAGCATACATCCATTGGGTTGGGCGCTGCACTCGGTTAGGACATCAAACTGGTGTAACAAAGATATATATATATGTCTCGCCAACAGCCATAGGCCCAGATTCAACAGGTTTGACACCAGAGTAGTTACGTCAATTTGCAAAGCGAGTGCCAGTGAGGTGTCCATTTCATGAAAATTGGACACATATTTTTGGATAATGGAACTGGCGTAAAGCCTTCTTGAATCTGTGCCTTTTTAAATGTCCTTTCTTTACCTCATGGATTCTGTTGGTGAGGTTGTCTGTCTATTTAACCGTATCCGTATCCTACTAGACTAGCTGTAATGTTAGAGGTTTTTTTTAACGTTGACTGTCCTGTGCTGAACTCTACATCAACATTTTGTCATGTATAAAAACTGATTTTTACAAGGGTGCATATTCTTAGCTTCCAACTTCAGTTCTCTGTACTAGGCCCTTCTGGGTCCAAAAGAATAGTACTAATGCCCCCACCATCAATTGTCTATTTGGAAACATACTGGGTGCAATCAAGAGCTGCTGAAGCTGCCTCCTCAACTTGTCTCTTCTCAACAATACTGGCCTGGGTGCAATCAAGTGCTGCCTCCTCCTCCTCCTCAACTTGTCTCTTCTCAACAATACTGGCCTGGGTGCAATCAAGTGCTGCCTCCTCCTCCTCTTCAACTTGTCTCTTCTCAACAATACTGGCCTGGGTGCAATCAAGTGCTGCCTCCTCCCTCCGTCAATTGTCTGTTCTCAACCATACTGGCCTGGGTGCAATCAAGTGCTGCTGCCTCCTCCTCCGTCAATTGTCTGTTCTCAACCATACTGGCCTTGGTGCAATCAAGTGCTGCCTCCTCCTCCTCCTCCGTCAATTGTCTGTTCTCAACCATACTGGCCTTGGTGAAATCAAGTGCTACTGCCTCCTCCTCCATCAATTGTCTGTTCTCAACCATACTGGCCTGGGTGCAATCAAGTGCTGCTGCCTCCTCCTCCTCTGTCAATTGTCTGTTCTCAACCATACTGGGTCCAATACAGTACTATTACTGATGCTGGTTCCACTGTCAAATGTCTGTTTTCTACCCTACTGGGTCCAAGGCAATGCTGCCGGTGTTGCCAACTTGCACTTTGTGTCCTATGTCCCGTGTAATCACTTACACCTTGGCTAATGTGTACCTGTTCTGGGGTGCATAAGGTTTAATTAAATGGTACGCCTGTCTGTCTTCTAACCTGTGATGTCACTGAGACCGCATCGACTTCAACGCAGCCTATTCTTGGGCTGGTGCCACGATCTATCGTGTGTTTTTGGTGCTCTGGCATGACATGGACTGCTCCAGCAGACATCTTCAATGCTGTCAAATGTTGTCGACCTGGCTGAGGTTTCACTATTTTTGCACTTTGATTTTTTCCACTTTTTTCATTGTAATAGCAACTGCAACTAAACAAAACTATACCCTATCAGACTCCCACTATTGTAGCTGCAATTATTCAGCCTGTTATAGCAAGGTTCGTTTTAGGTTCGTTTCGTACGAATCCGAACTTCACGAAAGTTCGCCGGATCGAACCGAACTTTTCAAAAGTTCGCTCATCCCTAGTAGTGACAGTAGGGGGAGTAGCCGCTGAGGTGGCAGCAGTAGCTAGCCATACAGTGTGGTACATGATGGTAGGAAGGCAGAATGTTGCAGGTGATGAATGAAAATCCTCACGGATCCATTCCGCATTCATTTTGACAAAAGTGATGCTTTGTACACCAACGGAGAACATGTTTGTCCATTTGGGTGTGAAGACACCACCTACAGTGCTGAAACCCTCTCAGAGATGACACTAGAGGCTGGACAAGACAGTAGAGTGAGAGCAAACTGGGTCAGTTCTGGTCATTATTTCAGTCTGCCTCCATAGAATTCTATGGGGTAAGCGAAGGATATGTGCCAGAGAAAGGACAAAGTTCAGGTACAATTGAATCTTGTTGTTCAGGCAGTGCATTTTCATTTGTTGATGTGCGTCAGGTTGCGCAGTAGTGGAAAAAACTGTTCCATCAAGTGGGAAACTTAAATGGCTGCTGCAGCTTCTGCTACTTCTTGTAGCAGAGACAGTGGGATAGTGGTGACTTAAATTTGGGTGAAGGCGTGTAAGTGTGCAACATTTGCTAGAACGAAGTAGTATGGCAGCAACTAAACCACCAGCAGTTTTATCATGGCCACAGATTCTGTTATGGATGTCTCATGATAAAGCAGAGGACAAAGAGGAGGAGTCTGAGCTAGACAAGAAACAGCTGATGATGATAAGGAACTATACTGCTTGGGGATGTGTCCTGGCTGTCACAAAGAAGGCCAGAAGAAGGAGGACAGAATTGTTCTGAATGCTGGCCTGCTCTATTTTCCCACTAGATGTGGTGATGCGGCCTCATGTGGTGAAATAGAGCTCTGGTACCTATATTTGTTTTTTCAATGTACACAGAGTATTTTAATCCTGCAGATCCTGAACTTGGCTGTAGCTTTGTGTGTTGCGCTTGTTGACAAAAAACACCATACGGGAGATACTTGCACAGAGCTAGTGTTAGCCAAACTTTGTATAAGTCTGGAACATTTTGAACGTACAACCTACTATATCAGTGGCATTACGAGTCCCTGAGCGTACCACAATAGAAACAGATCTGGCTCATGCAGTTTTCTTTGGAGGTTTTGACATATGTTGCCTCTGCTTTTTATTGCTACAAAGGCAACAAGCTCCTCCTCTGATGTCACCTCTTCAGCACCCCAATTCAGCTCCAAGGTCCTGTCCATAATTATAGTCCTCCCGCTCCCCACCACTTTTATTAGACTGTCATATACAGTGCATTCGGAAGGTCTTTACACCATTTCACTTTTTTCGCATGTTGCGACCTTGTGCTTAAATTTAAAAAATGTTCAAATTATTACCCTTCATTCTACACTAAGTAGGCCATAATGACAAAGTGAAAACAGAATGTTTGAAATATTTGCTGATTTATTGAAAATGAAAAGCTAAAATATTGCATTGACATAAGTATTCAGACTCTTTATTCAGTACTTAGTTGAAGCACCTTTGGCAGTGATTGCAGCCTCAAGTCTTCTTGGGTAAGATGTAGAGATGAGCGAGTAGTGAAATATTCGAAAGTTCGAAATTCGATTCGAATAGACTGCGAAATTCGACTATTCGACCGGATATCGAATCCCATTAAAGTCTATGGGAAAAAAATGCTCGCCACTTGGAAATCTCAATTCGACCACTTGGAGGTCACCAAGTCCACCCTGGAACCTCAGAAAAGGATGCCAACACTGCTGGAATGCAACTGGGACAGCAGGGGAAGCATGTCTGGGTGCATATAACGCGCCCAAGTCGCACTATTACGCCACTATCACAGGCCTCTCAACAATACACTCCAAACACAATCTAACCTCTCTGTAAAGTGAGACCATACAAGGAAACCTTCTTTCCTCTACATTGCCATTGGACCCCAAGCCAAACTAGACAAAAAAGAAGATAAAATTCTGCACCCCTTAAAATCACGTTGCCTATGACAACCACAGATGGCATAAGCAAAGGGGAAAGCAAATAGACCCCACCCCTAATTGTCATTGTGTGTGTGAGATGTGGTCAGACATGTCTTCCTTTAAAATGTAAAAACAACTCAAAACACATGCAGAAGCCTTTAAATGCCTCAAATTGTTGGCGCTTGAGATGTCAGTGACCCGACCTGGCCCAGTGTCATGTCCTAGCAAGGTAAAGCAGTGGGGATGTTGAGGGATGCGTAGGACCGCAAAAGGCAGGAAGAGGCCGTGGGCTGGCCAGAGGCTCTGGAAAATTTTGTGGCGGCCAAGAGGTGAGACTCTTAAAAATATTGGAGGCCCCAAGGGTGAACCTCTAAACATTTGTGAGGCCCAAGAAGGTAAACCCTAAAATTATGTGGAGGAGGCCCAAGAGGGAGACCTCTTAAAATTTTGTGGAGGCCCAAGAGGTGAGACCTCTTAAAAATTATGTGGAGGCCCAAGAGTGAGACCTGTTAAAATTTTGTGAGGCCCAAGTGAGACCTCTTAAAATAAGAGGGAGACCTCTAGAGTGAGATTTGTGGAGGCCCAAGAGGTGAGACTATTAAAAATTATGTGGAGG
>ONZH01013245.1:0-43867 GCA_900303285.1 Rhinella marina | reverse complement strand
GTGGACAAGTGCTAGCGGCAGGGACACTATATCTCCCTGACGGCACATTGGGTTAACTTGGTGGAGGCTGGGATCGAGTCTGACCCTTGGGCCGCTCATGTGCTGCCCACACCGAGGATTGCGGGGGCCTACCTCGGTCACGGTTTCTCAGACTTATTATGCCTCTTCCTCCAACCCCTCCTCCTCCTTCTCCTACTCTCAATTACCATCCGTGAGGACGGCGCCTTCAGTTGGTAGCTCTAGACGCAGCAGCACTGCCATGGGTAAGCGCCAACAGGTGGTGCTGAAACTGCTGAGCTTAGGTGACAAGAGGCACACCACCCAAGAGCTGTTACAGGGCATCACGGCGCAGACCGATTTTTGGCTGGCGCCGCTGAACCTCAAACCAGGCATGGTTGTGGGTGACAACGGGCGTAACCTGGTGGCGGCTCTGAAACTCGGCAGACTCACACATGTGCCATGCCTGGCCCACGTGTTTAATCTTGTGGTTCAGCGGTTCCTCAAGACCTACCCCAATTTTTCTGATTTGCTCACCAAAGTGCGACGCATCTGTGCGCATTTCCGCAAGTCAACCACAGATGCTGCCACTCTCAGGGCAGTGCAACAGCGCTTACAACTGCCAGCTCACTGACTGTTGTGTGACGTGCCCACGAGATGGAATTCCACATTACGCATGTTAGCCAGGGTTTACCAGCACCGCAGAGCGATTGTAGACTGCCAGGTGACAACTTCCACGAGAACTGGTAGTCAGGTAAGTCAGCTTCCTCAAGTCTACAATGAAGAGTGGACGTGGATGTCTGATATCTGTCAGGTGTTAAGCAACTTTGAGGAGTCAACACAGATGGTCAGGGGTGATGCCTCCATTATCAGTGTCACCATTCCGCTGCTTTGTCTGCTGAAAAACTCACTGTTCAGCATGAAGTCAGAGGCTTTGCGCTTGTCACAGGAGATGGGGGAAGAAGATACGTTGCTTGATAGCCAGAGCACCCTCAGGTCTGTTTCTCAGCGCGTATTGGAGGAGGGGGAGGAGGGGGTGGAGGAGGAGGAAGAGGAGGAGACTGTTGGCGAGACTGAAGAGGGTACCAATGTTCATTCCTTCTAATCTGTTGAGCGTGTATGGGCTGAAGAGGAGGAGTTGGAGGAGTAGGAAATGGAGAGTCAGCCTATTGAGGAGAGGGAATTCTCTCGTGTTGGGACTCTGGTGCACATGGCTGACTTCATGTTAGGCTGCCTTTCCCGTGACCCTCGCGTTAGAAGCATTTTTGCCAACATCGATTACTGGGTGTTCACCCTCCTGGACCCCTGGTACAAGCAGAACTTTTCCACTCTCATTCCTGTCGAGGAAAGGAGTATGAGAGTGAATCAATATCAACAGGTCCTGGAACTATCCTTCCCATATGACACCGCTAGCAGCAGAGGATGTAGTTCTTTGGGCCAACTAGCGGGGGAGTGGAGGGGAGCAGGCAGCTTGTCAAGCACTGGCAGGGGAACACTCTCCAAGGCCTTTGCCAGTTTTATGTCACCCCTGCAAGACTATGTCACCCGTCCCCAGTCTAGGCAGAGTAGGGGGGAGCTGTGCAGAAAGATGGTGAGGGAATACCTAGCTTACCATACCAACGTCCTGCGTGATCACTCTGCTCCATACAACTACTGGATTGCAAAGCTGGACACGTGGCCCGAACTGGCGCTGTACGCCTTGGAAGTGCTGGCCTGCCCTGCCGCTAGCGTGTTGTCAGAGCGGGTCTCAGTCTCGCTTGGTCACTCTGTTGTCACCGCCATGCTGTGTCAGGGTAAAATTTGATGTGCTTCACCTGCTACCTCAGTCTAACTTGGTCACTCTGGGTTCACCGCCATGCTGTGTCAAGGTAAAATTTTATGTGCTTCACCTGCTACCTCAGTCTAACTTGGTCACTCTGTTGTCACCGCCATGCTGTGTCAGGGTAAATTTTTGGGTGGTTCACCGGCTACCTCAAGTAACTTGGTCAACTGGGGGTGTTACCGACATGCTGTGTCAGGGTAAAATTTTATGTGCTTCACCTGCTACCTCAGTCTAACTTGGTCACTCTGTTGTCACCGCCATGCTGTGTCAGGGTAAAATTTTATGTGGTTCGCCTGCTACCTCATTCTCACTTGGTCACTCTGTTGTCTCCGCCATGCTGTGTCAGGGTAAAATTTTATGTGCTTCACCTGCTACCTCAGACTAACTTGGTCACTCTGGGTTCACCGCCATGCTGTGTCAGGGTAAAATTTTATGTGCTTTACCTGCTACCTCAGTCTAACTTTGTCACTCTGTTGTCACCGCCATGCTGTGTCAGGGTAAATTTTATGTGCTTCGCCTGCTACCTCAGTCTAACTTGGTCACTCTGTTGTCACCGCCATGCTGTGTCAGGGTAAATTTTTGGTTGGTTCACCTGCTACCTCGGTCTAATTTGGTCACTCTGTTGTCACCGCCATGTTGTGTCAGGGTAAATTTTTGGGTGGTTCACCTGCTACCTCAGTCTAACTTGGTCACTCTGTTGTCACCGCCATGTTGTGTCAGGATAAATTTTTGGGTGGCTCACCTGCTACCTCATCTAACTTGGTCACTTGGTGGTATCACAGGCTAAATTTTTGGGTGGCTCACCTGCCACCTCATCTAACTTGGTCACTTGGTGGTGTCACCGCCATGATGTGTCAGGCTAAATGTTTGGGTGGCTCACCTGCTACCTCATCTAACTTGATCACTTGGTGGTGTCACCGCCATGCTTTGTCAGGCTGCATGTTTGGGTGGCTTACCTGCTACCTCATTTAACTTGGTCACTTGGTGGTGTCACCGCCATGCTGTGTCAGGCTACCTGTTTGGGTGGCTCACCTGCTACCTCATCTAACTTGGTCACTTGTTGGTGTCACCGCCATGCTTTGTCAGGCTACATTTTTGGGTGGCTCACCTGCTACCTCATCTAACTTGGTTACTTCGTGGTGTCACCGCCATGCTGTGTCAGACTACATGTTAGGGTGGATAGCCTGCTATCTCATCTAACTTGGTCACTTGGTGGTGTCACTGCCATGCTGTGTCAGGCTAAATTTTTGGGTGGATCACCTGCCACCTCATCTAACTTTGTCACTTGGTGGTGTCACCACCATGCTGTGTCAGGCTGCATGTTTGGGTGGCTCACCTGCTACCTCATCTAACTTGGTCACTTGGTGGTGTCACCGCCATGCTGTGTCAGGCTAAATTTTTGGGTGGCTCACCTGCTACCTTATCTAACTTGGTCACTTGGTGGTGTCACCGCCATGCTGTGTCAGGCTACATGTTTGGGTGGCTCACCTGATACCTCATCTAACTTGGTCACTTGGTGGTGTCACCGCCATGCTGTGTCAGGCTAAATTTTTGGGTGGCTCACCTGCTAACTCATCTAACTTGGTCACTTGGTGGTGTCACTGCCATGCTGTGTCAGGCTACACGTTTGGGTGGTTCACCTGCTACCTCATCTAACTTGGTCACTTGGTGGTGTCACCGCCATGCTGTGTCAGGCTAAATTTTTGGGTGGCTCACCTGCTACCTCATCTAACTTGGTCACTTGGTGGTGTCACCGCCATGCTGTGTCAGACTAAATTTTTGGGTGGCTCACCTGCTACCTTATCTAACTTGGTCACTTGGTGGTGTCACCGCCATGCTGTGTCAGGCTACATGTTTGGGTGGCTCACCTGATACCTCATCTAACTTGGTCACTTGGTGGTGTCACCGCCATGCTGTGTCAGGCTAAATTTTTGGGTGGCTCACCTGCTAACTCATCTAACTTGGTCACTTGGTGGTGTCACCGCCATGCTGTGTCAGGCTACACGTTTGGGTGGTTAACCTGCTACCTCATCTAACTTGGTCACTTGGTGGTGTCACCGCCATGCTGTGTCAGGCTAAATTTTTGGGTGGCTCACCTGCTACCTCATCTAACTTGGTCACTTGGTGGTGTCACCACCATGCTGTGTCAGGCTACATGTTTGGGTGGCTCACCTGCTACCTCATCTAACTTGGTCACTTGGTGGTGTGACCGCCATGCTGTGTCAGGCTTATGCCTGCGTCCTGGGGCGGGGGATAGGACAGCAGTGCCAGCATTTTAGTACTCGCTCATCTCTAGTCTTATCAATGATTGACAGCTCTTTCTGTATGCATATTCATAGATGGAAGGCTTATAGGACCGCCTCCTGCACTTCTAAGCTTAGCATGTGCAGGAATACAGATGAATAAATTACAAGTTTTACTGAATCTTCACAAAGCTATATATCAATCTGCTCAGCTTCTCCTGCTCCATAACATACTGTCTGTAGTTCAAATACCATCTTCAACCTAACAGGTTCCCTTTAAAGAAAAACAATATAAAATGATTTAAACAAAAAAAAAGCAAAAGCAAAAGGCCAAATCAAGGTTTTTGAGGTTTTGAGATCCATAAGTGTTTGCCCTAGAGTATTTATTTATTTATTTATTTATTCATTATACGCACCTATATAGCACTACTATATCTTATATGTCTTCGTAGTGTGGGAGGAAACTGGAGTACCAGGAGGAAACCCACGCAAACATGTTCTATTCTATTTTTAATAGAATAAAAGTGTGTCTTTTTAAATCAACAATTAGGCGAGTTAATCAATAGTGGTTTAGCTCACCACTTGACAGAACTAGAAATTGTGATACCAAGGGTACAAATATGTTCTATATTCCTAGAACTAAATGTATGTATATAATAGGTACAGTTTGGTGCTCAAGATGGCACAAGATTAATATTTCTAATATTATACTTATTTTATTATAGTGTAGGAAAGGGGTGCGCAAATACTTTTTGCAAAAGTCCACAAACCTCAGTCTGTAATCCGATGAAGGCCTGAGCCAAAAAACAAACAAACAAATGTTTAGACGGACATTAGCAGTGAGTAGCACTTTGTGGCATGTTTTTTTTCTAACAATAAACAACACCTCTAATCCCAATCCCCTTAGTGAGCCAACACAATAAGAATGTCCCCTTAGTGCCACCTCACAATAATGATGTCCCTTAGTACTTTCTAGATGGTGATGATGCTCCTTTAGGGTGCCCATGCAGTATGATGCTTTTTAAGTGCCCCCCCTCAATGTAGGATGATCCATTAAGTGCCCCCAAACAAAATAAGACCCCTTAAATGCCCCTACACAAAATAATGCCCTCTAAGTGGCTCTCACACAGTATGATTACCTCTTAAGGGCCTGCTCACAGTAATGTCTCCTCAACTAAAAGATGGGTCAGTGCCAGGAGATAATGTCAGAGGAATAATCGACAATCAGAAGCAAGGTCAGGGAAATTCCAAAAGTCAGAAAACCAGTATTCCTGGTCTCTGTTAGGCCAATCAGCCCCACTGTCAGCAGGGCTGGTTGCTATGACACTGGTGGTGGCGCTGAAGCTAGGCAGGTATATAACACATTGAGGTATTTGACAGCTACTTATCATCTTTCCCTTTAGAAATAAACATGTATTTTTGACCATAACATTTCTTCTTATTTGCGGCAAAGGTCGGAAAAATGTGTTGTAACTCATTGTAATAAATTTGTAAAAAAAAATGTATTCAATTGTTTTAACATGAATTTGCAGATTTGAGAATAAATAGGCCTACACAGGATAAGTGATAAAAAATATTTACTAAGTATGATTAAATATATATTTAAGGTTACATAGTTACATAGTTAATACGGTTGAGAAAAGACATAAGTCCATCAAGGGTGACAAATCACATACAGAATAAATAATATTAATCACCTGGCAACACAGTGGAGGAGCTCTCGTTGCCACGCTACCCATGTAGCACATAGCCCAACGCCCTATGGTAATTCAAAAGAGAGATAGTGACTTACAGCATCCTACCTAGATGATGTTATCATTGGAACGGACTTCTTTTCCTTTATGCACAAAGGTTTATACTTTTCAGCCCCTCCTCCTAAAGATGTCCAGTTTGCAATATGCGTCTTGTGAGTTAACCAATCTGGAATGTGGCTTGGTGGTCATCTGACACAGAACAATGGCTTTGTATATGTTAACTATCCCTAACTCACTACATTACAAGGGATATATAAGGTAATATAATAATTAAAGAGAAAGATCAAATCAGTATTTAATAGAGATGAGCGAGTAGTGTTCGATCGAGCTGGTATTCGATCGAATACTACGATATTCGGCGTACTCGATTTTGTTCGAGTATAACGGCGATGGCGCACTTAGAATTCGTTTCCCCTCCCACCTTCCCTGGCGCTCTTTTTCCACCAATCACCATGCAGGGGGGGTATGACAGGCACGCTGAGCACGCTGGCAGCGCGAAAACAGCGTCTACATGCATTGGCTGGAAAAACCATGTGACCTCGAATATTAAAAACTCAGCTCTTCCTGCTCGTACGCATATGCTGCGTGAACTTAGTCAGGGACAGAGGCTGGAGAAGGGAGAGACAGATTTTAGCTGTTGGACAGGCAGGAGCGTGATTAAAAGCCCTTATCAGGGCTACTACAGTGGACTTCAGTGATAGCTTACTACAATATAGACTTTACAGAGAACGGCTGCTGTATTCAGGGATAGCTGCTGGAGTAGGGACAGAGAGAGGCATTAGTGGTGTATTAGGTGCTCTGCTACATACCAAACTATATTTGGCACTACTGCTGTGTACCTTGAAAAATACAATATATAGGCCTTATAACTGGCAACTGTACTGTGCGTTCTCTTGCAAAGTAATTTCTCATAACTGGTGTTCATACACACCGTCTGATCACTTAATACACTGCTGTGTACCTTGAAAAATACAATATATAGGCCTTAACTGGCAACTGTACTGTGCGTTCTCTTGCAAAGTAATTTCTCATAACTGGTGTTCATACACACCGTCTGATCACTTAATAAAAGGCCTGTGTACCTTGAAAAATACAATATATAGGCCTTATAACTGGCAACTGTACTGTGCGTTCTCTTGCAAAGTAATTTCTCATAACTGGTGTTCATACACACCGTCTGATCACTTAATACACTGCTGTGTACCTTGAAAAATACAATATATAGGCCTTAACTGGCAACTGTACTGTGCGTTCTCTTGCAAAGTAATTTCTCATAACTGGTGTTCATACACACCGTCTGATCACTTAATACACTGCTGTGTACCTTGAAAAATACAATATATAGGCCTTAACTGGCAACTGTACTGTGCGTTCTCTTGCAAAGTAATTTCTCATAAGTGGTGTTCATACACACCGTCTGATCACTTAATACACTGCTGTGTACCTTGAAAAATACAATATATAGGCCTTATAACTGGCAACTGTACTGTGCGTTCTCTTGCAAAGTAATTTCTCATAACTGGTGTTCATACACACCGTCTGATCACTTAATACACGGCTGTGTACCTTGAAAAATACAATATATAGGCCTTATAACTGGCAACTGTACTGTGCGTTCTCTTGCAAAGTAATTTCTCATAACTGGTGTTCATACACACCGTCTGATCACTTAATAAAAGGCCTGTGTACCTTGAAAAATACAATATATAGGCCTTATAACTGGCAACTGTACTGTGCGTTCTCTTGCAAAGTAATTTCTCATAACTGGTGTTCATACACACCGTCTGATCACTTAATACACTGCTGTGTACCTTGAAAAATACAATATATAGGCCTTAACTGGCAACTGTACTGTGCGTTCTCTTGCAAAGTAATTTCTCATAACTGGTGTTCATACACACCGTCTGATCACTTAATACACTGCTGTGTACCTTGAAAAATACAATATATAGGCCTTAACTGGCAACTGTACTGTGCGTTCTCTTGCAAAGTAATTTCTCATAAGTGGTGTTCATACACACCGTCTGATCACTTAATACACTGCTGTGTACCTTGAAAAATACAATATATAGGCCTTATAACTGGCAACTGTACTGTGCGTTCTCTTGCAAAGTAATTTCTCATAACTGGTGTTCATACACACCGTCTGATCACTTAATACACGGCTGTGTACCTTGAAAAATACAATATATAGGCCTTATAACTGGCAACTGTACTGTGCGTTCTCTTGCAAAGTAATTTCTCATAACTGGTGTTCATACACACCGTCTGATCACTTAATAAAAGGCCTGTGTACCTTGAAAAATACAATATATAGGCCTTATAACTGGCAACTGTACTGTGCGTTCTCTTGCAAAGTAATTTCTCATAACTGGTGTTCATACACACCGTCTGATCACTTAATACACTGCTGTGTACCTTGAAAAATACAATATATAGGCCTTAACTGGCAACTGTACTGTGCGTTCTCTTGCAAAGTAATTTCTCATAACTGGTGTTCATACACACCGTCTGATCACTTAATACACTGCTGTGTACCTTGAAAAATACAATATATAGGCCTTAACTGGCAACTGTACTGTGCGTTCTCTTGCAAAGTAATTTCTCATAACTGGTGTTCATACACACCGTCTGATCACTTAATACACGGCTGTGTACCTTGAAAAATACAATATATAGGCCTTATAACTGGCAACTGTACTGTGCGTTCTCTTGCAAAGTAATTTCTCATAACTGGTGTTCATACACACCGTCTGATCACTTAGTACACTGCTGTGTACCTTGAAAAATACAATATATAGGCCTTAACTGGCAACTGTACTGTGCGTTCTCTTGCAAACTAATTTCACGGCTGTGAAGGCAAAATATTGTAACCAAAAAAAATAAAATGCGGAGGGGGCTAGCGGAATAGGACGTGGACGTGGACGAGGACGGGGGCGCGGAAATGCTGTTGGGGGCCTTGTTGAAGCCAGTGGGGATACAATGTGTGCTGGTGAGGATCAGCCAGGATCCCGCTCATCCAGAATCCCTGCCTTTATGGGACAGTTAAGCAGGGGGCGGGTTACACCGCTGTTGAGGCCTGAGCAGGTTGAACAGGTGGTGCAATGGATAGCCGATAGCGCTTCCACACAGTTGTCCACCAGCCAGTCATCCACACAGTCTCACTCTGACCCTCCTTCCTCCACACCTGGCCAACAGAGTCATCCCACCATTGACCCCTCCCAGGAGCTCTTTTCGGGTCCTTTTTCAGATGTGCCGGAAGAATCCCAGGAGCTAGCAGAGGAATTTGTTTGTAGTGATGCCCAAACACTGGAGTTTTCGCCATCTCCTGCTGATGTGGACCCTGAGCCAGCATCTGTTATCATGAGCGATGATGATGATGAGACGCAGTTGCCATCAAGGGAGGCTGTTGGAATGTCCAGTGGGCAGGAGGAGGAGCAGAGTGAGGAAGTGGAAGAGGAGCTGGTGGATGACGAAATGACCGACCCCACTTGGCCAGGGGTGATGTCCAGCGAGGAAAGCAGTGGAGAGGTGGTGGTCTGCGCAGCACCGAAAAAGGCAGCAAGAGGCAGAGGGATGTCCACAGGCAGAGGGATGTCCACAGGCAGAGGGATGTCCACAGGCAGAGGGATGTCCACAGGCAGAGGCATGTCCACAGGCAGAGGGATGTCCACAGGCAGAGGGATGGCCACAGGCAGAGGACAGTTCAGACAGAGAAGTGAGGCCACAGCCAGCAGGGCCGAAGCTGTTCCCGGCAGCGGCCAGTCGCGCGAAGCTCCCCCATCGAGGCCTCGTACTTCTGTGGTGTGGAGATATTTTAATGTTTGTGCGGATGACAAACTGAGCGCGGTTTGCACACTCTGCCACTCAAAACTGAGTAGGGGCTCTGAGAAGAGCAATCTGACCACCTCAGGCATGCGGCGTCACTTGGAATTCAAGCACTGGGCTGAGTGGGAGAGAGCAAACGCAATACAACCTGCGCCCGGTCTTGCTGCCACTGCCTCTTCCCCTTTGTTGTGTGCTGCCACTGCGGTCCAGACCTCCAGCCAGGACACCTCCACATCTGCCTCTGCCTCTGCCTCTGCTACTTTGGGGTCTTCTCCTTCAGCCTCCCCTTCCCCCGCCCCTTCCCCCGCCTCTTCGCCTGCACCTTCACACTCCTCGTCCCAACAACTGTCCATCTCGCAGGCGTTCGACCGCAGGCGGAAGTACGCCTCGAGTCACCCCCAAGCCCAAGCCTTAAACTGCCACATCTCCAAACTGCTGGCCCTGGAGATGTTGCCGTTTAGGCTTGTGGAGACGCAGGCCTTCCGCGACCTGATGGCGGCTGCCGCACCTCGCTATTCCGTCCCCAGCCGCCACTACTTTTCCCGGAGTGCCGTCCCCGCCCTGCACCAGCACGTGTCGCGTAACATCAGGCGGGCCCTGAGGTACGCAGTCAGCGCAAAGGTCCACTTGACCACCGACTCATGGACAAGCGCTTGCGGCCAGGGACGATACATTTCTTTGACGGCACACTGGGTGAATGTAGTGGAGGCGGGGACGGGGTCGCAAACAGAGACGGCCTACCTACCACCCCCGCCCAAGATTGCCAGCATGGGTTCTGATAAACCCCCCTCCTCCTCCTCCTCCTCCTCCTCCTCCTCCTGTGCCTTAACATCGCCCTCAGCCGCTAGCTGGAAGCGTTGCAGCACTGGCGCGGGGAGACGTCAGCAGGCGGTGCTTAAGCTCATCAGCTTGGGCGACAGGAAGCACAGCGCCCCAGAGGTGAGGGACGCCATACTGCAGCAGACGGAGATGTGGCTGTCGCCGCTGCAGCTAGGACCAGGCATGGTCGTGTGCGATAACGGCCGTAACCTGGTGGCGGCTCTGGAGCTTGCCGAACTCAATCACGTACCATGCCTGGCCCACGTTTTTAATCTGGTAGTCCAAAAATTTCTAAAGACTTACCCCAACCTGGCAGAGCTACTGGTGAAAGTGCGGCGCTTGTGCGCACACTTTCGGAAGTCAACTGTAGCTGCTGCTAGCTTAAAAAAACTCCAGCAACGCCTCCATTTGCCTCAACATCGGCTGTTGTGCGACCTGCCGACTCGCTGGAATTCCACCTATTCCATGTTGGCCAGGGTGTGTGAGCAGCAGAGAGCATTGATGGAGTACCAGATTAATAATCCACGCGTGCCTCCAACTCAGCTCCCTCAGTTTGCCAACCACGAGTGGCCATGGATGGCAGACGTATGCGATGTACTGCGTATCTTTGAGGAGTCCACCAAGAAGGTCAGCAGCGAGGACGCTATAGTGAGCGTAACCATCCCGCTCCTATGCGTCCTTAAAGAATCCCTCATCGCAATAAGGGAGAACGCATTGCACGCAGAGGAGACGGGGGTAGGAGGAGACGCAACGGAGCTACACAGTCAGACCACACTTTTGTCTGCTTCACGGTGGCAGTTGCAGGAGGAGGAGGATGAGGAGGAGGAGGACGACGTGGAGGTGGCTGTGGAAGAGGAGGAGGATGCTGGCGGCGAGGGTAGCAGTCAGGCTGTGCGCGTCCCATTGGTTCAGCGCGGATGGGGCGGAGAGGAGGCGGAAGAGGAAGAGGAGGAAATGGCAAGTGATCCTTCTGGTGGGGGCAGTGACGTCATGCCTATTCAGAGTCTGGCACACATGGCTGACTTCATGCTGGGCTGCTTTTCCCGGGACACACGTGTTGTCCGGATAGTGGAGAACAAACTGTACTGGGTCTTCGCAATCCTGGACCCCAGGTATAAAGATAACGTCTCCTCTTTTATTCCGGTAGAGGAGAGGACGAATCGATTGCTGGAATACCAGAGGGAACTCGTGCAGAACATGATGGAGATTTTCCCACCCACCATCGCTGGCGGCAGAGAGGAGAGGGTCTCCCAGAGTCCCTCAACATCGATCAGGCCCACAGCCACCAGGGGAACACTCTCCAAGGTGTGGGACACGTTCATGGCACCCCCTCGTGCAACTTCCATCACTGCGGGGCCCGCTATCAGCAGGAGGGACAAGTATCGGCGGATGTTGCGGGAGTACCTGGCAGACCGTAACCCTGTCCTCCCCGATCCCTCGGCGTCCTACACTTACTGGGTCTCCAAGTTGGACACGTGGCTGGAACTGTCCCTGTACGCCTTGGAGGTGCTTGCCTGCCCTGCCGCCAGCGTGCTATCAGAAAGGGTGTTCAGCGCTGCCGGGGGCATTATCACCGATAAGCGCAGCCGCCTGTCAACCGACAGTGCCGACAGGCTGACGCTAATCAAAATGAACAGCAAGTGGATTGACCCGGACTTTGCTTCTCCAACCGTGGAAAGCAGCCAAAAGTAAAGTGCCATATGTATGAAGTGCCATTTCCTCCTCCTCCTCCTCCTTAACCGCCGTAGAATTGCTCCGTAAATAAGAACAATTTATATATTTATGGCTCACCTCTTGGGCCTGCGCTAAATGTTTAAGAGGTCTCACCTCTTGGGCCTCCACATAATTTTTAACGGGTCTCCCCTCTTGGGCCACCACATAATTTTTAAGAGGTCTCACCTCTTGGGCCTCCACAAAAGGTTTAACACGTCTCACCTCTTGGGCCTCCACAAAATCTTTAACAGGTCTCACCTCTTGGGCCTCCACATAATTTTTAACACGTCTCCCCTCTTGGGCCTCCACATAATTTTTAATACGTCTCACCTCTTGGGCCTCCACAAAATCTTTAACACGTCTCACCTCTTGGGCCTCCACAAAATGTTTAACAGGTCTCACCTCTTGGGCCTCCACATAATTTTTAACGGGTCTCCCCTCTTGGGCCACCACATAATTTTTAAGAGGTCTCACCTCTTGGGCCACCACATAATTTTTAAGAGGTCTCACCTCTTGGGCCTCCACAAAAGGTAAATAAATTATAAATTATAATTTTGGGTAACATTCTCATTTTAATGTGTTCAGTCTTTACATACAAAATCTGGTACAAAATAGCATTCTCAGTATTCAAAAAAACAAAACAAGACTTAAAACGTTTTAAGTGGCTGCAGTAGCATCATGAAATCAACTCTCATATACTGAAGGCAACAGCATATACATATAAAAAAAAGGAAAAAAAATAAAAAGAATACTCCTTCCTCTGTAGAAATACTCTGTGCTGCCCTCAATACATTTAAACTGATTTTTCATGATAGTTGCCTTTATAAAATGAGTGTAACCATTTTACATTGCATGCAAATCTGTGGATAACTGCAGCCTTTAAAAGCAACACCTCTTGGGCCTCCACAAAAGGTTTAAGAGGTTAACAGTGGAAAGCAGCCAAAAGTGAAGTGCCATCTGTATGAAGTGCCATTTCCTCCTCCACCTCCTCCTCCTCCTCCTTAACCGCCGTAGAATTGCTCCGTAAATAAGAACAATTTTTTATATTTATGGCTCACCTCTTGGGCCTCCACAAAATGTTTAAGAGGTCTCACCTCTTGGGCCTCCACAAAATGTTTAAGAGGTCTCACCTCTTGGGCCTCCACATAATTTTTAAGAGGTCTCACCTCTTGGGCCTCCACATAATTTTTAAGAGGTGTCACCTCTTGGGCCTCCACAAAACGTTTTAGAGGTCTCACCTCTTGGGCCTCCACATAATTTTTAAGAGGTGTCACCTCTTGGGCCTCCACATAATTTTTAAGAGGTGTCACCTCTTGGGCCTCCACATAATTTTTAAGAGGTGTCACCTCTTGGGCCTCCACATAATTTTTAAGAGGTGTCACCTCTTGGGCCTCCACATAATTTTTAAGAGGTGTCACCTCTTGGGCCTCCACATAATTTTTAAGAGGTGTCACCTCTTGGGCCTCCACAAAACGTTTTCGAGGTCTCACCTCTCGGGCCTCCACATAATTTTTAAGAGGTGTCACCTCTTGGGCCTCCACATAATTTTTAAGAGGTGTCACCTCTTGGGCCTCCACAAAAGGTTTAACACGTCTCACCTCTTGGGCCTCCACATAATTTTTAAGAGGTGTCACCTCTTGGGCCTCCACATAATTTTTAAGAGGTGTCACCTCTTGGGCCTCCACAAAACGTTTTCGAGGTCTCACCTCTCGGGCCTCCACATAATTTTTAAGAGGTGTCACCTCTTGGGCCTCCACATAATTTTTAACACGTCTCACCTCTTTAGCCTCCACACAATTTTTAAGACGTCTCACCTCTTGGGCCTCCACAAAATTTTCCATGAGCCTCTGGCCAGCCCACGGCCTCTTCCTGCCTTTTGCGGTCCTACGCATCCCTCAACATCCCCACTGCTTTACCTGCTAGACATGACACTGGGCCAGGTCGGGTCACTGACATCTCAAGCGCCAACAATTTGGGCATTTTAAGGCTTCTGCATGTGTTTGAGTTGTTTTTACATTTTAAAGAAGACATGTCTGACCACATCTCACACACACACACAATGACAATTAGGGGTGGGGTCTATTTGCTTTCCCCCTTGCCTATGCCATCTGTGGTTGTCATAGGCAACGTGATTTTAAGGGTGCAGAATTTTATCTTCTTTTTTGTCTAGTTTGGCTTGGGGTCCATGGCAATGTAGAGGAAAGAAGGTTTCCTTGTATGGTCTCACTTTACAGAGAGGTTAGATTGTGTTTGGAGTGTATTGTTGAGAGGCTGTGATAGTGGCGTAATAGTGCGACTTGGGCGCGTTATATGCACCCAGACATGCTTCCCCTGCTGTCCCAGTTGCATTCCAGCAGTGTTGGCATCCTTTTCTGAGGTTCCAGGGTGGACTTGGTGACCTCCAAGTGGTCGAATTGAGATTTCCAAGTGGCGAGCATTTTTTTCCCATAGACTTTAATGGGATTCGATATCCGGTCGAATAGTCGAATTTCGCGGTCTATTCGAATCGAATTTCGAACTTTCGAATATTTCACTACTCGCTCATCTCTAGTATTTAATTAAAGATGTTAATCATAACATATTAACTTTTCTAGCACAACTTTTATAGTATTCTATAGGTAATAAATGTCATTGGTTGAAATACCTCCTTAACTAATTTTTTTGCAGTACTAATTTTTTTGCTTTTACAGTTTTCCAACAGAAATAGAATATACTAGTATATTTCAAAATCAGGTTGAAGCAGGTTAAGATATAATATAAAATATAATAAATAAAAGATCAGATTATTACAAAAATAGCTAGTCTGACTAATTTTATATATTTTTCAATTGGCTTAAAGGCAATTTGTATGATTTTTTTTATGAAAGTACTATTTTGGCAGCATATTTTTTGAGTTTGCTCTTTTTAATGATGTACGCATTCTGGGAAGACATTACATTTTACTGGTTGCCTGAAACTATTTTTATTTGTTATGTGCTGTAGGTTTCAGTTTTCTCTATTGGCTATTTTCATTTATATTAAAGCTTTATGATCTCAGTACTAATATACAGTATATTCATACACACTATATTTTCTTAGGAGAGAAACTCAGGGAAATGTTTAAATGTTTTACAACGAGACACATTAACCCCATTGTTACTCATATATATATATATATATATATATGTGTACAGATGCAGCCGAGTAAAACTTGATGGTTAACGCGTTAAGTAACAAATGGCACAAAAGGTTAACTAACTCTTTCAATGTATTTCAATGGCTTTTGTCACAAGATGGCACTAGAAAACACTGTGACATGTGTTATCAGAGTTATCAGAGTCAGTTTTAGCTCAACTACATCTGTATGTTGTATTTAAATGAAGTCTAGTCTATTACTTAATATCTGACATCAAAAGCTGAGTCAAAGAGTTATCTAATCTACATTTTAGTAATACAAATTATTATTTAACCTTTAAGTGTCGATTCAAATGTCCTACCTCTTTGTCAATCTTTTACACTGATTTCACACTACTCATGTATGCTACACTGTAAGGACAAAAGTATTGGGATACCTACACATTATACCTACAGGAGCTTTAATGACATCCCCTTCTATATCCATAGCAATAAAATACTTCAGCCAGAAATGCGTTGAATGGTGTTTATTTTGAACAACGGCCCAACATACGTGACGTTTCGGCCCAAAATGGCCTTTCTCAAACTGGTGCCGAATATAAGAGAGGAAAAGAGCATATAGCAAATAGCGCTGGGTATAAGGAGCGTCCTCTCTCATGAAAGTGCGCTGTCCCATGTGTAAGTGACATATAACCAGTATTAAGGAAAACAAGCCATATTTAAAGGGGTTTTCCCCTTTAAAACCAATATTAAAGAAAAACAAGCCATATTTAAAGAGGTTTTCCCATGAAAAATATTCTACAGTTTTCAAACCAGCACCAGATCTGAATACTTTTGTAATTGCGTGTAAATAAAAAGTTAGTATAGCCACTTAACTATACTATAAAATGTATCTGTATAGCTCCACCTGCTGTTTGTTTTTTTTCTTATTTCTTTCGTTCAATGAGATGGCCGTACATGCCCAGTTTCATCCTTCACCTGCCTCCTGAGCTGTGATAGGGAGAGCTGAGACACGCCTCCTTAGCTGCAGCAGAAAAGACACTCCACTTGATCTGTCAGCTTGATATAAATCTAGCAGAGCAATGAATGAGGAGATCTCTGTATCCATGTGAGGTACAGGGCTGGTTCTAGCTTTGTTAGAAAGAGATTGTCATCTACTATATGATGTCTGATTTGGATGTTTTTACATTAGTCATGGGATAACCCCTTTAGCGAGGAATAAATAGCTTGAAAATAATTATACATTATAGCAAACTGTGTTTATGCGGAAGGCAGATCCACTAGGTAGTAGATAACATAGACTAGTTTTACTATAGGAAAAAGCTAATTACTTATGACTGACATGGAAAAGGAGTCAGCTCAATAAAGCAATGAAGTTAGTGGTCTATAGCTGTCAGTGAAAAATAGGATCATAGCTCAAACTAGACAGTGCAGCTAATAAAGTGCCGTGAGGATCTAAATATAAAAATTGCTTGCAGGTTGGAGGTCAGAACAATTCTTCTGGCAGCACACAGTGTCCAGATTATAAAGGTACACATGAGAATGACGATGAGGCTTGTCAGTTTAATTTCCTGATGTGTACGCTTTCTCATTGCTACGGGACTAGAAACATCAACTCTTTTACACTGAATCGCAATATATATATATATATATATATATATATATATATATATATACAGTACAGACCAAAAGTTTGGACACACCTTCTCATTCATTTTTCTGTATTTTCATGACTATGAAAATTGTAGATTCACACTGAAGGCATCAAAACTATGAATTAACACATGTGGAATTATATACTTAACAAAAAAGTGTGAAACAACTGAAAATATGTCTTATATTCTAGGTTCTTCAAAGTAGCCACCTTTTGCTTTGATTACTGCTTTGCACACTCTTGGCTTTCTCTTGATGAGCTTCAAGAGGTAGTCACCTGAAATGGTATTCCAACAGTCTTGAAGGAATTCCCAGAGATGCTTAGCACTTGTTGGCCCTTTTGCCTTCACTCTGCAGTCCAGCTCACCCCAAACCATCTCGATTGGGTTCAGGTCTGGTGACTGTGGAGGTCAGGTCATCTGGCGTAGCACCCCATCACTCTCCTTCTTGGTCAAATAGCCCTTACACAGCCTGGAGGTGTGTTTGGGGTCATTGTCCCATTGATAAATAAATGATGGTCCAACTAAACGCAAACCGGATGGAATAGCATGCCGCTGCCAGCTGTGGTAGCCATGCTGGTTCAGTATGCATTCAATTTTGAATAAATCCCCAACAGTGTCACCAGCAAAGCACCCCCACACCATCATACCTCCTCCTCCATGCTTCACGGTGGGAACCAGGCATGTAGAGTCCATCCATTCACCTTTTCTGCATCGCACAAAGACACGGTGGTTGGAACCAAAGATCTCAAATTTGGACTCATCAGACCAAAGCACAGAATTCCACTGGTCTAATGTCCATTCCTTGTGTTCTCTTCTGCTTGTTGCATGTCCTTAGCAGTGGTTTCCTAGCAGCTATTTTACCATGAAGGCCTGCTGCACACATCTCCTCTTAACAGTTGTTGTAGAGATGTGTCTGCTGCTAGAACTCTGTGTGGCATTGACCTGGTCTCTAATCTGAGCTGCTGTTAACCTGCCATTTCTGAGGCTGGTGACTCGGATGAACTTATCCTCCGCAGCAGAGGTGACTCTTGGTCTTCCTTTCCTGGGGCGGTCCTCATGGCAGCCAGTTTCTTTGTAGCGCTTGATGGTTTTTGCGATTGCACTTGGGGACACTTTCAAAGTTTTCCCAATTTTTCGGACTGACTGACCTTCATTTCTTAAAGTAATGATGACCACTCGTTTTTCTTTACTTAGCTGCTTTTTTCTTGCCATAATACAAATTCTAACAGTCTATTCAGTAGGACTATCAGCTGTGTATCCACCTGACTACTGCCCAACACAACTCATGGTCCCAACCCCATTTATAAGGCAAGAAATCCCACTTATTAAACCTGACAGGGCACACCTGTGAAGTGAAAACCATTTCAGGTGACTACCTCTTGAAGCTCATCAAGAGAATGCCAAGAGTGTGCAAAGCAGTAATCAAAGCAAAAGGTGGCTACTTTGAAGAACCTAGAATATAAGACATATTTTCAGTTGTTTCACACTTTTTTGTTAAGTATATAATTCCACATGTGTTAATTCATAGTTTTGATGCCTTCAGTGTGAATCTACAATTTTCATAGTCATGAAAATACAGAAAACTCTTTGAATGAGAAGGTGTGTCCACACTATTGGTCTGTACTGTATATATAAAACGTTTTTCAATGTTCTAGTTTTAATGTTCTATTATCTCTTAATAATTGTAATCATTTTTCATTTCCAAGCTCAGTGCATTAAACAGAATGGTAGCACAAGAGTAGAAGTTTCTTTTTGTAGTCCAGCGTTCCCTACACTGTTGCTTTCCAGCTAATTGACTATAACTTTTAACCTTGGTAATTTAAATGGAGAACCACAGACTTATCTAAGTGATCTTCTCTTAGTCTAACAGAGCAGATGTAATGTATAATGTTTTTCTTATTTTGGACTGTGTGAATAGGGCATAAATAAGTTTTCAGGTCTTCTACGGTAATTAAAACTTTGGGGGTCATTTACTATTCTGAAATACGGTCAGTTGCACCGCCTTTTGTGACTTTTTCCCCGCTCATGCCAGGTCTAAAAGTGTGAGCATGTTCAATGCCGGTTTTAGGCTTAAAAAATGGTCTAAATGTAAGACGGCTCGGAAGCTGCCTTACATTTAGAACTGGTGCGGGATGCGCCAAAGTTATGGAAAGGCTAGCTATGGCCATTATTAAGACCGGTGTCTAAAATTCCGGTCTTAATAAATGTGCCCCTTTGTTCGTTAAAAGAAAAAGTAATTGCTAACACGCTATTCTTTGAACGTTATTCAGGCATATGCAGGTTCTCCTGCATTGGGCAGCAATGACAGGTACTGCAAAGCAACCCCATTTGATTGATTTTTTATTGCCCTAACCCCTTTAGTTACAAATTAAGCGTTCTTACCCCTTTAAGAATACATCTTTTTACAGTTGTCATTAAGGGGTCTTGTTCTAGCCGCTGCCTTTTTATGACTGCCTAGTCTACTAGACGCTGCACAAGTCTCCTTCCGAAGAAAAGCAGCTCAACTCTCGCATGAAAGCTGGACTCCTGCTCTAATGGCCTGCATTGGCAGAACCACTAATCCAGCTTTTTAACCCCTTAGATACTACGGTCAATAGCATTTAGTTTTAAAGATAAATTTTGGTTGTAATGGTAGGCAAAACAGAATATACTGAAATGTTAAATGAACGTTTGCCACTATATAACTTTGCATGTTTTAAGCAGAGGGGTCTTCCAGTTATTGCTGTTGCCGTTCATAGTCAATCTGATATTGATGAACTATCCTGAGGATAGGTCATGAATATTAATCCCTTTAACACGCTAACCATCAAGTTTAGCTCAGTTGCATCTGTATATAACATTTAACCTGAATGTGTACACTGGATATATACAGTATATATATACAGTATATATATATATATATATATATATATATATATCTATATATCAAAGACATAGAATGTAACTTTCATAATATAGGCTAGAAAACTGTTATAGCTGATAATAAATCTGATAGGCCTAGCTAAGGAGGCTCGTCCCTATTTCAGCCTGCTATTGGCTGAGCCACCCCCACCCCCGTCCCCGTCACCTGATGTATGGCTGCCACCCGTTCTCAGCGGCCTTGCGGGCATCAGAAGCTGCCAGGGAGTGAGGTAAGTACAATCTGTGTGAAGCGCCCAGGCATTTGGCGGGCATTATAGGGGTGGATAACCCCTTTAAGAGTATATAGATATATTAATACAGTATAATAGCTGAATGTTATCTCAGCACATTTTATTACTGTATGTATACCTTATATTATCTTTGGTTATATTCTCAGGAAAACAGGCCGAACTGGATGGACAGATGTCTTTTTTCGGCCTATGTATGTTACTATGTATGTTACTATGGCCCTGATTTATCACACCTTCACTCCAGAATTCTGTCTTCAAAAAGTCGCACGATAGGGCTTTTGCGACTTTTTTGCGCATTTTTTTGCGACTTTTTGCATGTGTACACCACTCACTCCAGTTTGTAATATGGGTGGAAAAGTGGGTGTGGTTAGCCATGTTAATGAGTTTCACTCCAGATTTATCATTGCGACTTTTTAAAAAAAGTCGCAAAATAGTCGCAATCTCACTCCAGGAGGAGGGTGGAGTAGGAAAAGTGGAGTAGCTTCTCTAGACAGAAGTGTTAGGTTTAAGGACAAGCCACATTTATCAAACAACCTGTGACATTTGATAAATGTGGCACGAAGTACTCCAACACAGACTGAAGCAAAACTGACTTCAAATATTTTCCTAATGATAAATTCCCCCCTATGTTCATATAGGGTATATGGGAGGAAGAACTTTAATTACATTAATAATACAGTGGTTGAGAATGAACAATACATAGTGAACCAATACTATCGTTCTGATAGCTTAGTCTCCAGTTAAGCAATTATCTCATTAGAGCAATCAATAAACCAATTACAGATTCACAGGACTGTACCTCTGGCGGCTTTATTGGATACATTATCTAATTCTGGCTTTTTGCAGAGTTTAACCTTAGATTAGATAAAATGATCTACAATAATTCATTAGCTTCAGTTTAGCAAACATGTTTTCAGCTTTTATTCTAATACTAATACTAATACTGAAAATATTTCAAATCTCATAAATTAAAAAAATAAGCAGCAGTTGTCTTAGCAGACACTGCTCCTGTAAGTTATTACATAAAAGTGAACAATGTTAATTATGTTGCGAACTATAACATTCATTTGATGAAAACAATGGGTTCCAAATTGGTTCTTAAATCGCGATGTTGGATAAATCAGTTTGTCAGTTTAAGATTTGCTTTCAGGCAATACAAGTGAAGGTATCATCTGCAAATGACATATTGTTAACCCTTAGGACACCAGCGCTGTACATGTACAAAAATCCTAGCACCATATTGCTACGGCGCTCTGATCGGGCGGGCGCAGGAGCTGCGCTCGCCCGATCAGCTACAGGGGTCCGGCAGAGGCCGATAGCCAGACCCCTGTTGTATGCACCGGCATCGGTGAAAACACCGATGCCTGTGCATTAACCCTCGCACTGCCACGTGCAGTATCCTGAAGGGTTAAGTTTGCCATTGGGTCCCCGTGCTGCTGTGACGGTTACCCGATGGCAGGAAAGGCAGCCCGATTCCTTTCTTAGGCATCTGGCTACCTTCTACGGAAGCCTTTGAGATCCAGGGGGCTGGTATACACTGTTAATACACTTACAGACAATGCAAAATACAGAAGTATTGTAATGCATTGTGCAGTGGATCAGACCCCCAAAAGTTGAAGTTCCAGACTTGGACAAAAAATAAAGTGAAAAAAGAAGTTAAAAAAAAGAAAAAAGAAAGTTCTACAAAAAAATTAAAGTTTCAAGTAAAAAAAAGTGTCCTTTTCCCAAAATAAAGTAAAAAAAAATTGAAAGTAATAGGGAAAAAAGAAAAGTAGGCATATTAGGTATCGCTGCATCCGTATCGACCTGCTCTATAAAAATCACATGACCCACCCCGCTAGCTGAACGTCGTAAAAAATAAAAAATAAAAACAGTTTTTAAAAAGCCATTTTCTAGTCACCTTGCCTCACAAAAAGTGTAATACCAAGCGATCAAAAAGACGTATTAATCCAAAAATTGTTCCAATCAAACTGTAATCTCGTCCCGCAAAAAATGAGAACCTACCTAAGACAATCGCACAAAAAATAAAAAAATATGGCTCTCAGAAAATGGCAACACAAAAAAAAGATTTTATTCTGTTCAAAAATGCATCTGTGTAAAACTTAACAGAAATAAAAATGTTAGACATATTGGGTATCATCGCATCCGTAATAACCTGTTCTATAAAAGTATTACATGAGATTGCTTCCCAGGTGAATGTTGTAAAAAAATTTTTTTTAAACTATGCCAAAACAGCCATTTTTTCCCTCTTGCCTCACAAAAAGTATAATAGCAGGCGATCAAACAGGCGTATTTACCCCAAAATGGTACCAATCAAACCGTCATCTCTTCCTGCAAAAAATGAGACCCTACCTAAGACAATCACCAGAAAAATAAAAAAAATTTGACAGTTAGATAATGGCAACACAAAAACAAGATTTAAATTTGTTCAAAAATTAATTTAATGTGTAAAACTTAACAAAAATAAAAATAATAGACATATTGGGTATTGCCACGTCCGTAACAACCTGCTCTATAAAAATATCAAATTATTTGCCAATTCGGGTGAATGCTGTAAAAAACAAAACAAAAAAAACTATGTCATCTTGAGTCACAAAAAGTGTAATACTAAGCGATCAAAAAGTCTTATGTACCCCAAAATGGTACCAATGAAAACGTCACCTCATTCCGCAAAAAATGAGCCGCCACATCAGACATTAACTCAAAAAAATAAAAATCAATGGCTCCCGCAAACCAATCCATCAAAATCTGTGCTGCAAAATCCATATGGCGTTCCTTCTGTTCTGAGTCCTGCCATGTGCCCCCACAGCAGTTTATCACCACATATGGGGTGTTGCCATATTCAGGAGAAAATGGGTAAGAAATTATGGGGTATTTTCTCCTGTTACCCCTTTTGAAAATGAAAAATTTGGGGCTAAAGCAACATTTTTTTGGAAGAAATTAAACTTCTCATTTTCACAGCCAAGTGTTTCCAAATTCCGTAAAACGCGTAGGGTGTCAAAGTGGTCAGTACCCCCCTTAATATATTCTTTAAGGGGTGTAGTTTCCAAAATGGGGTCACTTTTTGAGGATTTCCACTCTAGGGGTACGTCAGGGTCTCTTAAAATACAAAATGTTGCCTAAAAACCATTCTAGCAAAATCTGCCTCCAAAATCCATATGGCGCTCCTTTCCTTCTGACCACTGCCACGTGCCCATAGAGAAGTTTACCACCACATATGGGGTATTTCTGTGAACTGCAGAATCAGAGTAATGTATATTGAGGTTTAGTTTGCTGTTAACCCTTGCTGTGTTGCAAAAAAAAAACAAAATATTAACATGAATAATCTACGAAAAAAGTGAAAATTTGAAATTGAAACAAGTAAGTTTGTAACATCAGTTTTTTATAATTTGAGGGGTGTAGTTTCTAAAATGGTGTAATTTATGGGTGGTTTCCATTAGGTAAGCCTCACAAAATCACTTTATAACTGAATTGGTGCTAAAAAAAATGGTTTGGGAAATTTTGTTGAAAATTAGAAAAATTGCTTCTAAACTTCTAAGCCCTCTAACTTTCTAAAAATATAAAATGACATTTACAAAATGATGCCAACATAAACTAGACATATGGGGAATGTTAAGTAATACATATTTTATGAGGTATCACTTTCTGTTTTAAAAGCAGAGAAATTGAAATTTAGAAAATTGAAAATTTTTCATAATGTTTGGTAAATTTGGGATTTTTTCATAAATAAAGGTGAAATATATTGACTTAAATTTATGACTGTCATGAAGTACAATGTGTCACGAGAAAATAATCTCAGAATGGCCTGGATAAGTAAAAGCGTTCTAAAGTTATTACCACATAAAGTGACACATGTCAGATTTGCAAAAATCGGCCTGGGATTTAAGGTGAAAAGTGGCTCGGTACTGAAAGGGTTAAACTAAGCTTTGCTGTGTAGACTGGGACAACATTAGCAGAGTCATCATCTTATCATTAGAGGGTGGGTGAGATAATGTCATTTGTGCTGTACTCCTGGAGCCATAGACAAGTCAGGATGGCAAAACTATATACAATACATACAGATAAGGCTCTTGTTCAAGTTTGCATATCACTTTCTTGTCACTAGGGGAAAAACAGAAACTCCTTCTTCCCAGAGACAGTAGTAGTCTTTGAGACAGTACCTCACAGCAGTATTCCATTAGAAAAAATATGTTGAAATGTGCTGAGGGTGCAGCTTCAACAAAGAAACAGTTCTCACCTCACGGTTGCCCTTTTCTCCCATACCAATGCTTCTCAACTTCCCATTGCTCTTCGCTTCCTGGTCCAGTGATGATGCTCTGACACAGTGACATGTGACCACTACATCCATTAATTGGTTGCAGCAGTCATCTGCTCCAGCTTATGTATTACAGCATCATTTTTGGAACAGGAGGCAGAGAGCAATGGATTAGCAGACAGAATCAATGTGGGTTTGGAGAGTGGTCCATTGCCACAATTTGTGCCACATTTTAGACAGATTTTAGGTGCAGACACATTAATAAATCTGGGCCAAAATGTGTGCTGTTCCAACTGGTCTACTTTGGATTGTAATTGGGTCCAATGAGACCCTCAAGATGAGCACTGCCATCTCTGGTTAATTTCAACATACCCAACTTTTTCTTCTCAGGTTGTTTAAGCAGCTGCCAGAGATGACTGGTAGTAGCTTATTTCACTCTCATTAAGCCAAGTCAAGTGTGCATGTTTATCAGGAGGAACAGCTATCTTAACTGTATGTCTAGCTTTACACAAGGAAATATACAAGTAGCTCTTGTCTCCTGTGCACACAAACAGATTGTCATCTTGTAAGGCAGTGTTCCTCAACTCCAGTCTTGACGACCCCCTAGCATGTCCATTTTTTAGGATTTCCTTAGTATTGAGCAGGTGATACTGTTATTGTTAATTCATTGGGACTTACCACAGATATTTATTTTGGTAGGATATGCTCAAATCATGCCTGGAAAGTGGGTCCTGAGGACTGAAGTTGAGAAACACTGTTGTAAGGTACAACTGGTCTACTGTGGCAAAGTTAAATAATAAACTTCAATCACTATGCCTATTACCTCTCTATTACATATACAGTACGCAGTGAATCTTGTGACAAGTCTATCACAATTATAATTGACTATCTATTCATTGTCCTGAGATCTGTCAGGATTTATGATAGACAGTCATTATCTTGATGCTTTTCTTGCTTGTTGCTTACTTGAATAGGTAAGAAATAGTTTAGTATTCACATGTTTGTCACCTTTTAACTTTAAGTGTCTCATTTTAAAGTCTCTGTAATTACTGTTATAGTACTTTGGTGGAGTTATGTCATCTTACACATGGCATTAGTGCATTAACATGTCAAAACAGCAGCAAATGACACAGCTCCAAAGAAACGTAAAAGCTGTTAATGGCAGACAAACTTCACCAAATTCATTTGTCACTGTTAGCAATGCTATAGAACTGAATATACAGATGTGTCCACACTTAACTGATCACTTATCTCAACATGTCCTGAGATGTGTGTCACGAAGTGACGTTATAACTAAATTGGATAAATTGTAATACAACTTTCAGACACCAGGTGGCGCATTGTTTTACTAGCTAATACCTGAATTTAAAGTATTCACGTCTTACATTTAACCTAAATAGCAAAATATATTGTATACATTAAACAAATCCCTCCGAAGGATTTTTTTTTTTTAGTGTGCAATGATTATCATATATTTTGCCCGCTGCCATTGTTTACCACAAGTCTTTATGCCGTATGCTATGAGTTAGGTACAGTACACTTGGTGTCAGTATACAGTGCTAGTCTAGTATTATATTAGTTATATGCAAAATAGCACACACCAACCACAGTATTATGCATAGATAATTATACAATTTTAACAGTCCCATTACATGTTACAAATGTACATAATACAATTCAGGGTGTCAGTATATACCTCAATTTTACCATGACATTTAATATTCCTTAATGATTATCAAATCTGTGTATCTAATCCTATCATGTGTGATACTGTCTGCAGAGCTATGTATCTAATCTTATTCTGGGTGACAGTGTCTGCTAAGCTGCGTATCTAATCCTATCATGTGTGATACTGTCTGCTAAGATGGGTATCTAATCCTATCATGTGTGATACTGTCTGTTAAAATAGGTATCTAATCCTATCATGTGTGATACTGTCTGCTGAACTGTGTATCTAATCCTATTCTGGGTGACAGTGTCTGCTAAACTACATATCTAATCCTATTATGTGTGAAACTGTCTGCTGAGCTGTGTATCTAATCCTATCATGTGTGATACTGTCTGCTAAGATGGGTATCTAATCCTATCATGTGTGATACTGTCTGCTGAGCTGTATATCTAATCAAATCATGTGTGATACTGTCTGCTAAAATGGGTATCTAATCCTATCTTGTGTGATACTGTCTTCTGAACTGTGTATCTAAACCTATTCTGGGTGGCAGTGTCTGCTAAACTACGTATCTAATCCTATTATGTGTGAAACTGTCTGCTGAGCTGTGTATCTAATCCTATCATGTGTGATACTGTCTTCTGAACTGTGTATCTAATCCTATTCTAGGTGACAGTGTCTGCTAAACTACGTCTCTAATCCTATTATGTGTGATACTGTCTGCTGAACTGTGTATCTAATCCTATTCTGGGCGACAGCGTCTGCTAAACTGTGTATCTAATCCTATCATGTGTGATACAGTTTGCAGAGTTGTGTATCTAATCCCACCTTGTGTGATGCTGCCTGCTAAGATGGGTATCTAATCGTATTTTGGGTGATACTGCCTACATATCTGTGTATCTAATCCTATGATGTGTGATACTGTCTGCTGAACTGTGTATCTAATCGTATCATGTGTGATACTGTCTGCTAAGATGGGTATCTAATCCTATCTTGTGTGATACTGTCTGCTGAACTGTGTATCTAATCCTATTCTGGGCGACAGCATCTGCTAAACTGTGTATCTAATCCTATCATGTGTGATACAGTTTACAGAGTTGTGTATCTAATCCTATCATGTGTGATACTGTCTGCTGAGCTGTGTATGTAATCCTATCATGTGTGATACTGTCTGCTGAACTGTGTATCTAATCCTATTCAGGGTGACAGTGGCTGCTAAACTACGTATCTAATCCTATCATGTGTGAAACTATCTGCTGAGCTGTGTATCTAATCCTATCATGTGTGATACTGTCTGCTAAGATGGGTATCTAATCCTATCATGTGTGATACTGTCTGCTGAGCTGTGTATCTAATCCTATCCTGTGTGATACTGTCTGCTAAGATGGGTATCTAATCCTATCATGTGTGATACTGTCTGCTAAGATGGGTATCTAATCCTATCATGTGTGATACTGTCTTCTGAGCTGTGTATCTATGCCTGTCATGTGTGATACAGTCTGCTAAGATGGGTATCTAATCCTATCATGTGTGATACTGTCTGCTAAACTGTGTATCTAATCCTATCATGTGTGATACTGTCTGCTGAACTGTGTATCTAATCCTATTCTGGGTGACAGTGTCTGCTAAACTATGTATCTAATCCTATCATGTGTGAAACTGTCTGCTGAGCTGTGTATCTAATCCTATCCTGTGTGGTACTGTCTGCTAAGATGGGTATCTAATCCTATCATGTGTGATATTGTCTGCTGAACTGTGCATCTAATCCTATTCTGGGCGACAGCGTCTGCTAAACTGTGTATCTAATCCTATCATGTGTGATACAGTTTGCAGAGTTGTGTATCTAATCCCACCGTGTGTGATACTGCCTGCTAAGATGGGTATCTAATCCTATTCTGGGTGATACTGCCTACATATCTGTGTATCTAATCCTATCATGCGTGATACTGTCTGCTGAACTGTGTATCTAATCCTATTCTGGGTGACAGTGTCTGATAAACTACGCATCTAATCCTATCATGTGTGAAACTGTCTGCTAAGCTGTGTATCTAATCCTATCATGTGTGATACTGTCTGCTGAGCTGTATATCTAATCATATCATGTGTGATACTGTCTGCTAAACTGCGTATCTAATCCTGTCATGTGTGATACTGTTTGCAGAGTCGTGTATCTAATCCTATCTTGTGTGATACTGTCTGCTGAACTCTGTATCTAATCCTATTCTGGATGACAGCATCTGCTAAGTTGTGTATCTAATCCTATCATGTGTGATACTGTCTGCTGAACTGTGTATCTAATCCTATTCTGGGTGACAGTGTCTGCTAAACTACGTATCTAATCCTATCATGTGTGAAACTGTCTGCTGAGCTGTGTATCTAATCCTATCATGTGTGATACTGTCTGCTAAGATGGGTATCTAATCCTATCATGTGTGATACTGTCTGCTGAGCTGTGTATCTAATCCTATCCTGTGTGATACTGTCTGCTAAGATGGGTATCTAATCCTATCATGTGTGATACTGTCTGCTAAGATGGGTATCTAATCCTATCATGTGTGATACTGTCTGCTGAACTGTGCATCTAATCCTATTCTGGGCGACAGCATCTGCTAAACTGTGTATCTAATCCTATCATGTGTGATACAGTTTGCAGAGTTGTGTATCTAATCCCACCGTGTGTGATACTGTCTGCTAAGATGGGTATCTAATCCTATTCTGGGTGATACTGCCTACATATCTGTGTATCTAATCCTATCATGCGTGATACTGTCTGCTAAACTACGTATCTAATCCTATTATGTGTGAAACTGTCTGCTGATTTGTGTATATAATCATATCATGTGTGATACTGTCCATGAAGCGATTAGATGTATGTGTATAGAGTGTGATACTGTCTGCTGAGCTGTGTATCTAATTCTATTAGGTGTGATACTGTCTGCTGAGCTGTGTATCTAATCCTACCTTGTGTAATAGTTTTCTGCTGACCTGTGTATCTAATTCTATTAGGTGTGATACTGTATTTGAAGCTATTGTTGTATCTTTATAGAGTGTGATACAGATAGAGATAAGGAGCTTTCCATTGTGAACATACTGTACACTCAGCCACTGCTCAGATAAGAGAGGTGGGGGAGGTGCTCATGTATTTCAGTCCCTGTATTTCCCTGTATTTCTTGTGGATGAGGCCTAATTACCAGTTAAGTAAGGCTACTTTCACACTAGCGTTTTTAAATTCCGGTATTGAGTTCCGTCATAGGGGCTCAATACCGGAAAAAAACGCTTCCGTTTTGTCCCCATTCATTGTGAATGGGGACAAAACTGAACTGAAGACAACGGAATGCTCTTAAAAGCATTCCGTTCCGTCTTCAGACCGGAGAGCAAACCGCAACATGCTGCGGTTTTCTCTCCGGTCCAGGCATCCGCACCAAGACGGATCCGGAATGACCCCCAATGCAGTCAATGGGGACGGATCCGTTTGGTGTGATACAATGGTAAACGGATCCGTCCTCCATTGACTTTCAATGGAGTTCAGGACGGAACCGTCACCTACACACTTACATACATACACACACACATATACACATACAAATACACATTCATACTTACATGCTCCCGGCAGGTCTCCACAGTGCAGAAGGAGCAGGACAGCGCGCACATAGGACGATTCCCCACAGCGCCCTCTGCTGGAATCGTCCTATGTGCGTGCTGTCCTGCTCCTCCTGCGCTGTGGAGACCTGCCGGGAGAATGTAAGTATGAATGTGTATTTGTATGTGTATATGTGTGTGTGTATGTATGTTTATGTTTATGTGTATGTCTGTATGTGTGCAGGTGACAGATCCGTTTACCATTGTGTCACACCAAACGGATCCGTCCCCATTGACTTTCATTGGGGGTGATGCTGGATCCGTCTTGGTGCGGATGCCTAGACCGGAGAGAAAACCGCAGCATGCTGCAGTTTGTTCTCCGGTCTGAAGACGGAACGGAATGCTTTCAGGAGCCTCCGTTGTCTTCAGTTCAGTTTTGTCCCCATTGACAATGAATGGGGACAAAACTGAAGCGTTTTATTCCAGTATTGAGCCCCTATGACGGAACTCAATACCGGAATTATAAAACGCTAGTGTGAAAGTAGCCTAAGTTATAGAAGCCCATTCATGTTGCTAATGGAAAATATAGCACAAAACATGTTTATTGTTTTCAGTCCCTGAGGCGGAGCTTATTTTTAGAAAAAAAAAAAAACCTTTCCACAGAGCACTGGTGCCACTGGTTTTGTCCCCATTACATTTTTTAAATTATTTTGGCCGACCCAGGTCTGTGGACCTTTAGAAAAAATACTAGAGTACTCCTGATTCAGGGTCTAATTTGAACAAACTTTAATTATGGGTTTAATGCAGAAAATAACAATGGCACCATTTTATTTACAACATCTCCCAATCCTAATGAATTACCAACGGGCAGCTGTAGTCCAGAACCACAGCATGGATCTAGGGCTGCCCTTTACTCTTCCATGAAAAGCTTTAGTGATACAGAATGTTACATGCCAGTGGCATTGCCTTTCTTTTCTATCACTAATAGAAGGACTTTATACAGATCAATGTAATTGTTGTACAGTTAGGACGTCATCCCAGAACATAAGCATTCCATCAATCAACTCCTGCTTAGTCCTCGGCCTTATTTCAGACCTTATAAATCTGTAGTGCCAGTATATAATCTTCCTTCCACCTCCCTCCTCATATTGCATGCATTGCCAATAAATATATATTGCCCACCCTGTATTTCCAATGGAGAATTCCCCCTGCAAATCAGACAAGAAGAGAACAGGTTCTATATTTCTGGTGGGGCCGTGGAGCAGACATTCAGATGCAGGCAGCACATGGTGTTGTCCACATCTTTTTGCCCCCATTGAAATGAATGGGTCCTCAAAAAATGTGGATCGGATGCAGACCAAAAATATGGTCATGTGACTGCACTAAGGGTAAATTCACAAAGTTTTCTGGATGAGGATTTGAAGCAGACCTGTCTACAGAAACGGATTGGAAACTAATTAGGCTTCTTTCACACTGGCGTTATTGCTGGATCCGGCAGGGTTCAGCAATGACGCTTCCGTTACTGATAATACAACTGTCTGTATCCGTTATGAACATATCCAGTTGTGTTATCGGTAACATTGCTGGGACTGATCCGTCATTAACTCCATCGAAAGTCAATGGAGGACGGATCCGGTTTCTCTTGTGTCAGACAGAATGGATCCGTCCCCATTGACCTGCATTGTGGGTCATGACGTTTTGCTCCGGATCCCCAGGATGGAAAGTAAAATACAACATGTTGCAGTTTTCTCTCCGGCCTGCAGACGCAACTATACTGAATGGAATGTATTTTGGAGCCTCCGTTGTCTTCAGTTCAGTTTTGTCCCCCTTGACAATGAATGGGGACAAAACTGAAGCGTTTTATTCCGGTATTGAGCCCCTATGACGGAACTCAATACGGGAAAACAATAACGCTAGTGTGAAAGTAGCCTTAGAACTATAAAGGAAGGATTTCTACTTCTGGCTTTGGCTCCTGGTATATTAGCATTCAGCATTATACTGTAGCTTCTCACAACTGTCCTATCATCTAAGTGTCCAGGCCTCATATTTACTGCTTATGTCAATGGTCCAGTCTCCATTCCCTGTGTCTTTATTACCTGACTATTCACCATTGTATCCTGCTGTTGTTTGATTAGTCCCTGATTAGGGAAATACAGTCCCTCCTCTATTGTTCTAACCTAGACGTGTAAATGTAAGGCTTTTAGTTCTTCTGAGACATTGGTCTTCATCCAAAATGCAAACTTTCTAAGGCTACTTTCACACTAGCGTTTTTAAATTCCGGTATTGAGTTCCGTCATAGGGGCTCAATACCGGAAAAAAACGCTTCAGTTTTGTCCCCATTCATTGTCAATGGGGACAAAACTGAACTGAAGAGAACGGAGGCTCCTGAAAGCATTCCGTTCCGTCTTCAGACCGGAGAACAAACCGCAGCATGCTGCGGTTTTCTCTCTGGTCCAGGCATCCACACCAAGCCGGATCCGGAATGACCCCCAATGCAAGTCAATGGGGACGGATCCGTTTGGTGTGACACACCAGTAATCCGGATCTGTCCTCCATTGACTTGCAATGGGGGGTCATTCCGGATCCGGCTACACAGAAATACATACATACAGACATACAGACATACATACATACATACATACTCACATACTCCAGCCCGGGACACCGGCAGCACGTCTTCACGCGCCTCCTGCGCGCAGCTATGACGTTTCCCCACTGCGCCCAGCAATCGTCATCACAGGAATCGTCATCACTGCGCGCAGGAGGCGCGTGAAGACGTTCTGCCGGCGTCCCGGGCTGGAGTATGTAAGTATGTATGTATGTGTTTGTGTGTGTATGTCTGTATGTATTGCTGTCTCAATGTCTGTCAACATGTGTGGGGCCGGAGCGCTGCTCCGGCTCCATACATGTATCAGCGTTAGTGTGAAAGAGGCCTTAGTGCACAAAATCATATTATCCCAGAATTGTAACTAAATATTCAATGCAAACAATGTTTCTACTTCCCACAACTATCACCCGTATTTTCCTGCACTGCCTAAGGCCCCATTCACACGACTGTATGAATGGGGCCATATCTATCCGCAAAAATGCGGGAATAGATGTGGCCCCATTCACCTCTGTGGTGCTAGCTCCGTGCCGCGGCTCTTTTGAAGCATGTCCTATACTTGTCTGTACGCGCGGACAAGTATAGGCATTTTCAATGGGGCCGCACGGCGTGTTCCAAGCGCTGCGGAACACACGCCGGGCGGCCCCCGTATATTTGCGGGTCCGCAGTAATGTAAAACCCATAATTAAAGTTTGTTCAAATTAAACCCTGAATCAGGAGTACTCTAGTATTTTTTCTAAAGGTCCACAGACCTGGGTCTGCCAAAATAATTTAAAAAATGTAATGGGGACAAAACCAGTGATCTGTGGAAAGTTTTTTTTTTTTCTAAAAATAAGCTCTTAACTGGTAATCAGGCCTCATCCACAAGACAGGGAAATACAGGGACTGAAATACATGAGCACCTCCCCCGCCTCTCTTATCTGAGCAGTGGCTGAGTGTACAGTATTTACACAAAGGAGAGATCCTTATCTCTATCTGTATCACACTCTATAGAGATACAACAATAGCTTCAAGACAGTATCACACCTACTAGAATTAGATACACAGGTCAGCAGACAGTATCACACCTAATAGAATTAGATACACAGCTCAGCAGACAGTATCACACCTAATAGAATTAGATACACAGCTCAGCAGACAGTATCACACTCTATACGCATACATCTAATCGCTTCATAGACAGTATCACACATGATAGGATTAGATACACAGCTCAGCAGACAGTATCACACATGATAGGATTAGATATGCAGTTTAGCAGACACTGTCACCCAGAATAGGATTAGATACACAGTTCAGCAGACAGTATCACACAGGATAGGATTAGATACACAACTCTGCAAACTGTATCACACATGATAGGATTAGATACACAGTTTAGCAGACGCTGTCGCCCAGAATAGGATTAGATACACAGTTCAGCAGACAGTATCACACAGGATAGGATTAGATACACAACTCAGCAAACAGTATCACACATGATAGGATTAGATACACAGTTTAGCAGACAGTATCACACATGATAGGATTAGATACACAACTCTGCAAACAGTATCACACATTATAGGATTAGATACACAGCTCAGCAGACAGTATCAAACAAGGTGGGATTAGATACACATCTAAGCAGACAGTATCACACAAAGTAGGATTAGATACACAGCTCAGCAGACAGTGTCACACAAGGTAGGATTAGATACGCAGCTAAGCAGACAGTATCACACATGATAGGCTTAGATAAACAACTCTGCAGACAGTATTACATATGATCGGATTAGATACACAACTCTTCAGACAGTATTATATATGATAGGATTAGATACACAACTCTTCAAGCAGTATCACACACAATAGGCTTAGATGCACGACACTGTAGGCAGTATCACACATGACAGGATTAAATACACTGCTACACAGACAGTATCACACATAATAGGCTTAGATACACGACTCTGTAGACAGTATTACTTAAGATAGGATTAGATACACAGTCCAGCTGACGGTAACACACAATGTTTGGATACTCTATTTAGTTTTCCTTTTTTCTCATGTGTTTGACTTTAGCACATTAAATATTCTCAATAGATCTCACCACATTTAGCTTGGTCTGCTGATAAATATCTCACATCTGAGGCCAGCAGCTCTAAACAAAAGAAAAAGCAGCTGAGCAATCAGCTAAATGTGGAGCACTCACCGCCCAGTGGTTGTGACGTGTATTGCAGTTTTTTAGAGTTTAGTTACAATCTCGCGATATCATGTTGTTTTGCTATCAGGACAAAACCGTCACCACTCTGAGTTTGGAGATAAGTTAAGTGTGGACGCATCTGTAGTTCTCAAACGATATCTTCCATTATCAGCTTTATTTTTCGTAGATTAGTACCAAACATTTGAATAATGATAAGGAGGATAAGAAAAAAAGAAAGAAACCTAATACAGTTCATATCTAGTGTGTGAGCGTGTTAAACTGCACATGGCTACATCCACATCTGCTATCCCAATTCCAGTACTCTGTTCCGGCATAGATGGATCCCATCCCAAAACCTCATATAACAGTAGATTTTGTTTATATAAGACTATTGTTGAAGAAATACATACTACAGAGAGGCTCAAGCTGAGACCTGCATGGCTGTATCCTTGCCTTGACATGCTTAAATGTATTTTTATAGGATTAATATATAGTTCAGTTAGATAAAATAGTTCCTAATAAATTCAATTCAATAAAATCTTCTAATATTCTAGAACATTTAGAGGGGTAATCCAAGCCCAATGCCATTTATATAATTTACTAGAATGAACTATATTAGGTGTTCTCAAGAACTTTAATATTGATAAGCTATCTTTAGGATAGGTGATCAGTATAAAATTGGTTGGGTACAGGGTGTGAGCTGCTGGCAAGACCGGTGGCCACCACAACTATAGTAGCACAGTGTATGGAATCGGCAACATACAGTTCTGCTGTGTAGTGGCTGAATGGGCTACTGCAGCTCAGATCTTATTCACTAGAACGAGTGCTAAGCTGCAGTAACTCAGTATGGCCACTATACAGTGTATGGAACTCTCTGTTTCCAGCTCCATTCCAGTGGCCCTGAACCCTACTAGCAGCTTTTTGGTGGGGTTGCCGGGTGATGGACCCCCATAAATCTGATATTAATGATGTACATATTCTAAGGGTAAGTTAAGTACATGGAAGTCAGAGAAAATCCCTTTAGTTGGTATTTGCATGTCTTTGCCAGAGACACGATACCTGCCCAGTGGGGTCGACATACCACAGGTTGAGAAATAATATAATATATATATGCTCAGGTTTCATCAGTTCAACAAATCGAGCCATTGATACCTTTCAAATATAAATGGTTTATTACATTATCAGGTTAATATTATTTTATGTTATGAATGGGTTTGGCAGGATTCTGTTACAAGCAACAGGTATATTTCTCAAACTTTGAGGGAGTTGACACCTGAATCTAGTTCTGTTATCAACTTGCTTAATCTAGTGTTTGCTGAAGGGCTTCTTTTTATTATGCCTTTATATACCTTTAGTTTCTGTACCTATTTTCTAGGAATAGTGAGTCTTGAAACCTAGTGCTTTGGCTTTGATGAAGTTCATCCAGGGATTTGTGGTTCCAAAGAGGTTTTATCCCTCTTACTTGTCTTCATCATCCGTTGTCACCCTTATTCAGCATTGTCATGTATAAGTGAGTTTATTATTCATCATGTTTTTGCCTGTGTGATATGGTACATGCTTTGTATACCTTTTCTGGAAATCATCTAGTTGTTTTATAATTCTGCTTCATGCATGGGGTATCTGAGTACCAAGAACCATAATTGGGACTGAAGGAAATTAAACCTAGATACCAGATACCCTAATGGTCTAAATTTTTGAATGATGTAATGTTCATCTACTAGGTTTATTATTATTTATTAACTATTAGTTTTTTAGTCTCTGTTGTTCAAACATAATTATAGTTCCTTCTGACCACATCTAAGTTGTGATAAGTAGGTTGTCCCCAGCATGATGCAATGTGCGATGTGATATTTTGTCATTGGTAGTAACTGCTTTTAAACAGGTGCACATGTACTGATTGATCTATGGTACTATATGAGTAAGAACTCCATTGCTTTAAATGCATAAGTGGATCATAATATATGTTGTAAGCTTATTAATGAATTTCTAAATAAAACTGGAGATTGTACAGAAGTGCAGGTGCAGGTGCAGATGCAGAGTGTTGTCAAGTTTAGCAAACTTTCAAATAATCAGTATCATTAGAGATTCTTCAGATGTCAATATCCTATTGATCAGATATTGTAGTAGAATATTTGTCTGTACAATTAATTCCATTGATTCCAACATAGATTATGAACTGTACTTGGAGTAGACTTTTATTTAGAGCATATTTGTTAGGTGTTGTTCTTCTATTAAATGGACATTTCTTATTTATTTTAAGCTATTGGTATTTTTGAGTGATGAAAATGTGATAACAGTTACTCCATCTTTCCAAGTAGCTCTGCTAGCACCATGGAGAAGGCTAATTACAGGTTGGAAGAGAGCTTAAGAAGTAGAACCTGTCATTTAACAGTTTCTTTTCTAAAGTTCAAAACACACTGAGAAAACATAGCAACAGGAAACATAAAAATGAGTACTATTAGATCAGAAAAGCAGCTCTGTTCCCTAAAAGGGGGAAATTTATCAAACTGGTGTAAAGTAGAACTGGCTTAGTTGCCCATAGCAGCCAACCAGATTCCACCTTTCATTTTCCAAAGGAGCTGTGAAAAATGAAAGGTAGAATCTGACTATGGGCAACTAAGCTAGTTCTATTTACACCAGTTTTATAAATCTCCCCCGTTATGTTTAATTATCTTTGTACTCTATACTGTACATATTCTTAAGTGATATCTTAAAAGGAAATATGCTGGTATACCATGGGCAGTAGCATAAGTATTATAATGTATGATATATATAGCAAAAAGAAAATCTTACGCCATGCTTCCTGTCTAGTCTTCTGTTTTGATAGATCAACACTATTGTCAAGGGATCTTGGAAACTGAATAACAGCTAGCTTAACATTGAATTTATCATAAGGTTATCTATGTATAGTCGTGCTCCAGGTGACACAGCAGATTGTGGAATATAAATGTCTGCTGTGGAGAGGAATAATATAACATGACACTCACTTAGAAGTCGAAAGACTTGGTAGGTTCGAAAGGCTGGATAATGAGAAGAGATCAAATATAAATACTTGCAATTGAAGTTTTCTGATATTGTGATTGGACATACAGTACAAGTCAGTTTCCTGTTACATTGTTGTGAAATAACCAAGTTCTATTATAGGAATAGATAAAAACTTATTCAACCACCTTTCGGGTATACTGCATTCATATGCAGAAGACTTATTGCAGAAATTTTTATAACTGGGAATTGCAGAAATCCATGCTCATGGAGTAGAAGTAACCCCATCCAGAGGTAGAGAATAATCTTTAAGTTTGAAAAAAAGGTAAAGCATAGGAATGTCATATGCTGGTATTTATATCAGGTAGATATTTTTCCAATTTTCACATCATACATATGCCTTGATTTATAGTTTATAGTTTCTTTCTGACAAAGTAAAACACTGTTCACAACCGGGTTAGGTCCAAACTTTACTATTAGAGATGAGCGAATCGAAGCTGACAAAGTGGAATTCGTTACGAATTTCATGGAAAATTCGATTCGCAACCAAAGCAAATTTCATGGCGATTCGTAGTAACAAATCTTTTTTTTTTTCCCTAAAATGGCCGCAAGCACATGGCATGACATGGGGGAAGGATTTCTGGGACAAAGAAGTAAACACCCACAATGCGATCACATGCAGACATGTAGCCAATTAGTAGCAGCCAGCCAGGTCCTGTGATGTCACAGCCCTATAAATAGCTCTGCAGCTCTGGAATCCGCCATTTGCTATTGATTTTAGACCAGAGACAGACATTAGGAGAGATAGAGCAAGTGAAAGAATAACTGAAGAAAAGAAATGAGGAGATCAGGGATAGATAATCTGAATTGCAGGGATAGGAGAGGGACGATTTCTAGACAGAAAATCAGGCAGTGAAATCGCTATTCTGGTACACTGAGCAGCAGTTAGTGGGCATAGGGGTTAGCCTGTTATACAGCACTGCACTCTGTTCTAAAGGCTGTTTTGGGGTGCTTTATACAAAGAAGCACCACTAGTGTCGCTTTTTGCAGTGCAGTAAGGGGGTCAGAGCCTTGTTTGGGGTACATTAAAAAAAAAATAAAAAAAATAAAAATAAAACATTAAAAAAAATAAATAAAAAGCGCCATATAATGCTAAATTCTTTAGTATAGTTGAATTGCCAAAAAAACAGTGAATCCGTGTTTGTGGGTTTGTTTATTTTAAATAAATATTTGCATCTTTATTCGCCATGCAAATAGAAAAACGTGATATTGTTCTAACGTAGTCAGTGAAGTTGAATTGCCAGAAAAACAGTGAATCCGTGTTTGTGGGGTTGTTAGTTTTAAATAATTATTTGCGACGTTATTCGCCATCCAAACAGACAAGCGTGATACTGTGCTAACGTAGTCAGTGAAGTTGACTCGCGAAAAACAAAGTAAATCCGTGTTTGTGGGTTTGTTCATTTTAAATAAATACTTGTGGCATTATTTGCCATCCAAACAGAAAAGCGTGATATTGTGCTAACGCAGTCAGTGAAGTTGACTTGCGACAAACACAGTGAATCCGTGTTTGTGGGTTTGTTCATTTTAAATATCTATTTGCAGCTCTATTCGCCATCCAAACAGAAAAGCGTGATATTGTGCTAACGTAGTCAGTGAAGTTGACTTGTCAAAAAAACAGTGAATCCGTGTTTGTGGGTTTGTTCATTTAAAATAACTATTTGCGGCGTTATTCGCCATCCAAACAGAAAAGCGTGATATTGTGCTAACGTAGTCAGTGAAGTTGAATTGCCAAAAACACAGTGAATCTGTGTTTGTGGGTTTGTTCATTTTAAATAACAATTTGCGTCTTTATTCGCCATCCAAACAGAAAAGCGTGATATTGTGCTAACGTAGTCAGTGAAGTTGACTTGCCAAAAAAACAGTGAATCCTTGTTTGTGGGGTTGTTCATTTTAAATAACTATTTGCAGTGTCAGACACCATAGAAAAAGAATATCGTCATATAGTGTGTAGTGATGTGAAGTAACCCATTGTACTGCAAATCAGCAACCCATTGTTAACCCACTCGGTGGGTGACGGTATTTCTTAAAGAAATAGTTAAGTAGTTGTGCAAGGCAGTGAGCAAAGCATATTTTTGGGGGGGATTCTTAATTTCCTTTCATTTAAATTTTTTTTTTATCAAACAGCATGTCAGACATAGGGGTGACAGGCCCTTCACAGGGGAGGGGCAGTGGCACAAATGTTTCTGGAATAGGCACAGGTCTCAGCAGAGGAAGGGAACGTGGCATTAGGGGTCACTCGGCGAGGCCACAGCTACCGGTGTCATCTAGTGGTCATGTGTTGACCACCAACCCAGATGTTCTTGAATGGTTGACTCGGGCATCCACTTCCTCCCAGATGACAACTAAAACCCCCAGCCAAGAATCGGTGGGTTCGTCAGACACAACTCTTAGTTGGCATGGGCCTGGCTCTGTCCTTTTCGGTTCCCTCAGCCAGAGAAGTACTATATGCTATGGGCTCTGCGCCACTATACAGCGAGGACGAACTACTTGAGGACAGTCAGCAGCTACTTGGAAGCCAAGAGGTGGGGCAGAAATCCGCTCCTTCCAGTAGGTGGTCAAGTACTGATGAGGAGAGTGTAGTGGGAGGTGATGTTGAGAGCGGTCAGGCTTTGTACACCAAGACAGTTGTGGAGGACATTAGCGACGTGCAAACTGTAGTTGATGATGATGTAGCCGATCGCACTTGGGAGCCAGGAGAAGCAAGGGCTTCATCATCATTATCATCATCTGCAGACGAGACTGACAGCTTGCACGTCAGGCAGCGGTGCAGGCAGCAAGTCGGTAGTGTGGCTGTTAGTCAGCGGAGTGACAGCAGTGCGAGGTCAGGAGCCAAACGGGCACGGGGTAGACCACACTCTTCTCAGGTGCTTTCCGGCCTTGAAAAGAGCGGCATAGGGGCTCAGCCAGGCAGCGGAAATACCACTCAGTCAGTGCGGAGTGTTGGTGGTAAAATCGCCTACTCGGCAGTGTGGAATGTTTTGGTTAAGACGCCTGAGGAGGTGAACATGGCTATATGTAGAATCTGTGGTCAGAAAGTGAAGTGTGGCCAGGGTGCTAATGTTGGCACCACGCCCCTGTGCCACATAATGCAGCGTCACACAAAGTGGCCTGGAGAAACCATGGCTCAGATGTGGCGTCCAGTCGACAGCAGCAACAGCAGCATCACCAGTGGCACGCATCCCATTTCAGGCAGTCAAGGCTCCAGCACCTCTGCGAAGGACAGTCTGTCATTATCTACCGCTCCAGATGCTCCTGCTCCTCCTCCTCCTCATATTTCCTCGCCACTCATTAGGCGGCAGTCCCGTCACCGAGGGCGATTGCAAAGAAGACAGCAGTATGCGTCCAGCCAGTCCTACAGCGCAGAACCTGACCGTGGGTCCTGTCCAAGTGCTCCGTGACTGTAGTCCCTCCCCTTTTCAACTGGTTGACTCTGCACCATTCAGAGACTGATGGCTTTGTGCCGAGCCGAGGTGGAGAGTCCCAAGCCGTCATTTCTTTGCCAAAAAGTCAGTCCCAGCCTTGCACAAATATGTAGAAGAGAAGGTGGCCCAGTCCTTGAGCCTGTCGGTGTCTGCCAAAGTGCACGGCAGCGCCGACGTGTGGAGTTGTAACTTCGGTCAAGGCCAGTACATGTCCTTTACGGCCCACTGGGTCAATGTGCTTCCTGCCCAGCCACACGAGAAACTTGAACAGGTGACGCCACTTTCTCCTCCTCGTTGTCAAACTGCTATTCCTGCGCTAATGTCCGGCTCCTTCTCTACCACCTCAGCCTCCACTGCAGGGCCAAGTCATAGTGCTCCTCCAGCGTACCACATGTGCAGGGCACAGCAGTGTCACGCAGTTCTACGCCTGGTTTGCCTGGGCGAACAAAGTCACACAGGGAGGAACTGCTCCGCGTCATGAAAGAAGAAATCGATTGCTGGCTTTCTCCGTGACAACTAAAAATCAGAACCATGGTGACAAATAACGGAAATAACATGGTGTCCGCGCTGCGCCAAGGAGGGCTGAGCCATGCGCCCTGCATGGCGCACGTATTTAATCTGGTTGTCAAACTGTTCCTCAAGTCTTATACCCAACCGCACAACATTCTAAAAATGGCCAGGAAACTTTGCATGCACTTCAGCCATTCCTATACACGCCAAGCACACCCTCCTTGAGCTGCAGCGGCAGAATGGCATCCCCCAACATAGGCTGATATGTGACGTTTCCACCGTTGGAATTCTACCCTCCATATGTTGGACTGACTGTAGAACAGAGAAAGGCCATAAATGATTTCTTAAGATCCAAGCGGACAGGAGTTACTCCCCTGTGTAATTTTGATGTCAGCCAGTGGCAGCTCATGCGTGACACCTGCCGCTTGCTCAGGCTTTAGAGGCACGTTGTTGTCAGTCGCAGCTACAATATGAACAACGTCATTCCACTGCTTCATGTCCTGGAACAGATGCCTGCAAAATCTTTCTGGGTCAGGGGACTTGAGACGTGGAGACTTGCATCTCACGGCCACATGAGTACGGTGGGGGCTGAAACAGGAGGAGGAGGAGGACATTGGAGCACAAGCATTTAGTGGTTTTTTCTACCCAGGTGACAGAAGAGGAGGAGTAGGAGGCAGCCAGAGGAGGTAGAAGGGAGATGAGGAAGATGAGGCAGATGGACCCAGAGACACCATGGGCAGTATACAGTGGAGTTGGAGGCAGGGGAGTCCCTCCGAGTCACTTGCGCAAATGGCCCGATGCATGCTCACTTGCTTGCGCAGTGACAGCCGAATAGTTCACCATACCGCAGAAGGATGACTTCTGGCTCTCCACCACTCTTGGACCCTCGCTACCAGGTCTAAAATGGGGCCTTTTTTCACCTGCTGAGAAGGGAAGGACAAACTGAAGTACTATAGAGACATCCTATGTAGTCAGTTGGCTGCTGCCTATCTGCGTCGTCGTCCATTCCTCTCGCAGGTCTGATCAGGGGGTCCCTCAGTGCTCACGTACCACCGCAACGGGCTGGGGTGGGGGGGGGGGTTAGGAGGCAGTACCAGCTCCATCAGCAGCAACTTGAGTCTGGAGTCGCTGATGAGCAGCTTTCTTCACCCGCAAGTGCGGAAAAGTACTCACCAGCAGCAGCAGGTAGACCAGGAGCAGACCCTGAACCAGCAGGTGGTGGCCTTCTTGGACAACACCCTGCCACCCCACATTGAAGATCCGCTGGACTACTGGGCAGCCAAACTGGATTTGTGGCCGCAACTGGCCGAGTTTGCACTGGAGAAGCTGTCCTGCCCGGCTAGTAAGTGTGGCATCAGAGCGGTGTTCAGCACAGCGGGGGCCATAGTACCCAAGAGAACTCGCCTGTCCTTACAAAATGTGGAAAGACTCACCTTTGTCAAGATGAATCAGGCGTGGATCAGCCAGGATTTCCACCCACTAACACCTGATGCATCAGATTAGATCAGCCATGATGCGTGACCCAAACCTTGACAAATGAGACTGTATTCTTCAGGCTACCTGCCTCAGCCACTCTTATGATGCTGCCACCGCCTGATGCCACACATCTACCAGCTGCTCCTTCTACACCCAGCATCTTTAACCAGTGACTGTATTGCCACCCACTCTCCACTCTGTCACTGACCAATATGTAGGCTTCTGATGCTGCTGCCACCTCAACAATCAGGTCTCCTCATGCTGTTACTGCTGTCACCTCCAGTCTATGTCACCATACCACTCTGTACCCTGATGCTGCTGCTGCCGCTGCCTCCACACGCTGCATCCTAGCTGCCGCTACGTCCAAATTATGTAATTGTGCCACTCTGTGGCCTACTCATGCAGCTGCCGCCGTCTCCGCACGCTGTGTCCTATCTGCCGACCCTCCAATTGTGTAATTGTGGCCACTCTAGTGTGCTGCCGCCGCCTTCCACGCGCTGTATCCTAGCTGCCCTACGTCAAATTATGTTGTGCCACTTTGGGTGTGCTGCCCGCCTCACGCGCTGTGTCCTGCCGCTCCAAATTATGTAATTGTGCCACCTCCTACTTCATGCTGGTCACACGCTGTGTCCTAGCTGCTGCTATCTTATTTATGTAGTTTGTACCATACGGTATGTTTGCATTCAATTTTTATGACTGCTGCTCTCTCCCAGGGTATGTCACTGTGCCATTCTGTCTCATTAAAATTAGTCGACTCCTGCTGCCTCTCCCACTCTGTGGCCTTGAATGTATTCAACTGCTGCCCTTGGCTGCTGATGTTATGGTGCCACTGGTGGCCTAGCAAATGTATTCGACTGCTGCTGCATCTTGCAGCTGCTGTTACTGAGTCACTCTGTAGCCTTGAAATTCGTTTGACTGCTGCCTTTTGCAGCTGCTTTTATGGTGCTGCTCTGTGGCCTTGAAATTTGTTCACTACTGGCAGCCTTGCAGCTTGCTGTTTACGGTGCCACTCTGTGGCCTTGAA
>ONZH01013244.1:0-71018 GCA_900303285.1 Rhinella marina | reverse complement strand
CTACGCCCCTGTGTATAGATACATAGTACAGTATATGCAGCAGTGCACTGATATGTGAGGTACAACAGATGCAGTGAGAACAGATATATAAGTATACAGCTGTACATAGTGTATATATATATACACGCGGCATTATACAGTATAATAGATGCAGTGTGTAAATGACAACGCATAGGTAAGGCTACTTCCATCATCCAGCAAAAACTGTTCATAAACGTCTGCATCTGTTATGAACGGATCTGGTTGTATTATATCTAAAATAGCCAAGACGGATCAGTCTCTAAAACCATTGTAACCAAGTTGACTTAGTTTCTTTGCTAGAGAAAAAAACTAGGTGAGAAAACATTTCTTATAGAAAGACCTTTGTGAACCACAAAACGACAGTCTTTCAAGATTGAATACAATCAATTACCCTGATATAATATGGGTAGGTGCTCCTTAATAATCTCATCAAGGTCATGATTTTACAGTGTAATGTGTGGAAAAGGTGACCAAATTCCTAATATTGTCCCACTCCATTTTTTTTTTGGAAGTACCAGAAATGGCAAAAGGCAGAATGGACCCAGCATGCATGTGGAACCAACACCCCCTGAATTATATGGAGGCCATTATGGCACATAACAGGTAGGAAATAGTGTTAGGTTCCCGTCTAACAGAGATCGTCTTGACATGTAGCAGACGGGCCCAGAAAAATTTGAATAAATTTACTAAATGAGTGCAGCATTAGCATCAAAATATTTTATATTATTATGGCATTTTTTTTACTTTATTTGGTTTTGCAGAGTGCTGTTGCATTGTATTTATTTTCTTTTTAAGTGTATCTAGCCATAGCAACGTGCACCTGCACACTGGGATGTGCTGACTGACCCCCCCCCCCTTTTTTTCTTTGTAGTTTGTACTGGAGGTGTGGCTACTCCATTTAGTCATGCACTCCTGACCAGCCTGTCTGCCTCATCGGCTGATTTTAATCAGTGTAAGTATAAAGCCATAGTCTGCTCTTAGTATAGAGGTAAAGAGTGGGCTTGGCATGCATGTTGGTACCTGCATCCCTTGATTTAGTGGAGGTCTTTGAAGCACCAGAAATGGCAAAAGGCAGAATTGACCCAGCATGCATGTGGAACCAACACCCCCTGAATTATACGGAGGCCATTATGGCACATAATAGGTAGGAAATAGTGTTAGGTTCCCGTCTTACAGAGATCGCCTTGACGTGTGGCAGAGCGCCCCAGATAATTTTGTACAAAATATATTTGCCAAGAATCTCAAATTTACTAAATGAGTGCAGCATTAGCATCAAAATATTTTATATTATGGCATTTTTGTACTTTATTTGGTTTGCAGAGTGCTGTTGCATTGTATTTCTTTTCTTTTCTTTGTGTACCTAGCCATAGCAACGTGCACCTGCACACTGGGATGTGCTGACTGACCCCCCCCTCCCTCCTTTTTTTTCTTTGTAGTTTGTACTGGAGGTGTGGCTACTCGTTGATTTTAATCAGTGTAAGTATAAAGCCATAGTCTGCTCTTAGTATAGAGTGGGCTTGGCATGCATGTTGGTACCTGCATCCCTGGATTTAGTGGACGCCTTTGAAGCACCAGAAATGGCAAAACGCAGAATGACCCAGCATGCATGTGGAACCAACACCCCCTGAATTATACGAAGGCCATTATGGCACATAACAGGTGGGAAATAGTGTTAGGTTCCCATCCTACAGAGATCGCCTTGACGTGTGGCAGACGGGCACAAATAATTTAGTACAAAATATATTTGCCAAGAATCTCAAATTTACTAAATGAGTGCAGCATTAGCATCAAAATATTTTATATTATTATGGCATTTTTGTACTTTTTTTGGTTTACAGAGTGCTGTTGCATTGTATTTATTTTATTTTCTTTGTGTATCAAGCCATAGCAATGTGCACCTGCACACTGGGATGTGCTGACTGACCCCCCACCCTTTTTTTCTTTGTAGTTTGTACTGGAGGTGTGGCTACTCCATTTAGTCATGCACTCCTGACCAGCCTGTCTGCCCCATAGGCTGATTTTAATCAATGCAAGTATAAAGCCATAGTCTGCTCTTAGTATAGAGGTATAGAGTGGGCTCGGCATGCATGTTGGTACCTGCATCCCTTGATTTAGTGGAGGCTTTTGAAGCACCAGAAATGGCAAAAGGCAGAATGGACCCAGCATGCATGTGGAACCAACACCCCCTGAATTATACGGAAGTCATTATGGCACATAACATGTAGGAAATACTGTTAGGTTCCTGTCTTACAGAGATCGCCTTGACGTGTGGCAGATGGGCCCAGATAATTTTGTACAAAATATATTTGCAAAGAATCTCAAACTTACTAAATGAGTGCAGCATTAGCGTTAAAATATTTTATATTATTATGGTATTTTTGTACTTTATTTGGTTTGCATTGTATTTATTTTCTTTTCTAGGTTCAGCCTAGATTGCTAATTCCAGAGGAAGGACCTACTTTAACCGCTCCATTCTAGTATGGTAGAAGCTAGAATGGAGTGGGTAAAAGGAGGTATGACATAACAGGTCACATTTTGCCAATGGTCGTGTGAAATGTGAAAATTACACCTTCTACCTCACATATCAGTACATAATACATGTAGTGTGTGTCAATATATAGTATATACAGCAGTTTACTGGTATGTGTGGTATGAGGTATAATAGATACAGTGTGTATAGCTACATAGTACAGTATATGCAGGAGTGTACTGATATGTGAGGTACAGCAGATGCAGTGGGAACAGATATGTACGTATACAGCTGTACATAGTGTATATATATATATATATATATATATATATATATATATATATATACACATACACAGTACAGACCAAAAGTTTGGACACACCTTTTCATTCAATGAGTTTTCTGTATTTTCATGACTATGAAAATTGTAGATTCAAACTGAAGGCATCAAAACTATGAATTAACACATGTGGAATTATATACTTAACAAAAAGTGTGAAACAACTGAAAATATGTCTTATATTCTAGGTTCTTCAAGGTAGCCACACTCTTGGCATTCTCTTAAAGAGCTTCAAGAGGTAGTCACCTGAAATGGTTCTCACTTCACAGGTGTGCCCTGTCAGGTTTAATAAGTGGGATTTCTTGCCTTATAAATGGGGTGGGGACCATGAGTTGTGTTGGGCAGAAGTCAGGTGGATACACAGCTGATAGTCCTACTGAATAGACTGTTACAATTTGTATTATGGCAAGAAAAAAGCGGCTAAGTAAAGAAAAACGAGTGGCCATCATTACTTTAAGAAATGAAGGTCAGTCAGTCTGAAAAATTGGGAAAACTTTGAAAGTGTCCCCAAGTGAAGTCGCAAAACCATCAAGCGCTACAAAGAAACTGGCTCACATGAGGACCGCCCCAGGAAAGGAAGACCAAGAGTCACCTCTGCTGCGGAGGATAAGTTCATCCGAGTCACCAGCCTCAGAAATCGCAGGTTAACAGCAGCTCAGATTAGAGACCAGGTCAATGCCACACAGAGTTCTAGCAGCAGACACATCTCTACAACAACTGTTAAGAGGAGACTGTGTGCAGCAGGCCTTCATGGTAAAATAGCTGCTAGGAAACCACTGCTAAGGACAGGCAACAAGCAGAAAAGACTTGTTTGGGCTAAAGAACACAAGCAATGGACATTAGACCAGTGGAAATCTGTGCTTTGGTCTGATGAGTCCAAATTTCCAAATGGTCCAAATGGTTCCAACCACCTTGTCTTTGTGCGACGCAGAAAAGGTGAACGGATGGACTCTACATGCCTGGTTCCCACCGTGAAGCATGGAGGAGGAGGTGTGATGGTGTGGGGGTGCTTTGCTGGTGACACAGTTGGGGATTTATTCAAAATTGAAGGCATACTGAACCAGCATGGCTACCACAGCATCTTGCAGCGGCATGCTATTCCATCCGGTTTGCGTTTAGTTGGACCATCATTTATTTATCAACAGGACAATGACCCCAAACACACCTCCAGACTATGTAAGAGCTATTTGACCAAGAAGGAGAGTGATGGGGTGCTACGCCAGATGACCTGGCCTCCACAGTCACCAGACCTGCACCCAATTGAGATGGTTTGGGGTGAGCTGGACCGCAGAGTGAAGGCAAAAGGGCCAACAAGTGCTAAGCATCTCTGGGAACCCCTTCAAGACTGTTGGAATACCATTTCAGGTGACTACCTCTTGAAGCTCATCAAGAGAATGTCAAGAGTGTGCAAACAAAAGGTGGCTACTTTGAAGAACCTAGAATATAAGACATATTTTCAGTTGTTTCACACTTTTTTGTTAAGTATATAATTCCACATGTGTTAATTCATAGTTTTGATGCCTTCAGTGTGAAGCTACAATTTTCATAGTCATGAAAATACAGAAAACTCTTTGAATGAAAAGGTGTGTCCAAACTTTTGGTCTGTACTGTATATATATATATATTTCTATATATATATATATATATATATACACATGCGGCATTATACAGTATAATAGATGCAGTGTGTAAATGACAACGCATAGGTAAGGCCAGGGCCGGCGTTAGGGGGGGCAAACAGGGCAACTGCCCAGGGCCCCCTCTCCAAAAGGGGCTCCCTGCTGTCTGAAAGTTCAGTTTCCTCCCCCTGCTCCCTGACTGGCAGTAAGCTGTAGCGCTCTGCTGCTGTCAACCCAACACAGTTTCCCCTCTCTCACGGAACCTCCAGAATCCTGCTGCCACAGACATAGATGTTCAGTCTGGGCGGAGCTAACATAGCTCCGCCTCCATCCTCTGCCTACACTGCTCCAGGCTGGAGGCCCAAACCAGACTCCTTGACTAGGCCTTCTGCTGGCTCTGACTTCAGCTTCTGGGCTGTTGGCTGCTCCCAGGACCCTAATGAAAGCATCAGGCCTGTTCCCTCTCTGGCTGGTAAGTCCACACCACACCTTCATTGTAACAGCCCTGCCCTGTCCCTCAAGTGAGCATCCTGCGCCCCCTATGTGAGCCTCCTGCGCTCCCACTCTGTGCGTCCTGCACCCCCTGTGTAAGCCTCCTGCGCCCCCTGTGTGAGCGTCCTGCGCCCCCTGTGTGAGCGTCCTGCGCCCCCACTGTGAACGTCCTGCGCCCCCACTGTGAGCGTCCTGCGCCCCCACTGTGAGCGTCCTGCGACCTCACTGTGAGCGTTCTGCGACCCCACTGTGAGCGCCCCTCAATTTCCGCAGGCTGTCTGGACCATAGAGGGCTCTAGTTAAACTATTGAAGACAGCATTGTTTAGGTGGTCTGCATTGTTAATTGGGGGGGGGTGGGGGCAGGTATTGGAGTATAGATTAAGAAAATTAGCAGTGTCCCAATCAGCGGCAGTGGTTGCAACCACTGTCTGTGACTACAAAGTCCTGTTAGACTTCTGGTCCAATATTTCATGATTTGGGGCCCCACTTTCAATTTTGCCCAGGGCCACACTTTGTCTAAAACCGGCCCTGGGTAAGGCTACTTTCACACCAGTGTTTTTGCTGGATCCATCATCTAGCAAAAACTGTTCATAACTGTCTGCATCCATTATGAACAGATCCAGTTGTATTATCTCTAAAATAGCCAAGAAGGATCATCTCTAAAACAATTGTAACCAAGTTGACTTGCTAGAGAAAAAAACTAGGTGACAAAACATTTCTTATAGAAAGACCTTTGCGAACCACAAAACTTTCAAGATTGAATACAATCGACTACCCTGGTGTGTGGAAAAGATGACCAAATTCCTAATATTGTCCCACTCCATTTTTTCACATTAAAAAGGTAATCCTCTGGTTTTAGAACTAACTATACCTCTATTAATAAATCCCGCATTGTAGCCTGTTGCTTTGAGAACTGAACCAATGATATTATATCCAAATCTCAAAGACTCAGGCTGAGAACAGGTTCGTTTTGAACATAAAAATTCCCCTATAGGCTAATTCCTAATGACATGTTTGGGTGACTACTAGTAGTGTATAGCAATGAATTGCCAGATATTGGTTTACGGAAGATGGTAGACTCAATATTTCCTGTAATGAAATCTTCTTTCAGACTCAAATCCAAAAAGGTTACTATATCCTCTGATAACGAAAGGTAAAATTCAAATTGTTGCAATTATTATTAATATAATAAAAAAAGGTTCTTTCATGATGTCACCTTTCCAAGGCCAAATCTTTAATGTATGGATTTAAATCACTATAGATGTAGTTCTCCTCCCACCATGACACAAACAAGTTGGCTATAGTTGGTGGGCATCTAGCACCCATGGGGCACCTGTGAATTTGGAAATAAAATACTCCATCAACATAAAAATTATGCTTTAATAGAAACTCTATTACTGTCAAAATAAATTCCCTATGTTCTAATGAATAGGTACTGTAGCAAGCAAGATGATAATTCAAACCAATTAAGGCTTGATGATGTGGTATAGATGAATATAATAAAGCTATATCTCCTGTAACCCAAACATATCCATCTTTCCACCTTATCAATTTCCTAATTTTCAAAACCTCTTTGGAGTCGCAATGATGAGGGGCTATCACCCCGAAACAGCAGTCTGCAGATGAGGTGCTGGCTTATTTAATATCCGAGTCATGTCTCAAGGCTTATTTAAAGGGTCAAACATTGACTTTTAGGATAGCTGACTTACATCTGGTGGCATTAGAGGAAGAGCTTGTTAAGAGTTCATTTGCATCCCTTTCTTCCCAGAATTCCAGAGGAGCATGTATGGCCTATAAGTCTCCTCATGCCAATTAAGGTGCTCTCTCTCCAAGGAGAGATAGTACCCCCCTTTAAATATCCAGGAACTCTAGTGACCAGAGGTTGTAAAACCTCTTCCAGAGGCTATTGGGTAAAGAAGTGGCGGCTTTGGCTCCCCTGCAAACCCCACGGTCTCCCCTTCCGGGGGGAGACCAACCTAGTTGTTGAGCTCCGTGCTGACTCACCCAGGGTGATGCCTGGGAGAGAAAGCCGGAGCACAGACGGGGCGTACTCTCGGCTTCGGCTGAGGGTTGCCCATTTGGGTGTACACCCGGCTTTGGCTGGGAGTCACCACTTTGTCCGAGTCCCTTGCAGGTGCCTTCTGGCCCGGAGGGATGAGGAAGGTTCTGGGGGGGCCCTTCTTCTTTGGAAGAGGGCCTGCGATGGACCGTAGCCTTGGGCACGATTTTGTTGCACCTGGTTTTTGTAAGCACGCTCTTCGGGCTTTAAAAAAAAAAAAAGTGGTGGAAAGGAGTTTTTATGTGACTTAGGGAGGTTGTGAAAAAGCGGACAAGTGGGAAAATTCACTAAAAATATTCCTTTTGTCTATCATTAATAATACCTAATTTCACATCCTCCTCCAAAATCACTGTCAGTCATTCCTTGAAGTCCATAGTTGGCTCCCCTCCGAAGATACAGTAAGTGTTTGTATGCCCTAACATATTTTTTTACTTCAGTTTGATCACCACAGACCTTCCCTTGCCTGCTTTCCTAACAGTAATATAGGGATTATCTTTTAATTGTTTTACAGCCTGTTGTTCACCTACTCACCTACAGATAAAATGTTCTCTCTAAAGGTGCACTGGGCGAGGAGCAGGGCTATGGAGTGGGAGTCGTGGAGTCGGTGACCATTTTGGTGGAGTCAGAGTTGGAGTCGGTATAAAATGGACCGACTCCGACTCCTAAAATATATAATAAATTGGTACATTTAGTTCAATGCAGTATGTGCTGAATATATTTTCTTAAGAATTTGGGAACATGATGAAATGTCCTAGAAATGTCTGTTCTATTCCTGAACTAAGGATCTAGGCTTTCAGTTGAGATGACTGTGCGCTTCCCTTCATGTAGATGCTCAGAAGTGAAACTCCTCTGCTACAGATCAGAGGAAAAAGGCACTGGGAAGGAATGGCTGTACTCATCTCAGAGCTACTAGAGAAAACAGGATTAAAGGGGTTTTCTCACTAGTTACAAAGATTAGTTTTCATCATAAAGGGACAGTTAAAAGAAGACATTTTCTAAATACAGTGGTCAGTAGATTTAACTGTGAAAGTGAGCAATAAGAAAAAACATAGAAATCTGTTACATCTTATCTGTTACATCTTATGTTATGCATTTAACAATCATCTTATCCAGATAACGTAACAAGACTGCATTTAGCTTGGAACAGCTTACACAAGATAGGCCTTCAGACAGAAGCACCTAGTTCCTGTTTTGAATGACGAAGAGAATATTAGTCAGCCAACGCCTGAATAAGACTGCGCAGATGCAAAAGAAACCTATTGTATACATATGTCCTGTTTTGTGATTTCATAAATTTATGCTCCATGTCCAAAAAAGGTTATATACTCTGGACATCCAATTATAATATGGTATGGAGATACATGTGATTTGATAACCACTCCTAAATCTCTCCTAAATCAGATAATTAAAATGAGACAGTGCTTCCAGAAAATAAAGAGAAGTGTATAGGATTTCAAACCAGCAACATTCTGTGTGGTCTGGAGTTCTTAGCGTCGACGCATACACTCAAATCTAATTTGGACAGAGACAATCAATTGAAGTAAGGGATAAAAAATATTTCCTTAACATAACTTTAGTCATGAACTATAGACAGTTCAGCAGGTCTCTCACTGTACACAGGTTTCTATGGTAACCTGCAGACCAGAAAGACTCTTATTGGCTAAGAGCAGGAGTGACCTCAGTAAGCAAAATTTGTTGAGGACTGAGAAGGATGGCTTTACCTGTAATTGTGTTAGAGATCACAACCTCCTGCTCTGTCAGTAAGTTAATATATGCTAATAACTGCTGGAGATCCCCCCACAGCCTGAGGAGACATAGTAAGTGCAAACTGCCTGTCAGCCAGTGAATCAATGTGCTGAGAAAACCCCTTTAAGGCAAGTACTTCTTAGTATATCTAAACTTTCAATAAACTGTGCATAAATCACTTGTCCAGTGCATGTTCTCTCTGCTTTATGTTTTAGTTTGCTTTTCCTCTGATGTAAAACACCTAGGGCCTTATGTATCAAAACTGTCTAGGTGTAGAAGTTTCTTTGTTGCCCATAGAAACCAATTAGAGCTCCCCTTTCATTTCATATAGTGCTTTGGAGAAATGAAAGTAGAGTTCTGATTGGTTGCTTTGGGCAACAAAGAAAGTCTTAGACCTAGACAATGTTCATACATCAGGCCCTTAGTGAGCTGTACCCAGAGAATAGGCTGATACTTAAAGTTCAGAGTATAGATGTCTAGTAAAACATATATTACAAACTTTTTGTCATGACATCTGTACTATTGATTTATGCAAAGTCTGTTTAAGGTTATCACTTAAACATGCTCCATGTATGAGGGAGTCGGAGTCGATTCGGGAGTCGGAGTCAGGAAAAATTGAGGAGTCAGAGTCGGAGTTGGAGTGGAGGCTTTGGCTTACCGACTCCACAGCCCTGGCGAGGAGAAGCTAATTGTCGGGAAGGAAGTATTCAAGTCGGATGCCCGTTAAGCAGAAGTGATTCATTGCATTTACATGCAGCGATCACATCCAACATCATTGTTTCTGGGACAGCTGAATGCTGTTTAGACAGCACGTTCTGCTGCCTGGGAATGATGATTGAGTTGTCCTCACCAACTTGTTCATCAGGAGATCTGCAGCACCTTTAGATAGGCAGATTATTGGGAACAAGCATTCATAGTAGTGTTCGTTCCCGATAATCAGCCCGATATTCGGGCCATGTAAGGGTGGATTTACACGTGCAAAGAAGACGCAGATTAGAAGCATTGCTTCCTAACAACCAGCTGCTCGTTCAGTGGGGGTTAAGAGCTGTATTCATATTCATACAGCTGCATAGTTTTTGGGAAGCAGAGTGCTACAGATGTCTAAAAACATAATTTACTTGTCTGCATGATCGACAGTTTCACCCGATTGGCTGCACCTTTAGACGGGCAGATTGTCAGGAACATGCATTCGCAGGAACATTCATTCCCGATAATCGCTCGAATATCGGGACATCTAAATCCACCTTAAAGGTGGAGGACAAATACAATTCTTTTCATTCACACACTGCGTCTGAAAATCACACATACAAAAGATGGGATCAATAGTATTACTACCCACACTATTAAATTCCTGAACTCCCCTATACCAGGGTGAATAGAGTCCTAATCATCACTGTGATTATCAAAAAAATGACATAAGTGACATCACAAATTGCTTGATCAAATGTAAGAAAGCAAGCAGATAAACAGTTCACATGTAGTATACATAATAACATGCACAGCTTGTAACCTTACACCATACGTCCACCTAAGAATCGTATTACTGAACATGTAACTGGTGCCTGCTCAGACAGGTCTTCAATCAACTGCAATCTTTCTGGAGATTCCACTTTATGGAAACACATAAGGGTCATATATATGTAGTTTTAAAGTAAGTGCTATTGATAGAATTAACAGACCACAACGGGGGTAGTGACTGGAAGAAGCTTATTGGATTTTTACCCTTAATACCATGAAACCCCATGTTCTCAATCACAGAACTGATTTATATTATTGTTATTATACTGTTTGGGATTTCTATTTCTGTTCTATTTTATGTTGTGTATATAATCCTGAGCATAACAATTGATTTTAGTCATGACTAAGGACACATCAAGTGAAATGCGTTTTTTTTATGTGTACTCTTGGATTTTAACTTTTTGGAAATAAAGCTGACACGGTTTTTAATGAATCAAGCATTTGCTCGTCACCTTTTTTGTATTATTGTTCACATTATCTTATCTGAGAGTTGAGTGCAGCACTTGTTACTTGGGGTGCATGGAAGGAGGTGAGCTTTGGACATTCCTTGGATCCTTGAACTATTTCTTCTGGCCATCCCATGGGGTACTGTATGATTGTATTATTTGGCACTATACGTCTGTATTATTTGGGAACTACGGTATACAACAGCATTATTTGGGCACTATATGACTAAATTATTTGGACGCTATATGACTGAATTATTTGGGTACTATGGGGCTAATTTATTAACTGATATACCCACTTTTGTGGTGTATAACAGTCGCAGATTTTGTTGCAAGCCATTTTGTGATAAAATATGAAACTTTTCCCCGCTTACGCCACTTTGCTGACAGGTTCAAATAAGGGGGTATAAGTGGGGAAGAGGGCAGGCCAAGAGGCCCATCTCATTCATCATTTTGTATGCCAGTTTTTGGGAGCTGGTGTAGATTTTAAATTGTCACACGTCCTGCTGAAGGAAGCGTCAATGCCTCTACCTCCAGCAGCACAGACACTATTAAAAAGGACCTTTCACCGCTCCTGACATGCCTGTTTTAATAGCTTTATGCATTCTCCATGTAATAACAATTCTGGAGCAATTTTCACCATGAACAATTCCTCCTTGAATAGTTTAGCAGAGATTGAAGTTAATGCTAAGAATAATGAGACAGAAAAATTAGCTCTGTTTTTTAGGTATAATTGCCTATAATAGGGGCATTTATTAAGACACTCATCTTAAAAAGGACCTGTCACCTCTCCTGACATGTCTGTTCTAATAGCTTCATGCATTCCCCATGTAATAACAATTCTGGAGCATCTATTCTTATGTCTGTATGTTGTGCCGTTCTTTTATTATTTCAACTAGAAGTTATGAATTAATTGCTAGCAGTCTGCAGTAAGGGTACAGAGGGCTGTTAACAAGTTGGGGTGTGTACCTGCACAGTCTGAAAATGACAGCACTGATTGGATAGAGTGATTCTGTGCAGGTACACACCCCCAACTGGTTACCACCCCTCTGTACCCTTACTGCAGACTGCTAACAATTTATTCATAATTTCTAGTAGAAATAATAAAGGAATGGCACAACATACAGTCATAAGAATAGATGTTCCAGAATTGTTATTACATGGGGAATGCATGAAGCTATTAAAACAGACATGTCAGGAGAGGTGACAGGTCCTTTTTAAGACGAGTGTCTTAATAAATGTGCCCCTATTATAGGCAATTATACCTAAAAGAACAGGGCTAATTTTTCTCTCTCATTATTCTTAGCATTAACTTCAATATCTGCTAAACTATTCAAGGAGGAATTGTTCATGGTGAAAATTGCCAATCTACAGGCTACTTTGATGTTAGCTTTTTTCTGTTCTTTATATGATTTACTGTCAACACAGGAGAAAAATAAAAACCAACACCTCTCCTTTCTTCATCTGGATAAGTGTCTCGAAATAACTGGTGCCCACGGCAAGAGCTAAGAGCCCCCCTTCAAGAACAATTACAGTCACACTGAGAGCTCAATTTCAAATCTAATTTGTTTAGAAAATTAGGTTTTATTTAGTTTTTTTTTTTGTAGAAGAGGATATCATTATCAATATTAGACAAGATATCCCTCCCCAGCAGCCATAAAAGTGCCACAATGCCAGCTCAGGCCATTGCTCACTCCTGCAAAGATCATGACTGGGTGTTACAGGAAAATATGGTTCCTTAGCCAGAGCTTCAGTCCTAGACCACTCAAATATGATATAGCATATACTGGTATTATTCAATGGTATTCACCCATTGAGTGATATTAGTATGTCCAGAAGCCATTGTATCCCTTGTTAGCATATCAAAGGCAGGACAGGCACAGTGTAAAAGCAGTTGGACAAGATTCTCTTGGCCAACAGATTGGGAAGATATTTGGGTGGTCATGGGGCGTTGTCCATAGAGGGGGCTGGGACACAGGAACATACATGCTTTGGAAAACTTGGGATTTTTCTCTCTCTTCCTGCCAGCCCTTGAACGAACAGCACTTCTGGAGGAAGCTTAGGGTATATGTTTGTATGTATAGAAGTATAATACTTCAGTAGACTTTATATGTGTACATATAGATATTTGTAGTCTGTTACCAGTAGATTATATATGCTGTTTATGCATGAGTCTCTATATGTACATGTACTAATGGTCAGGTACTGGATGTGAGTTGGTTAGAAGTGTAGATCCAGTGGACGGTATATTGGTGGACTCTGGATATACTTTATATATATACTCATTATTAGCCACATTGTTTAGCATCCAGGGAGGGCAGGAACGGAGGCAACTGTGTGTGGTGGTGTCCTCTATGTATTGTGTTATTTGTAGTGTCTGTATCTTTATGTAATGTCCATTGCTTTGTCATCTCTATGTTATTAGTAAAGTATTTTTATATATAAGTATCTGCAAGGGTTGTATGATACTCCTGGGGTGTATGAAGGACTGGAGAGGTGTATACAATACACTGAATAAACAGGTTATATAAGAAACAAAGACAACAGCTTAGGAACAGAATAAAAAGGGAAGGAATTGGAGATAGACATACATCTCCAATTTCCAATAGGCAAAAGTTCCATTCAGCACTGGTGTTGAAGGAACTGAACTTCAAATCACCAGATATGGGAAACGCCTCAAGGTTGCATTCAGTGCATTGTGTCTCCAGCAGACCTTTCAGTCTGCATGAAGACTGAGAAGGACTGCAGGTTGTAGTGGGGACTGCAGATGGGTACCTAACAGTAACAGAACTGCCTCTCCTAGGCCTAATTTAAGCCTACTATGTTCAGGGCAGTGTAGGATCCAGCTATATTTATAGTCTGTTTAGATGCCTTGGGAAGTTATGTTAGTGTTAGGTACCCATCTGCAGAAGCCGCCTTGATGTTGGTAGATGGGCCCGATACACGTTTGTCCAAAAATGTATGCAAAGAGCTTTCATTATCCATGTATAGTAGGTATAGCACTATTTTAATCCAGAATAATCCCTAATCCCAAATTCTATTGTTTGCATATCTAACTGTGTTGCCATATTTTTTTGCTGTCAGTCTGTTTTGAGCTGTTGATGAGGGTGGATGGGTCTATGCAGTGTCTGACAGAAAACAATTTTACATAGTATATAGAGTTCCAAGCAAGCATCTATTCTAGTGTAACAGGGACAGTGTATGGAAAGAATAGAAAGAAAAAACTGAGGGACTCTGAGTGAGGGGCTAGGCACACTGCTTAATACAGCTGTTGCTTGCAGCATCTCATTCTAGCAGTTCTATATTACAAAACCAACCACCTGCAATTTGAACAGAGAGACAGCTTTGTTTTTGTTTTGTTTTCAAACCCTCAGGTTTCTACTTCTAATCATATTACAAGTTTGCAACATGTGTCTTAATAGTGAAGAAAGGTCTTTTTTGAACCTGTGATTTTAAACTAAAATAATACATTAGGCAGAAATCTTACTAACCTTTCCGGCATCGTTATATTGGTGGTTTCGAGGGTGAATAATCTTATTACAAGTGTGTAACGTGTCTTAATAGTGAAGATAGGTCTTTTTTTAACCTGGGTTTTTAAACACAACACAGTAGGCAGATATCTTAGCAGCGCCAATACTGCAACATTCTCAAATTAAATTGTCAATACTAGCGAGTGTGTTTGTAGAAGGGAAAGGACACATGCAATCATTCAACTGTTCTATAACTTGTGTAATTTAGGAAAATCATGAGTTTTCAATAGGCCTCATAAAAAATGTGTGGAATACATTAAAAAGAGTTCAAAACGAAAGACTCGGACCTTTTATTTGTCTGGCATTACTGTTGTTCTTTTCTGTCTGGCAGGACAGTTTTCTCTACTACCAGGGCCGTAACTAGAGATGACCCCCCCCCCCTCCCATCAACTTTCCCACAACTCTAGCAGCAATCAGCCATATATGGCATGGGATCACTTGGACAATGCTGGTATAACCTGGACATCTTCTGTATATAATTATATATGTACAGCTGATATAAGTTATACATCTTCTTGTATATAGTGATATGGACCATGCTGGTATAACCTGGGCATCTTCTGTATATAATTATATATGTACAGCTGGTATAGGTTATACATCTTCTTGTATATAGTGATATGGACCATGCTGGTATAACCTGGGCATCTTCTGTATATAATTATATATATGTACAGCTGGTATAAGTTATACATCTTCTTGTATATAGTGATATGGACCATGCTGGTATAACCTGGGCATCTCCTGTATATAATTATATATGTACAGCTGGTATAAGTTATACATCTTCTTGTATATAGTGATATGGACCATGCTGGTATAACATGGGCATCTTCTGTATATAATTATATATGTACAGCTGGTATAAGTTGTACATCTTCTTGTATATAGTGATATGGACCATGCTGGTATAACCTGGACATCTTCTGTATATAATTATATATGTACAGCTGGTATAAGTTGTACATCTTCTTGTATACAGTGATATGGACCATGCTGGTATAACCTGGGTATCTCCAGTATATAATTATATATGTATAGCTGGTATAAGTTATACATCTTCTTGTATATAGTGATATGGACCATGCTGGTATAACATGGGCATCTTCTGTATGTAATTATATATGTACAGCTGGTATAAGTTATACATCTTCTTGTATACAGTGATATGGATCATGCTGGTATAACCTGGGTATCTTCTGTACATAATTATATATGTACAGCTGGTATAAGTTATACATCTTCTTGTATATAGTGATATGGACCATGCTGGTATAACCTGGACATCTTCTGTATATAATTATATATGTACAGCTGGTATAAGTTATACATCTCCTTGTATATAGTGATATGGACCATGCTGGTATAACCTGAGTATCTTCTGTATGTAACTATATATGTACAGCTGGTATAAGTTATACATCTTCTTGTATATAGTGATATGGTCGATGCTGGTATAACATGGACATCTTCTGTATGTAATTATATATGTTCAGCTGGATAAGGTATACATCTTCTTGTATATAATGATATCCACCATGCTGGTATAACCTAGGTATCTTCTGTATATAATTATATAAGTACAGCTGGTATAAGTTATACATCTTCTTGTATATAATGATATCCACCATGCTGGTATAACCTAGGCATCTTCTGTATATAATTATATATGTACAGCTGGTATAAGTTATACATCTTCTTGTATATAATGATATCCACCATGCTGGTATAACCTGGGCATCTTCTGTATCTAATTATATATGTACAGTTGGTAAACATTATACATCTTCTTTTATATAGTGATATGGACCATGCTGGTAAAACCTGGGCATCTTGTGTATATACCGTATTTTTCACTTTATAAGATGCACCCAATGATAAAAGGCACCCCAGATTTTAGAGTAGGAAAATAAGAAAAAAATATTTTTCATCATACCTCATATCAGACCCCTCCATAAATTTCAAGACATCCCATCAGACCTCAAATCAGCCCCCATAATAGCCCACTCAGCCCCCATCAGACCTCAAATCAGCCAATCAGCCCACTCAGCCCCCATCAGACCTCAGATCAGCTTATCAGCCCCCATCAGACCTCAGATCAGCCCACTGTGCCTCCATATCAGCCCACTGTGCCCCCATAATACCTTAGATCAGCCCACTTTGCCCCCATCAGACCTCAGATCAGCCCACTCAGCCCCATAAGAATAAAATAAAAAACTCTCTTACCTCTCCTGCGCCGCAGCTCCGCTCCTCTGTCTTCTCCTGCTGGCGCTGCACTGTCCTGAGCTTGTACAGCGTCAGGACGTAGTGCGCGTACTATGACCTGACGCTGCACTGTCACCTGACTGCGTGCAGCGTCAGGTCATAGTGCCCACACTACGTCCTGATGCTGTACAAGGTCAGGACAGTGCAGCGCCGGCAGGAGAAGACAGAGAAGCGCAGGAGAGTGAGTATGTTTCCCTGCTCCCAGCAGCTAATACATATTAGTGAGCGCTTCCATAATGGAAGCGCTCACTAGAATTCGCTTTATAAGACGCAGCGCAATTTTCCCCCTACTTTTGGGGGGAAAAAAGTGCATCTTATAAAGCGAAAAATACGGTAATTGTATATGTACAGCTGGTATAAGTTATACATCTTCTTGTATATAGTAATATACAAAGACCATGCTGGTATAACCTGGGTATCTTCTGTATATAATTATAAATGTACAGCTGGTATAAGTTATACATCTTCTTGTATATAGTGATATGGACCATGCTGGTATAACCTGGGCATCTTCTGTATATAATTATATATGTACAGCTGGTATAAGTTATACATCTTCCTGTATATAGTGATATGGAACATACTGATATAACCTGGGCATCTTCTGTATATTATTACATATTTACAGCTGGTATAAGTTATACGTCTTCTTGTGTATAGTAATATGGAGCATGCTGATATAACCTGGGCATCTCCTGTATATAATTATATATGTACAGCTGGTATAAGTTATAACTCTTCTTGTATATAGTGATATGGACCATACTGGTATAACCTAGGTATCTTCCATATATAATTATATATGTACAGCTGGTATAAGGTATACATCTTCTTGTATATAGTGATATGGAGCATGCTGGTATAACCCGGGCATCTTCTGTATATAAATATATATGTACAGCTGGTATAAGTTATACATCTTCTTGTATATAGTGATATGGATCATGCTGGTATATCCTGGGTATCGTCTGTATATAATTATATATGTACAGCTGGTATAAGTTATACATCTTCTTGTATATAGTGATATGGAGCATACTGGTATAACCTGGGTATCTTCTGTATATAATTATATATGTACAGCTGGTATAAGTTATACATCTTCTTGTATACAGTGATATAGACCATGCTGGTATAACCTGGGTATCTTCTGTATATAATTATATATGTACAGCTGGTATAAGTTATACATCTTCTTGTATACAGTGATATGGACCATGCTGGTATAACCTGGGTAACTTCTGTATATAATGATATATGTACAGCTGGTGTAAGTTATACATCTTCTTGTATATAGTGATATAGACCATGCTGGTATAACCTGGGTATCTTCTGTATATAATTATATATGTACAGCTGGTATAAGTTATACATCTTCTTGTATATAGTGATATGGACCATGCTGGTATAACCTGGGTATCTTCTGTATATAATTATATATGTACAGCTGATATAAGTTATACATCTTCTTGTATATAGTGATATGTAACATGCTGGTGTAACCTGGGTATCTTCTGTATATAATTATATATGTACAGCTGGTATAAGTTATACATCTTCTTGTATATAATGATATGGACCATGCTGGTATAACCTGGACTTCTTCTGTATATAATTATATGTGTACAGCTGGTATACGTTATACATCTTCTTGTATATAATGATATGGACCATGCTGGTATAACCTGGGCATCTTCTGTATATAATTATATGTGTACAGCTGGTATAAGTTATACATCTTCTTGTATATAGTGATATATGTACAATATGTATAAACTGTACATATTCTTATATATAATGATGTGGGTCATGCTGGTATAACTTGGGCACTTTAGTTCTAGGGTCACTGAAATACTGAGTGTAACAGATTCCTTTTATGTGGTTTTTCATGTAATAGAGGCTGTGGTAGGATTGCAGGATTTACACTTGTAACTACAATCCTAAATCTTCTCATGGTAGGAGGATTTGTAATCTCACTGTACTATAAAAGGTTCTTTGTTTCAATATGCGGTTCTCTATAATGTTGTATCTATTTCACATAAAACTCTGCTGCTGAAATAATACAGAATCCTGATGGACAAAAAGAAGGGGATTTTACAGATTTAAAGGGATGACGTCAATATAAATTCTTTCTTTGTGTTCTTGTTCTATGACTAAAAAAATGCAATGCAGAGGGCATGCGACAGTGTTTTAAATTACTAGTTATTTATGTAACATCAACATGTTCAACAGTGATGTACAGTAGATATCGGTGTAAGGATTTGGAAGAGATTGTCCACAATGCTTGGGATGTGTTGCACTGTATTGTTGTTTAAGGATATCTATGTAACCTTTGAGGGTAGAGGAATGTAATAAGTGTAGTGTCTATTGCAGTGCTGGTACATAGAGACTTGCTGTTATCATTCCATTCCAGCAGGGGGAGCTATTTCCCAGCTAGAGATAACAGGAGAAGACAAAACCTGCTACACAGAAAGAGGAGTTCAGCCAGTGACTGGAGAAGGAGAGGAGTGCAGTGCAAGAGATCCAGAGCACGGTCCGTTACCAGAGTTCAAGGGTATAATGTGGCCACCCAAGTGAAGTAGTGCAGACCAGACAGGTACAAAGAGGCTGTGGCAGGTGGAGCATTTTGTGGCACTGAAGGAAGAGTGCAACATGGACCAGTGCAAGAGAGGAGAGTGTGGAGCACTTGTGTCAGACAAGCAAGGCCTCAGAAGTGACCGGCCAGATTCTCCACTGCAGAAAAGAGAAAGGTACCGCCTTGGAGATATAAGATCGAGCACTAGAAGGGTCCCTCGCCTGCTAGCAGGAACAGTAAGTGCGACCCCTGAGAGACTGTGTAAAGTTAAACCAATTCCACAGAGACGGTAGTTATACCTTCCCTACTCTCAACTCAGTTTCTTAAAGAGACAGTATCCTTATTGAATATAAATTTACCTGTTTCACAAGTACAAGAGTTTGTCGCTGTAATGCAAAATCATCTCATCTCACTATAGTCTATGGGGTCCATAGGCTCTGTCCGGCTCAGTTATGTGCTTTCCGTTCTCCTCCTCCTATAATGGAGAAGGAGAACGGAAAGCCTGAATACTGTTGTGAACTCAGCCTAAGTGCCCCCACACAGAAGCTATATTTACATTGTGCTCCCGTTACAGTTATGTCTATTTTGTGCCCCTTCACAGTAGTTATGTCCATATTGTGCCCCCCCACAGTAGTTATACCCACATTGTGCCCCCTCAGTAATTATGCCCACATTGTGCCCCTTCACAGTAGTGATAACCACATTGTGCCCCTCAGTAATGATGCCCACATTGTGCCCCCTCACAGTAGTTATGCCCACACTGTTCCCCTTCACAGTAGTTATGCCCACATTGTGTGCCCTCACAGTAGATATGCCCATATTGTTTCCCCACACAGTAGTTATGCCAACATTGTGCCCCCTCACAGTAGTTATACACACAGTGTTCCCCCACACAGTAGTTATACCCACATTGTGCCCCCTCACAGTACTTATGCCAACACTGTGCTCACACACAGTAGTTTTGCCAACATTGTACCCCTTCACAGTAATTATGCCCACATTGTGCCCCCTCACAGTAGTTATGCCCACATTATGCTCTCACACAGCAGTTATGCCAATATTGTGCTCCCTCACAATAGTTATGCCCACACTGTGCCCCCTCACAGTAGTTATGCCCACATTGTGCCCCACACAGTATTTATGACAACATTGTGCCCCAGTGTATGGTGTAGTAGGAGTCAGTAACCAGGCCAAACACAAATGTCCTTTACTTGAATGCATAGGAGTTAGTCTCTGGATTCTTGAAGCTGGAGGCCTGAGAAGAGGAGCACATAGTTTCTGCTGCCTATTCCTTCTCTAATTCTCTAAGAGGGCTGAGTGAGGATAATTAAGTCTGGCTGTGCCTATACCATGCATGGATATTCTGAGCACACATTATATACCATATAATCAAAGTACATTACCAGGGTACTGCAAACCCACATCGCAAATGGGAATTGCCATTCATATGGCCATGGATTTTTTTCTGTGCAGATATCAAATCTGCCTCTAGAAGGGACATGCCTCTTCACTGACTTAGACCACCAAGCATACAAACATTAAAGGGGTTGTCGCATCTCAGATATTGCTGACTTGTCACAATGTCTGATAGTTGTGGGTCCCACCTCTGGGACCTGCACCTCTCTCCAGAACGGGGCCCAAAAAGTGAATAAAGAGCAGCTCCGAATGCACAGCTTACTTGGCCATACTTGCTGGGTACTCTGTCTATTCACTGCTGTAAGACTTCCGATAATAGTTGAGTGAATTTGATTTTGGGTATTCCCATAGTGATGAACAGAGAACACACCACACATGCACAACATGCTCTTCTTCAATTTGCTGGCCCCTTTCTGGAGATAGCAGTGGATCCCAGAAGTGGGACTCTCACCTATCTGACAATAATGGCATGTCCTAGTGAAATGCAATCAATGTTTGAGATAAGCCAACCCCTTTAACCCCTGCACTGCTTTAGACCACCAGGGATTCTGTCATTTACTCCTTCACTGCCCTTGACCACCAGGTATACTGACATTAAAATGGTTTTCCAAGATTTTAATAAAGATGACCTGTTCTCTGGATACGTCATCAGTATCTGATCGGTGGGGGTCCAATACTGGAGACCCCCGCCAATAAGCTGTTTGAGAAAACACCGGTGGTCCTGTGAGCGATGCGGCCTTCTCTGTGCTTACCAAGCACATCACCGTACATTACATAGTGGCAGCACTTGGTATCACGCTCACCCTCATTCACTTGAATGGAGCTGAGCTGTGCATAGGTCATTTGACAGACGAACGTGTCATCACTGGCCTAGGGAAACCTGAGAGAAGGCCACAGTGCTACTGCTAGCACCACTGCCTTCTCAAACAGCTCATCAGTGGGGGTCCCAGGTGTCAGCCCCCCACCAGTCAGATACTGATGATCTATCCTGAGGATCTTGGAAAACCCCTTTAACCACCTACATGAATCAAAATATAATGACCATAACTCCTACTCTGCTGTTGACCACCAAGAATTGTTACATCATTAATCCTTTCACTGTCATTGACCACCAAGGATTCTTTCACTAACCCCTTCACTCAGGGGCATAGCTAAAGGCTCATGGGCCCTGGTGCAAGAGTTCAGCTTGGGCCCCCCCTCACTCAGCGCTTGTGCACCTAGCTTTTCTGCTGACCGAGGCAAATATTGAAACACCCCCCCATGCCAAATTCTCAACCTAACCCCTTCCCTCCAGTCCTACTGTTAAAGGGGTTGTCCTCTTTTTACTACTGATGACCTCAGGATAGATCATCAACATCAGATGGACCAGGGTCCTCTGGCACCCCCGACGATCAGCTGTTTGAAGAGAGGGCACTGCTCGCTGCAGCATTTGCAGTGATGAGCAGGTAAACAGAGCAGAGAAGGCAGCGCTCGTATGAAAAAAAAAAGGACAACCCCTTTAAAGACATACTTGGAAAACATTACATACAGCGCTACAGAACATACAGGAGAATACAGCCCCACATACCTCTTACATCCAGTGACTTCTCTTCTTCTCTGATATAGACGTTCTGTTTCCTCATCTTCTCCTTTCAAACCAGACTGCCATGATTATTTCTTTCAGCCGCGTCTCATCTCTGCAACAAACAGACATCTTACTTTCCTACTTTTCCATCATCCTCTCACCTTCTCAACACCCCATCCTGCCCCCCCCCCTAATACTGTGTCCACTGTGCTCCCCAATACTATCCTACAGAAACAGTCCCCCTGAAAATAGTGGTACCACACAGATAGTGCACCAGTACAAAAAATACCCCCTTCCTTTCAGATCAGACCACCATATAAAACCCTAAATGAGACCCCCCCATCTCAGACCAAACCCCCTTTAGATCTCTATGTCAGACCCCATATAAGGCCCCAGTTTTAGACCTGAGATCAAACCCCCATTAGACCTCTATGTAAGACTCCAACCAAATATCAGACCTTGGTAACAAAGAGATAGTAGCTCACTGTTTGATCTGATGAATAATGAGGTGCTCTACTAATCAGCACACCCAAATGCTGTGGAAAATCTCAGTAAAATATCAATATAGGTAAGTAGGCACACTCTGAATTTAGAAAAAGAAATTATTAATAAGAAAGCAAGGAAATTACAATGGAGGAAACAAATAGAAAATAGGACTAAAAATACACAAAACATATCTAATATTACCAATAATATAGGCCGGAAAACACCTGAAAATAGACAACATGATGTTAGGACAATTCCCACACAATACAATGTACCAGTCGCCAACAAATATGAAACCCTAGCAGAACCGCATTTTTTAGACCAGACCCCACCCCACCACAGAGTCAAGACACGACAAAGACAGACACACACCCCAGAGAGGAGATACAGAAGGACACATTCACCTGTCCACAACTACAACTTGAGGCACAGACACCACAGATCGGAATTCAACACAGAGAGATCACCACTTCACAGGAACGATTATCACAACAGGCATACATATCACCAACAACCAACACAATGGGAAGGGAATCACAGAACCAGGAGCTACCAAACAACACACCACGGAGAAAAAAGACTAGAAGAGGAAAACGGAGAAAGAAACAAGATGACACACAGGACACGTTAAACACAGACAATATAGTCAATCTAAGTAAGATAACACTTACCAGTACCCAAACACAATTATTGAACAAAGGTCTAAAATTTGCTCCCACAAATGAATTGGATAAATTTCATACATATATTGGAATAGAAAAGTTTATAAGAAAAATCTGTCTCAAAAAACATTACCTTAAAAATCCCATAACTAGGGAAGTGGAACAAGACAAACTGTATATTCACACCGATCTAAAGGGGAAATCAAAAAAATATCCCAGACAACAAATTAGCCAGGAAATCTCTGCTTTCAGAAAATGTGTCGAAACGGACATTAGAAAACTAAAAAGTAACCACAAACTTAATAATCTAACTAGGAAGGAAAGACTGGCAATAAAAGAACTACAATCGGAAGAAAATATAGTAATCAGACCTGCCGACAAGGGCGGAGCGATTGTTATACTAAATTCGGATGACTATAAGGAGGAGTGCATGAGGCAACTACAGGATATAACCACATATAAGAGACTACCAAGCGATCCCACCGATAAATTCAATAAAGATTTATTAGACTACTGTAACTCTGGTCTAAAGGAAGGGATACTGCTAGAGAGCGAATTTAATTTTATTACGAATACCCAGAAGAGATTGCCGGTATTTTATTGCTTGCCTAAGATTCATAAAAACCCAATTAAACCACCAGGGAGACCAATAGTATCTGGGATAGGCTCGATATCTTCGAACCTATCCCAATACATAGACAAAATTCTCCAACCAGTAGTGAAAACGATACCGGCTTACATAAGGGACACTACGGACATCCTTGCAGTACTAGAAAAAATAGAGTTCCAACCGGATTGGCAATTAGGAACCTTGGACGTGAACTCTCTATATACGATAATCGATCACAATCAGGGCACTCTAGCCATGAAGAAATATCTGCAGGAGAATGGTATACTTTGCGAAAAACAAATTGAATTTGTGGTACGGGGAATTGACTACATCTTGAAACACAATTTCTTTTGGTATGAGAATGACTTCTACCTTCAGCAGAAAGGGACCGCCATGGGGACCAGATTCGCCCCTAGTTATGCCAACATCTTTATGGCCCAATGGGAGAAGGAGGTCATACTCCCCAAACTAGGGACGAGTCTGGTCCTCTGGCGGCGATATATTGACGACGTTATTTTTATTTGGAAGGATTCCAGGCAGGAATTGAATTCCTTCCTAGAGAATATAAACAACAACACATATAATTTAACATTCACTAGCCATATAGGACATGAAAGCATTGAATTTTTGGATTTAAACATTAATATACAAAGAGAAAGATTGATAAGTAACACATACCAGAAATCTGTAGCAAAGAATAGTTATATAAATATTATAACCTTGGGGAACGTTAAAACAAAATAACAATTCTTTATTAATTACTTCATATAAAAAGAAGAAAAAGGAATCTAAATAAACCTAAATCACAGATACAAGACTGCCCAATATTAGTAAACAGAAGGATCTGTATCAAGACGCGAATGTGTCTATAATATAGGACACCTTACACGTCTAGATATTTACAGTCCCTCTGCAGGGCTAGTCTAATGGTTTACCCGTGCAGTGATATAATTTCACACTGCCTGGATTATACCACACTGAAACTCCTCCAGAATAAAAATGGAGTGAGTGTGTCCCCCTAAAAACCTATTGTAAGCAGGACTAAGAAGGCCCATGTATTATGGTCAAAGTATGATAGTCAATGGCACCATAATTTGGTGTATATCAACTGACCCAATTACATATACATGGCCCACTATCTCGCTAACCCCGCTCCTCAATAGCCCCTGTTCGACGCGTTTCCCTGCAGCTGGATATGCCGCACTTCATCAGGAACGGAACAAACAACATATAGTTTGAGCAGGTAAATGCTGCATCACATAGTTGTGTGGCAGCGTGACCGCGTGGTAGCAAAGCCGGCGCTGGGATGGCCGTGTCCGGCCGCTCACACGCCGGACCTTTAACATCTAGACTCCGCCCACAGCAGGCGCGGTCTCAGCCTACAGCCAATCGCGGTGGAGGTGTGTCGTACTGTCCTACCTCCGCCCGGCAGCAGCTGCATATACACAATAGCGATGCTGTGGTGTTACTAAGTATCTAGGAGGAACTTAGAAGAATAGTTATATTTTATTCACCAGCTGCCACCTGCCCAGGTGGTTGATGAATATTCCGACTAGTCAGTTTAAACGGTTAAAAAGAAATTGTACGGAAAACACTCAGTTTGAGGATGAAGCCAATGCTCTAACAGAACAGTTCTCTATAAAACAATATCCTGAGAAAGTTATTAACAACTCCTTGAGTAAAGTCAGGAAGATGGACAGAGCCTCTTTTTTCACCCCGAAAGAGACAGGAAAAACAGACGGTAACAGAGAAAAACCTATTAGGATAATCTTGCCCTATAATACACAATATAGAAGAATAGAGAAAATAATAAAAAATCACTGGCACCATCTGAAAAGTGATAAAACCATTGGAACATCACTACCAGAAGCCCCTCTAATAGCCTATACTAAGGCACCTAACTTGGGCCTAAAAATAGCCCCGTCTATTAAAATAAGGAGGAAGACACCGATTAATACCAACTGGTTACAATCAAAGGGCTTCCACAGATGTGGAGCCTGTGGTAATTGCAAAATTACCAAATTCCCCAGAAAGACGTCCGAGGTTAAATCAACCACAAACTCGTTTTCATTTGAGATCAAGGATTGCCTGACCTGCAATTCCACTGAGGTCATTTATATACTTCAATGCCCATGCAACAGACAGTATGTTGGGAGAACTAAAAGAACTCTGAAAATAAGGATAGCAGAACACATTACGAACATCAAGAAGGGCTATGAATTACACACCCTCTCACAACACTTTAAGGAATACCACAATAAGGATCCTTCAGGCCTCAGGTTTACAGCTCTTGAAAAGATTCCGAGACAGTGGAGAGGGGGTGATCATACCTTAAACATGTCCAGAGCAGAATCCAGGAAAATATTCGAATTCAACACGCTTGTTCCAAAAGGCCTGAACGCAGACTTTGAACTCTTTGGCTTCTTGTAATATTTGATTGTGGGTGTGTGCCCTGCGGGGACGGGACATCGTGGTCAGGCTGTATCCCAGCACCACGATCTCCTCTCCCTGTGAGGCCCACACCTCCATAACAACCTAAGAATATCCTAGGAAAAATTAAGAGAATAGATCGAGAAGTACTATAATTATCAGAAAAATCATAAGAAAAATTATAAGAAAAAATCACAAAAACAAAGGAATATTAATAACCCAGAAAAGGAATAGATGACCATATAGGTCTGAAATAAATAAAAAGAAGGAAAAGAATGAGAAATCAATGAAAAATCACAAATGAATAAATAAAAATTAGAAAATTAGAAGAAACAACAAAAACACAGACAGAAAATGAAATATTTGAATTAATATCAGTGAACTAATATTGGTGGACTCATTATACTTATATTACTTATATATAACTCATATATAATTGATATCCAACTACTATACCAATATACTATATTATACTATAATAAATAGATAACTTGTATACAACACTATCTCTACACATTTTAACCTTAATCTATACTGTACCACCAATATATGAACTACCTCTTACTGATATTGACTGACATTTACTGACTATCACATCCCTTACTACTCTAAAAACTACAATTTTAGATATACTCTTAATATTATCTTGTGTGTTTTTAGTCTTTCTGTTTTGGCAATATTATTTTTAAAATTTTTAATATTTTAATAACTTTATTATATCTATTATATTATTACAGGCCTATATTTCCTATAGATATTTTTGAGGATTATCAATTTGATGTAACATTATTCTTTTTGTAATATAGCATTTTATCATATGTATACCTATGTACCCTTTTATACACATTTCTTCCAGGTTTTTTTTTTTTTTCCCAGTGATTCTGGGACACTGCCCATTGTACTAATTACTAACTTACTTACTTATTGATTAATTGACTAATTGATATTACCGCCCCCAATAAAGGGGCTATAAAAGATCAGATTGTATACCTTCACTGCTGACCACTGAGGAAGGGGTTTGAACCCTGAAACGCGTATGGGAAAGCAGTGAATGGACTTGGAAGTGAAAGGATACTCTCCGGAAAAACACCGCCAGTTTATTGAGCAATACAGACAGCAAAGAATATCGCTACCTACTAGCTATTACAGCGCATCCATATACCGAATCAAAGAGAGCGCATTCATAGACTGAAACTATCTGAAGACATCCACTTGTCCGCAGCCTTCAGCGTACCACGTGGGACGCCACGTGGCACGCCATTTAAAATTTAGGCGCGCTTTTTGGATCGCGCGCCCGCAGAGACCACCCCAGCACGGCGCATTCACCGAGTGGTAACGTAACATTTATACTGATCACCACTGGATCAGTAATTTTGTCAAATTTTATATGGGGCATTAATAACCCTGAATCACTAATGAATATGTATATGACATAACTATATATTATAACCACCAACATTCTCGGGACAATAAGCCCTATATGAATTAATACTGATATATAACGGCATCTGAGCAATTTCAAGCACAACGACACTTTAACCCCTGATATACATCCGGACTACTATTACCAGGAATTTTTTTATAGGACTGTTATTGGACTCTATTTCTATTTTTATTTCTTTTTCATTTTTTACTTTAATTTTATTTTTATTTTATTTTTATATATATTTTTCTGTATATTCATACACGTAAATCCAGCGCTGGACTATTATCTACACATCTTTATTATTGCTTATATTGTTTTTATCGCTATAAATAAAGCCTATGTATTGATTTTTTAAATCCCATTCAGAGTGTGCCTACTTACCTATATTGATATTTTACTGAAATATCAGACCTTAGATAAGAACCCCATTAGACCTCCAGACCCCTATATCAGACCCCATTAGATTTCCAGACTCCGATATCAGACCTCCAAACCCTCAATCAGATCCCCATGAGACCTCCAGACCCCTCAAGATCCCCATTAGACCTCTAGACCCCCCAGTCAGACCTCTCCAGACCCCCCAGTCAGACCTCTTCAGACGCCCCCAGTCAGACCTCTCCAGACGCCCCAGTCAGACCTCTCCAGACCCCCAGTCAACCTCTCCAGACCCCCAGTTAGACCTCCAGAACCCCAGTGAGACTCCCAGACCCCCCCCATTAGACCCCCAGACCCCACCAGTGAGACCTCCAAACCCCCCCATTAGACCTCCAGAACTCCCTTTAGACCTCCAGACCCCCCATTAGACCCCCAGACCCCCCATTAGACCTCCAGACCCCACAAGTGAGTCCTCCAAAAAACCCCATTAGACCACCAGACCTCACAAGTGAGTCCTTCAGAACCCCCCATTAGACCTCCAGACCCCACAATTGAATCCTGCAGAACCCACCAGTACGACCTCTAGACCACACCCTCCAGAACCCCCCCCCCCCATTTAAAAACCCCATATCAGACCTCAGATCAGACAGTAAAATAATAAACAAACTTACCTCGCCTGCTCCGCCGCTCCTCTCCCTGTCCTGGCTGTCTCCTCTTCTCAGGGCCCGCGCTGCAGTCACCTGACCTCCTGAAGCGTCAGGTCAGAGTTCTCTCTGTACGTCCTGACGCTGCAGGCAGCCAGGACAAGCAGCGCGGGACCTGAGAAGAGCGAGCAGGAGGAGGGGTAAGTACACTACAGCGCTCACATCGCTTCTCTCCCCCTCCTCCTGCAGACTAGTGAGCGCTTCCATTATGAAAGCGCTTACTAGTGTTCCCTTTATAAGATGAACTGTCTGCATCTTAGAAAGGGAAAATACATTGCCACTGGCAAGGGGGGCCCTCTGGGCACCCCTGGCTTAGGGGCCCAGTCGCAACTGCGACCGCTGCGACCCCTATAGTTGCACCAGTGCCTTCACTGTCATTGACCACCAGGCACACATTCACTGTATTAACCACTTCACTGGCCTTCAATAACCCTTACCATGCTAGACTTTGATACTGCCTAATACTATTTGCCTGGATGCTATGTGACCCTGTAAATCTGGCTCATTATAGCTCATTCTTAGTATGTTAATGTTTTTTTCATGTGGTTCACTGCCCCAATCCTTAGCTACAGAGGCTTACAGGCAACATTACCAGTGATGCAGCTGAAAGCTATCTATCTATATATCTATTTATCTATCTATCTATCTATCTATCTATCTATCTATCTATCTATCTTCTGATCTTCCCCTATCTATAACTCTGGAGAGAGGGGAGACAGAATGCCATGTACATCAGATCTCAGAGCACAAGCCCTGGGTTCACCTAGCGGCCCCTTCATTTTTATAAAGAGGATGATAATAAAGTCTCAAGCCTTAGGCTGGCTTTAATCAGCACCCTGCTAGCTGCCTGCAAGCTCCATAACCTCCCGATGGAATGTCAAAAATCCAATCTCAGCCTCACAGTGCAGAGGTTATGTGTATGCAAGAAGCTTAGTGACCGGATGTTTTGAAATTTCATGAAATTGATGATACTATGCATCATCATCACCATCAGCATTGATGTCATCATGACTGCGTCCTCCACCTTATTACACTAATCAATATTGGCTTCAATCATCCTACTATTCAACTTCCTATGCAGCATTATTATCATTGGCATCATTGTCAGACTCGTCTTCACTGTCAACATCAAATTTATCATTTAAAGTACGTTCATGAAAATGTTACATTTCTTTTCATTAAAAAATGAACAATCCTGGTTTGAGTGGTATGTACCTACAGTAATCATGATGCCCCATAACAAAACTCTACCTTTTATTGAGATTTCCACAAAGTGTTCTACACATTTATTAAAGATAATATCCATCATCACATTTTAGGTCCGTAGGTGTTGATAAATGTCATACTATATCTGTATAGTGGAACTCTGGTTTTATGAATTGATAAATGATATACAGATGCAACAAGCACCATCTGTAGAAATAGTGTGCTGTTCTATTTGGGTATATGTAAATTGTTCTTGATTTGATGTTATTTAATCTATTCATGCATTGTACTATGCTTTGTATGTATTCCCAAAAGCTGGCTATAGGTAGCACTGTTTAGTTAATTGTGTCCTGACTCAGCAGAGGGAAATAGCTTCCCCCTCTTATGGAGAAGCTTTCTAGTCAGTATTGCATCAGCTGCTTCAGTTTTAGCTCTCCCTGCAATTAAGGGCAGATTCAAGTTCAGCTCCTGGAGAAACATCATTCCTGTTAAGAGACAAATCCCTAAGAGAAAGCTGGAGAAGACATTCATGTCCAGAATCACAAGGCCATGCGTGTTAGCAAGGTATTCGTGAACGGCCACTTTTCACACTTAACAGAGTGGCCTCTTTCAAATAACGGAGTGGGTGACAGTTTTTAGGATTTGCATCCCACCATGGTTATTGCAATACTTATTTTTGATGGTTTTGCATGCCCATGATCATCTTGAAAAGGTAGCAAATTGTTTATTAGGAATTCAAGGACTACTACTCCTACCCTGTTTCCCCGAAAATAAGACCTATCCTGATAATAAGCCCTAGTGCTATTTTGCCCTGTTTTTGGAGTAGGCTTTAAATATAAGCCCTACTCCAAAAATAAGCCCTAGGTACATTGAGGATACACTGAGAATAGGGTTACGGGGGGGGCTGGGCTGCAGCCCGCAAGTGATTTTAATGGCCAGTCAGGGCCTCTCTGCTGGTGACGCTACCTGCACAATGCTGTGTACTATAGTACGCAGCGCTGCGCAGTTAGTTACCTATATACACACCCATACCCTATCTGTGATGATCCCGTGAGACGTGACCTCAGCACCGGGTCTCGCGGGATCATGCTGGTTGTCGGGATGACACAGCACAGGCCGGATGACAGGATTGGGAGAGAATATTTTTTGTCTGTGTGTTCACAGGGGCCCGGGGCAAAAATGACATATATGTTCAGTGGGGGCAAAAATAAGACCTACCCCAATAATAAGCCCTAACCCTTTTTCCAGAGAAAAAAAAGAAATAAGGCCCTGTCTTATTTTCGGGGAATTATCATCATTTTGCCATTTGTCTATATATAGTTATTGGGAAGATATTGCACTGTCACCCCTTAGAGATCTACTGTTGGATGTACTACTACTCCCATTTTTACTTCAGTAAAGCGAGAGACTTTGTTTGTTACAACCAACAATCCTGGTTACTGAGTTACTGACTCCAGCACCATCCACCGCCATTGCACCCACACCTTCTGCCTTGCACCATGACAAAACACTTAACATCATAGATACCCCAATCACCACCAGGCAGTAGCCCCAGAACTAGGGTGTAGCCTGACGTAATAAAGGGTGTGTCCTCCTTTCACTGTCCTGGCCCTAGGGAGCATCGGTGTGACGATTGTCACTGTGATTGACTGTTTCACCCAAAGTCACTACCACTCCCATCCTCCAATCTGCACGCAGAGCCTGCCAGAGTGTCTAAGTTCTGTGTGTCAGCAAGAGTGAGGTGGAATCAAAGATCAGGAGACAGTTGAGGAAGTTTTATGAGCCAGTACTACAGGTCCTACACTGTAGTAGACAAGGCGTGTGGTGTATACTGGACAGGGAAATGGCAGAAACAGAGGTGTCTGCAGACCTAGATGGGGAAAGTTAGCCACCATGTGTGTCCGGCTTAATTCATAGAGGAAGAACTTAGAGAAAAATAACTGTGTAGAAGGCTGCAAGCTGAAGTCACATTACACCGACCTGTGTACCAGCCCCATTGCAGAGTAGTGGATTGTAGAAGAGGGGAGGAGTGTGAAATCAGAATTAGCACCTCATTAAAAGTCAAAGTGAGTCCAAGTCATTACGTTAAAGAGGGCACCTGAGGTAAGGACTGATGAACTGTATCCTATAGAAGAATATTTAGTGCTGTACATGGCTGTGATTGTCTCTAACAACTAAATATTGTTTCTAGAGACTGTTTATATATACAGGGTGGACCACAAAAAAGTAACCAGCCTCCAGCGATAGTATGACAAGATGAACGAGCAAGTGGTATATCCTGCGGGTCCCCTACGATCATTGGAAAGAGGACTCCATACTCTGTGGAGCCCCCTGAAGGTGGGGGACAAGCAGACAGCCGCTCAATTCATTTCTATGGGGGTTCCAGAGATAGCTGAGTGCTGTACTCAGCTAGCTCCAGAACTCCCATAGAAATTAATGTAGCTGCCATGCTCATGCCCAACCTGTGGATAGAGGATAACTTTACATAACTGGAGAGTGTCTCTCTACTATAGCTAATAAAAGTGGGGTAATAAGCAGTCTAAGATCTACTCAATGACGTTTATGTGACTTATTGGGAATTTAGAAAGAAGTTGACGTGACCTTTTTGGGATCCGATGGGATTTCTCATGCGCACAGCCATTGTCCAACCGTGCCCCTATTGCGGATGTTGTCCATGCATTGGGGACCGCAAATTGCGGTCCGCAATGCACGGAATGGCTGAGCAACGGCCGTGTGCATGAGTCCTAATATTTGCTTTTACTATAACAGACTGAGTGAGAACCAGGATCCCCTTTATTAAAGAAATCATAGGGGATTCACACCATCTTCAAGTTATATTACATAGCTTTTATGATGCAGTGACTGAAAGATGAATTACCATCCTCCTTTTTGGCATTTCCTACCACGCAATCATTGATTGTTAAATCTCTCCATCTCCCCCCAGATGGGTAAGATGTCAAAGCAGCACAAGGTACTGCTTATCCTATTGATCTGGCTCTCCTTCCCTTCATAGCAGAAACCATTGTCAGCAAATCTCTTTCAAATCTGTTGTGTTCTTCTGTCATTTCTTTGTCTGCTCTACATTTACCGACATTATATTCTCCCCTGGTGCAAGAGACTTTATATGTGAATTATTCATTCTCGAAGCTGCAGTTAACACATGAAGAAAACCCTTGCTATACTAGTGTCCACCCTGTCCTCTATGATGTACTATATCCAATAGATGAAGGTTGGACAGACAGATGGACTCAATGTAGGAAACAGGATAATTTAACCTACAAATCAAAAATTTTTTTTTTTTAAAGATTGCAGTTATTTACTTTGTCTTATTGGAGATATATACCTACTTCCTAAATGGGTATGTGTAATTTCTGTAATGAAAGCTACAAGGAATGAAATTTAATAGAAAAATGTTCCATACAGTCCCATCCAGTCCCCAGGAAGTGATTGAGTACAGCTGCTCCCCAGATACAGGGGTGAGTGACAGGAGAGCTGCACACAGAGCCTTTTCTGTATGTAAATATGTATCCAGAGGTGCATTGCAGCTGTCATTAAAGGCCCCACCTTCTAATGATAATGAAATGACTCTGCTCAACCTGTCCCAGCCTACATAGCAAAGTCACAAAGTCAGAGAAGTCACAACTATGATGGTCAGCCATGGTGGTGACTATCGTGGGGTGCAATTCAACTTTCCACACACTTATTTTGCAGAGGTATAGAATGCTAGAAAACTAGGCCAAAACAGCCATTTTTTTTCCTCTTGCCTCACAAAAAGTGTAATACCACCCAATCAAAAAAGCATATGTACCCCAAAATGGTACCAATCAAAACTTCATCTCATTCCTCAGAAATTGATACCCTACCCAAGACAATCGCCCAAAAAAAAAAAAATATGGCTCTCTGAAAATGGCAGCACAAAAACAAGATTTAATTCTGTTCAAAAATGCAGCTAATGTGTAAAATTTAACAAAAATAAAAATGGTAGACATATTGGGTATCACCGCGTCCGTAACAACCTGCTCTATAAAAATATCACATGATTTGCCCCCTCAGGTGAATGCTGTAAAAAAAATTTTTAAAAACTATGCCAAAACAGCTATTTTTTTCTTTCACCTTGACTCGCAAAAAGTGTAATACCAAGCAATCAAAAAGTCTTATGTACCCCAAAATGGTACCAATGAAAATGTCACCTCATCCCGCAAAAAATGAGCCCCCACATAAGACAATAACTCAAAAAAATAAAAATCAATGGCTCCCGCAAACCAATCCATCAAAATCTGCTGCAAAATCCATATGGCGCTCCTTATGTTCTGAGTCCTGCCATGTGCCCCCACAGCAGTTTACCACCACATATGGGGTGTTGTTGTATTCAGGAGAAAATGGGGAACAAATTATGGGGTGCTTTTCTCCTGTTACCCCTTGTGAAAATGACAAATTTGGGGCTAAAGCAGCATTTTATTGGAAGAAATGAAACTTTTCATTTTCACAGCCAAGTGTTTCCAAATTCCGGGGTCAAAGTGGTCAGTACCCCCCTTAATATATTCTTTGAATAGTTTCCAAAATGGGGTCACTTTTTGAGGGTTTCCACTGTAGGGGTACGTCAGAGTCTCTCAATTACAAAATGGTGCCTAAAAACCATTCTAGCAAAATCTGCCTCTAAAATTCATATGGCGCTCCTTTCCTTCTGACCACTGCCACAAACCCATAGAGACTTTTACCACCACATATGGGGTATTTCTGTAAACTGCAGAACAGAGCAATGTATGTTGAGGTTTAGTTTGCTGTTAACCCTTGCTGTGTTGCAAAAAAAAATTATTAACATAAATAATCTACCAAATAAGTGACATTTTGAAATTTCACCTCCATTTTCCTTTAATTCTTGTGGAACACCTCAAGGGTTAACAAAGTTTGTAGCATCAGTTTTTTATAATTTGAGAGGTGTAGTTTCTAAAATGGGGTCATTTATGGGTGGTTTCCATTACGTAAGCCCCTCAAAATCACTTTATATCTGAATTGGTGCGTAAAAAAATGGTTTTGGAAATTTTGTTGAAAATTTGAAAAATGGCTTCTAAACTATTTTTGGAGGTATTACTATGTATTTTGAAAGTAGAGAAATTGAAATTTGCTAATTTTTCCAAATTTTTGATACATTTGGTATTTTTTATAAATAAAAATGAAATATTTTGCCACAAATTTACTACTGTCGTGAAGCACAATATGTGATGAGAAAACAATCTCAGAATGGCTTGGATAAGTAAAAGCGTTCCAAAGTTATTACCACATAAAGTGACACATGTCAGATTTGCAAAAAATGGCCTGGACAGGAAGGTGAAAACAGCCCCGGGGTTAAAGGGGTTAAAGAGGACCTTTCACCACTTTCAAAAAATCAAACTACACTATGTACCTCTTAGTGTATCTCCCTCTGATGGCAGCGGCGCTTTTTTTTTTTTCAAAAGGTCCCCCGGTGGCTTCACACGGCCCCCCGTTCTTCTGTCGGGCTTTATGTAAATTAAGAAGCATCGGAACAGGGAGGAGGAGACTCCCTGTTCCTCAATGGGCGTTGCTTCTGCCCTGCTGTGAGCGCTGTCCAATCAGAGCGGACCGCTCACAGCAGGGTTGAACTCCTTCATTTATAACACAAATCTCCTCCTCCCTGTTCCGATGCTTCTTAATTTACATAAAGCCCGACAGAAGAACGGGGGGCCGTGTGAAGCCACCGGGGGACCTTTTGAAAAAAAAAAGTGCCGCTGCCATCAGAGGGGGATACACTATGTGGTACATAGTGTAGTTTGATTTTTTGAAAGTGGTGAAAGGTCCTCTTTAAGTATTGAAGCAAAAGAAACAGACATGGTAACCTTTTAATTGTCTGGTTAAGCTCTGTCTAGACTGTTGTTTATGTCTTAAAATTACTTACAGATTCCCACAGATTCCCATAAGGCTCAATACAAGTCTATGGCAGACTGGAATTGCAACAATACTTCTGTTAAGATGTGCTTCTCCTCTCCATCCCTCCCACTAGAAGATTGTAGTTCAGTTAGAAACTGTATAAAAGAAGAGTAGTCAGAGCCCATAGTTGCCTGCAGATAGTTGTTCAGTAGGAGACATTCTGCCAGATTGCATAAGTGACCAGAAAAAGAGGCTAAGACAGGCATACTCTGCCACAGACCCAGGGTCACCAGCCCTTTGACCAGAGAGCCAGCCGGGCGACTGAGCCCTTTAGCCAGGGTACCAGCCTTCCAAGAGAGAGGGATAGATAAATAAATAAGGCCTTTCCTCAGCACAGAACCTTCTCCTACCAGAGAGGAGACTGGAGAAGCTAGCATAGAATTGGGAGCACCTCAAACCCAGTCACTGCATGAACCCTTGCTCTTTATTTCTGTCAGTCCATTCATGCACCAGGAAGACCATGATGGAGTGTTTGAAGGAAGACTCTTTAAACCATCAATTCACCATCAAACCATCAATAGTAATGTATAACCAAATATAGGTGTGGGTAGACTCTGAAGATACCTGAAACATTATAAGGCATTGGTGGTGTGGGAGGATACAGTAACAAATATATCACTGTGGTAACCACTGGCACCAAGAGCAAACAACCCACAGTGTATGTTCCTGGTGCTTGGTGCTAGCAATGCCACTTTAACAAAAGGCACACCATGTACAGAAAGACACCAATGAAATCTATGGCACTTCTGAACTACTGTATCCGAGGGGGTAACAGAGGGAATAAAAAAACATTATCAAGACTTGGCCCGTCTTAAAGCTGATTTAGGCTTTAATAAAGAAAGTGGTAGAATCCATTGCTTTACTAAAATAAAGTCTCACTCTCTAAGCTGAGACCATCACACTAAAAAGGACAGCAATTATACTGGGCCTTTAATTATTCATTTTAATTTAATTTCCATTTTTGAACCCAGCAAGGGGTGGTGCAGCACTGGAGCAAGCAGGAGAAGTATTAAAGCTCACATATCCTGCTACAATATTATCCCTCAGGAAAGACAGGTGGGTTTGTTTATTAAAAATATGGCGAAATTACTATGAGGTTCCTCAAAAAAAAATAAATCAAATTTAAAACAATATCAAGCGTGGTATAATTTGTATATGAAGTTAAGAATCATTGACAGGGACACTGGGGCATGGGCAGTAAGGGAGTTTAGCCCTTAAGGACCAAGCCAATTATGTTGGCAACATTTTGGTCCTTTTAATCCCTGTTTTTTTTCTAGTGAAATCTTCAAAGGGGTCTTTTGTGGGACTAGTTGAGTTTTTACAGTAATGTACTGAGAAACTGTAGGAGTCTACCTACTCTTACAGTTTATACAAGGTCCTCTACCCCCACAATTGTGCTAAAATGTGAGGTAATTCCTGGTATAATATCCTTCACAGTATATGACAGGGGATTACTCTTTAAGCAATTCTCATATGTATAAACATATGCCCACTATGAGTGAAGATGGGGGCAAATATCCATGAGTGAGTAGTGTTTTAGAAAGGCTGACAGGGTTTTAACAAAGGGGAGGGTTGAGGGGCCATGCTTTCAGTGAAACTTGTGAAAGGTCAGTACACTACTGCTCACTTCCTACCAGTTATAGGGAGTCTGTCGGCTGGATTAAAGGGGTAGTTTGAGCTTTTTAATATTGATGACCTATCCTCAGGATAGGCCATCAATATCAGATCGGCGGGGGTCTGACACCCATCCCCCTCGTCTGGAGCTGTGAAGTCAATAGAGTGCACACCCTTTCTTCCCTTGTGACATATCCTGGTATTAGGGTTCCTGTCTGATGAAGGTTGGGGTGTCCTTGATGTTAAATGTGTGGTGATGGAGTGCAAGGCAGGAGGCCTGGGATGAATAACGGCTGATAGTGGTACAAGTGGACAATAAAATGGCCGTATTTGGGGGTGACATGTCCAAGGAACCTTACTGAAGTAGGTGTGGCACTTCATAAACAAAGACACTTGTAGTAATAAAATCAGTTTTTCTCCAGAGTACATAAACAATCTTTCCAATGCTGTATATGGGATAGCAGGCTGTATAGCAGCTGAATCTGAGTCTCTCTTTATTAAATACAAACAACTTTCCAAATTGTCCAAAGGCGTGCAATTTTGTTCTCATTAACTCTTTCTGCAGTTCCCAGTTGTAGAGTGCAAATCTGAGATTCGGATGGCCAGTCTGTTTCAAAGTGTGTTGGATGCTGAAGGAATATACCCTTTCCATAGCAGTAAAGTCTTATTGCTATAAACTTGCAGTACTTTACTGTCTGAATCAAGCATGGCCTTAATGGTGTTCGGCTTTCTGTGAATTTCTATTCTCTTTACCTCAGAGGTAGCCTCTCAGTTAAGTTGTTTTCTGGGAGCTTTTCAGTCTCAGGAATGGTGTTTCCTGGATGAGGCTTCTCTTTGGACCTAATTGGAAGCAGCTCATTCATGTAGGTCTTGACTCTAGATCTGCTCTCCTAAGCAGGAGGCAGGACCAGCCCATCACCCAGGGAAAACTAAGCTAAAGCTGCCAGGTATTGACTATTTGTTGCTTTCACAACAAAGCACATTTCACTAATGGCAAACAAGTAACTCTTATCAGTGTCAGACACAGACAATTCATTCATAACTTGTAGAAAGCATAATAAATGAATGGCACAGCATATAATAATAAAATTAGAACTGTTCTCGGCACCTAAAGGGTGCCGACGGATCCGTGCTAACGCTATACATGTGTGGAGCCGGAGCAGCGCTCCGGCCCCACACATGACACACATTAAAACAACACACAGACTACATACAAACAAACATACAGACATACATACAGACATACATACATAATCACATACTCCCGGGACGCCGGCAGAACGTCTTCACGCGCCTCCTGCGCGCAGTGATGACGATTCCCCACAGCGCCCTCTGCTGGGCGCAGTGGGGAAACGTCATCGCAGCGTGCAGGAGGCGCGTGAAGACCTGCTGCCGGCGTCCCGGGAGTATGTGAGTATGTATGTATGTCTGTATGTTTGTATGTATGTCTGTATGTTTGTTTGTATGTAGTCTGTGTGTATGTATGCCGTATCCGGAATGACCCCCCATTGGAAATCAATGGAGGACAGATCCGGATTACTGGTGTGTCCACACCAAACGGATCCGTCCCCATTGACTTCCATTGGGGGTCATTCCGGATCCTTACACAGGGAATGCAGGTGGTTACTATAGACATATCAGGTTACTGTTCCTCTTTAAAGACTATTATCTGCATTACTACAGTAGTTCTGTAGAAGTCTAGATAGCTGCTTGAAAAGCTCTCCTGAAATACATTGGTTCTTATTTGATTTGATTTTATCACCACTGCACTCCAGAATTCTAGCTTCAAAAATTTGGTCTTTTTACACTACTCAATCCATCAGTCCATCAGGTAGTGTGGCATCCCAGAGTTGTCATTCCAATATCCAGGTATGTCAGCATAGACCCCAGGACATGGTGAACAGTTATGTTGCTTTGGAAGACTGAACAATTCCTGTAAAAAGTTATTAAAACTGTTAGAGAAAAAGTGTATGGGATTCAGCGTTTGTAATACTGTTGGGCCTAGTGACTCAGGAGGAGTTGCTAACAATCTTTGTTGTGTCTGTTCAGTCTGAAGGCTGCAAATATTTTCTCAGGAGGGGGAGGGCTGCAAAGTTTGGCACGCAAGCTCTCCATATGAGCAACAGATCTTACTCTTTGAAAACATTATGTGACGCACATATTTACTCGTGCCAGAAATACCTGCGTCACAGAGACCAGCCCCTTGCTGTTGAGGTCTAAAACGTGTCACAGTTTATGCAGTATTTATAAACTCCCAGATGTCTGAGCAGGAAAAACTTCTCTTATAAACTTCTGCCAGCCATGGCGTCTGCTGATCTGAGAGACGAGCTGGACTGCTCCATCTGTCTGAATATTTTTACAGACCCTGTAACCCTGAGATGTGGACACAACTTCTGCTGGGTCTGTATTGATCGTATTATGGACACACAGGACGAGTCTGGAGTTTATTCCTGTCCTGAATGCAGAGACAAGTTGCAGGAGCGGCCTGTACTGCAGAAGAACATAACTCTGTGTAAGATCGTGAGGAATTTCCTGCATAGCGAACCACGTAAGGAGGCCAATGAAATATGCTGCAGTCACTGTTTGGACTCTCCAGTATTTGCTGTTAAATCCTGTCTGCACTGTGAAGTTTCCCTGTGTGATTACCACCTGAGAGTTCACAGCACATCAGCAGAACATATCTTATCTGAACCCAGCAGTCACCTGGAGAACAGGAAATGTTCTGTCCATAAGAAGATTCTGGAATATTACTGCACTGAGGATGACACCTGTATTTGCATGTCATGCAGTTTGGTGGGTGAACATCGAGGACACCGAGTGGAGAACCTTTATGAGGCCTCTGAGAAAAAGAAGGAGAAACTGAGGAGTGTTGTCCAGAAACTGACCACAAAGATACAGCAGATTGAATTACAGAAGTTCGAGTTGTCCCAAAAAATGTGTCACCTTGAGGAGCTGTGTAACATGAATGATCCAGTGATTATTTTACGGGAACCAGACACTGGCGACTCGTGTAATCATGAGGAGGATGAAGATGATGAGGACAGAAGAAGACCTGATAATACACAGGATGTAAATATGGCCATAATTAGAGGGACATTACATGAGGAACTTTTGCCTTTTATAGTTACCAAAAGTAGGGAAAATCGAGTAGAAAACTGGGATATCTATCCACAGGAACCTGCAAACATTTTACTGGATGTAAGCACAGCTTCTAATGATATTGAAATATCGCATGACCTGAGGACTGCATACCGGACATTTACAGACCAGAATCGGCCAGACAGGCCAGGGAAGTTTGATTATTATCAAGCTTTAAGTACCAGAAGCTTTTCCTCTGGGCGACATTATTGGGATGTGGATATTAGTGGTTCATGGGTATGGATGGTGGGAATGTGTTATCCCAGTATAGAAAGGAGTGGGAATAAGTCCATCATTGGAGGCAATAACAAGTCCTGGGGTCTACATGGTTATAGAGGTAATAGTAAGCATGCGGTGAGACACAACAGTAAAGTGATCCAGTTACCTCACCAAGTCTCTAGTGCTAGAGTCAGGATACGTCTGAATTATGAGGATGGGCTGTTGTCTTTTTATGAGCTATGTGACCCTATGCGACACATCTACACCTTCACTACTACTTTCACCGAGCCCCTTCATGCAATATTATGTGTATGTAATGGTTCTGTAAAGATATTGGGTTAAATAAGAAGCTTTCAGAACCCCATATGGGGATGTTTGCCACGGAACTGGCCAAAGATTTAAGAATACTTCTCCTTATAAGGACAACCATATAAAGATAATGTATACCCATATATATATTAGTTATGAGATCTATTTAAAAATAATTAAACTATTTTACAACTATATGTTTTGACCATTGGTTGAATAAACCTACAATCTTACACTATAGCAGTAGGAAATATCACTGTTGCTTATGGTCGGATAGATAAAGGGGCTGTTCTCTTTGGACTTTCACTTTCTATTAGAATTATCTATTGAATATAACTTGATCACAGAGTGTCCTGTTGTTATGACCTGCAGCGATCAGCTGTAATCTCTTTGGTACCTTGTCCTCAAGTGTTCAATTTTCATACAGCGCCACCACAGGGGAAGTGAAGCATTGCACAGTTCCCATTGAAATCAAAGGCTGAATAGTACACATGCACATGTGAGGTCCACCAGAATGAGAGACAATCTGTTTTAGATGAAGGTATTGAATACGACACACAATGCCCCTCTATTAACTAATATTAATAGGGTATATGACAGTGATGGTGAACCTTTTAGTAACGCATTGCCGGTTTATAAACATCAGGCTGTTTTTAATTCAACATCATTACCAGTTTCAGTCGGCTGCATGTGCTATTTTTTCTGCTCATGTATCTCCAGCAGTAATTTAGGCACCCACCAACCATTTGCAGATCTGTAATTGTGTTGCACCTATGTCTACCTTAGAGTTGTGCCTGTGATCGCACACCGTTACATGGTAAGCGATCTACCTGCTATATCACATTCTGGAGGTACTATAAATTGTTTATTTTTATGCATTGTATTTCACTGCTTGTTTCCTGGTTATCACTACCAGCAAGGAAGCCATGACGAAGGTTGGCAGGAAGAGGGTTAACCCCCCTGTTCCTCCCCTCTTGGTAGGAGTGGGCTGGTCCTGCTTCCTGCCAAGAGTGGGGTTCCTGTACAGGGACAGCGTGGAGAGGACACAGACTGCAGTGCTTCTTCTCCTACAGAGATTCTCCAGAGACAACCATTACTAAATTGCCTGAAGTAAAGCCTTAATGGGGTATTCCCATCTCACAAATGTAGTTTGTATAGTTAGATATAGCCATACCAATATGATTACTAATAGATTTTCCTATTTGTATAGGCATTGTCCCACACACATCAGTCAGGCCGTTGCCCCTAGTTACGGCCACCGTGGCCATGTAGTAGTTATTCTTGTTCAAACCCGCTCTGAGGTAACTGCTGTATTGTGTATGCACACTGCATGAACATGCGGAGACACATCTTAGGGTTGTAGCATTTTTGTCTGCGCTTCCAAAACGCAGAGAAACGGATCCTGTTCCAAGATCAATTCATCTCTATGGAGCAGGATCCGTTTATAAAGTCTGCGTTTTGGATGGATCCTGACCATTGTGTTATGGACTGGTAGCGTCCGAACCGCAGATGTGAAAGTACCCTAAGATGTGTCTCCGCATGCTCATGCAATGTGTGTTCACAATACAGCAGTTACCTCAGAGCGGGTTTAAAAAGGAGCAAGCCGGCCACCACTACTACATGGCTTCGGTGGCCGTAACTAGGGGCAACCGCCTGACTGATGTGTGTGGGACAATGGATACACAAATAGGAAAATCTTCTATTTTATATAAATACATTCTATTAGTAATAATATTGGTATGGCTATATCTAACTATACAAACTACATTTGTGAGATGGGAATACCCCTTTAAGGAGAAAGACAGTGAACTGCTAAATTCAGCTTCTGCAGACTACAGCTAAGCCACCCTTCACCAAAGAACCACTAGGTCAGTATCACCAAAGTGCTTAATCACCTCCAACCAACCTGCCTCAATGTCCTTGCTGGTGCCAGAGAAGAATTGCACTAAAGCCTGAGGCTACTGTATGTATTTCAAGTTCTACGTCGCACTTAGTAAAAAGGACTTTGTTACATTCAACTTTGGCCTCATTCTTCAGTGCTACAATGTTCACTGCAATGGACCCAGGGAGCGACGGTGTGAGGTAGGACACCTTAATACAACTACATTACATCAGGGTCACTACCACTCCCATCCTCTACACCGGCTCCCACAGGGGCTCGCTGCAATTGTATATCATGAGAGACCACATTCTATATCTTAGCTAAGTTTTTTTAATATTTTAAAAACACTATAAAGTGAAAATTCATCTTTTGTGTGGAGTCTAGACAGCAAACACTCGAGCTCTTTACTTTCCTCTGTCACTTCCATCCTGCAACAGCCATTTTCTGAGGTCTGCATCAGATATCACTATCCAAAAGTCTGTATTGCTCACCGAGGCAGGGGCGGACTCGTAACTTAAAGGGGTTATCCAGGAGTATAAAAAGCTACCCCATATGTCAGGCCCCTTACATTGAATATACTTACTCCTGGTCCCCGCACCGCAGCTGCTGCTTCTCCCCCTGTGCGTATGAAAACATCTGGTGTCAGGGGGGAGCAGCCAACGGCAGGCGATGATGGGGAGGAGCCTCCCTAGCATCGTGTTCCCATCTCCGCCTGCCATTGGCTGCCCGCCTCCCCAACGACACCGGATGTTTTAATCCGTGCATGGGGATGCAGTTGTAGCAAACTCTCAGCTGTTTGTGCAGGATTTCAGCTTCTGGATGTAAACAATAATGTTCCCATCAACTGACCAAAAATAAAAATCTTAAAAATGATGACTTGGGAATATGATATTATATAAGGTCCTTTATTAGGAATCAAAGTAAATTAATGTCCAGAAGCTGACACCTTAGGGCACGACCCCACGGTACAGTTGGCCCCATGCTGCCAAACTACGTCCACCTACAAAAAAACATGCAACCAGCCGAACCATGGGGTTGCATCTTTACAATGTATGGCAACTATAAGGAGAGTCAGGTCCATGTTTTTGACCAGAATAAGGACACTGATATATGGTTCGATGCACAGGACAAAAATCGGGAATGCGCCGTTTGTTCACAATTCTTTCCTGATCGTTCATCTGCAGTGAAGCTACATGCATCAATCTTCCCCTCTATATGGACTATTTGGATGTGCTGCCAGAAAACGATTTTAGGTGTGTGAAAGATATGATCACCCAACAAATGAGCATTTGTTCATTTGTTAGGAAATCTGCAGCACCTCTATGGCTCATAGACTGTGGGCCATCAGGAACAACCTTTCTGCAGATGAACCCATTGAAATGCTCTAAAGACCTCCATGCACATTAGTTCCTGCACCAGTCTAAAATGTCATGTTCAGCAAAAAATCTAATGTGTATGGGGAGGTCTTCACCCCCCCCCCCCCAAACTGATGTCAGGGAAAAGAAGGATTGGCCAAACTGAATTTTTTCAACCAATCCTTTTATTCTCCCAGTTGGATAGTATCAGACTGTGCAGGGACACAGCACCCCCCCCCCCAACTGGTAGCACCCAGTTGGACCTTTATTGTAGATTGCTGCCAATTTATTCATACTGTAACTTCTGGTAGGAATAACATAGAAATGACACACATTGACTAATAGGAATGCTCTAGTATTGTTATTACATGGGGAACGCAAGACAGACATGTCAGGAGAGGTGACATGTTAGCCTTAATAGCATTTACATCTCACAGATCTGAGTCCACATTTCACCTGACCCATGCATTTTCTGGATCCGTTCTTACTCGCTGTGGTCAAAAAAATGAAAAATGTTTAGAGTACAGTAGAGGACAACTGATGCCTTCTGGTTCTTAAGAGATCATTTCCTCTTCACACATTGTGCAGTTATTGAGTTATTGACTTTAGTTTAGGATATTCACTGCTTTACTGAATGCTTTACTTTGTAGAGCCTTATTTATAGTAAAAGGCTCTACAAACTATATCAAATCAAATGGGTTAGAGGGCTGCTCACCTCCCTCTCTGGGCCGGTTGTTTTTATAATAATAAATCTTTTTGTCATTGAAATCTTGGGGCTACCAAAGCAGGACCACCGGAGATAGCCATGTTGCATTGGAAGTTCAGAACTGAAATTTTGAGCCATTTTACCATGTCATGAGATTGCACAATTAGCAAATGTCTAATATACTGTATGTGTAGTGAGCCCTGGAGGAGTTGGTGCAGAGGATGGGGGTGGTAGTGGCCCTGATGAGATATTCTATCTCAGGCCATTGCTCCACGAGGTTTGGTGCAGTGGAAAATGATGATGTGAAGGAACCAGGCAGAGCATAAAAAACAAAGACCATCTTTCTTTACTGAGTGCAAAAAACAAGTAGCAGCACATCCAGCAGCAGTTCATACTTATTGCAAATTTCTCCTCCCAGATAATGGAAAATGGTGGCTGGCAATTTAGCAGAGGATGACACTCAGAAAGCTGCTTGCTGACAAAGTCTCTCTCTTCCCATCCCTACGGCTTTAGTCTGGCACCTGTGGCTGTAGATGACCACTGTATGATGCAGACTTCTAGCTATGCCTGTACTGAACAGTGGTGATGGTGTGTTAATTTGTTTCCCACCACCTTGCAGCAGAGTCTTGATAGCATGGTTGGTTGATCATTCCTCTGTAGTTTACAAATCTTTCATAGCCTAGTACCATACAGTCTCCATGGGGCAATGTTGTCCTTCTAGATCAGGCATCAGCAACCTTCGGCACTCCAGCTGTTGTGAAACTACAATTCCTAGCATGCCCCATTCATTTTTATGAGAATTCTTAGAAAAGCAGGCATGCATGCTGGGAGTTGTAGTTTCACAACAGCTGGAGTGCCGGAATTTTCCTACCCCTGTCCTAGATGAACTGACTCTGTGGTCTACATAGCCTGGAAAAGCAGGGATGGATCACATGCTCCCTCACTCCTCACTTTTCCTCTCTAAACTGACTCTAAACTTGCTCAACCCATCCATTGGCAGGAAATTGGACCAGCCCACTCTTACCAAGAGGGGAGGAATGAGATGGTAAGTCCCATTCCTGTTGCCAAGCACTGCCAACCATACCCCATCTGCTTGTGTACAATGTGTATAGTATGAATTGTGACATAACATGAATATTACAAAGCATTACATTACAAACCAATTGTAGTAGCTCCAGGTCTGGGGTACTATGTTGGGTCATTTTCAAAATGGTTCTACTGATATACAGCTACATAATAAGCTTACAGGGTTGTGCTGAGAGCAAATGCTACAGGAAGTGGGTGTACCCAGCAGAGATTTGTGCAAGTCTCCTAAGAGACCTCATCCTCCCCTCCAGCAATGTCGGTCTGGCAACTACAACTACATGCAAATTATAACCTGCTAACACAGTGGCAGGCAGCAGCAAGATGCTACATGATGACTGATTGTTGGGGGTCCCTGTAGCGACTTTGAGAAGACGGATGCCTGGGGAAAGAGGACAATGGCCTGGTCTGCCTCTGTAACTACAAATCATCTCAGCCATCTGATGTATCTAGAATAATAAACTTGCTAGTTTGTTAAATACATCTACCCAATTTTTATATGGATGCATAGGCTGGTTGGGATGCTGCCTACTACTACTTCTACTGTCACCTGTGCCACTTGTGTAGGGGGTGGGGAACTAGGGGCCCACCTTGCTTAGGGGCCCACTGGGGGATTCACCTGTTCTCCTGTGGCCCAAAGTTGGTAGTTTGTTAAATACATCTACCCAGTTTTTATATGGACGCATAGGCTGGTTGGGATGCTGCCTACTACTACTTCTACTGTCACCTGTGCCACTTGTGTAGGGGGTGGGGAACTAGGGGCCCACCTTGCTTAGGGGCCCACTGGGGGATTCACCTGTTCTCCTGTGGCCCAAAGTTGGTAGTTTGTTAAATACATCTACCCAGTTTTTATATGGACGCATAGGCTGGTTGGATGCTGCCTATGTATATCTAGTGCAGTCAGTCTATTGTCACTTGTGCCACTTGTGTAGGGGGTGGGGAACTAGGGGCCCACCGGGGGATTTACCTGTTCTCCTGTGGCCCAGTCCCAGCCTGCCCTCCATTCACTGAGTCCAGGCTGCCATAAAAAAGCTCCTGTGGCCTCGACTTTCCTCTGTGAGCTAAAAAGCAACAGCACAATTCTATCTCTTTCTTGACAGCTTACTACAATGGATCAGTTGTGCAGGGAGTTGCCACTCTTATGAAGGGCATTGTCTGGCACTGTTTAGGCTTGTACTTTGTGGTAGCATATAATATACCCTTGCTGTGGATTGTATAGCATAACATCTTGTTTGGTCATAGAACTCCCCATTGACATTATACTCTAATAATGAAATCTGAGATTGGGTCGCCTTTGGTTTTGTTCATAATGCCACAACCACGCCTGACTGTGTCAAGTTCCGACAGATGTAATAAAATAACTAATCATTCAATTTCAGCGGCTAAGTATCAAGAATCAAAAGAAAACCAAAGTTCAGCGCTAGAGAGAAACAATAAGAAATTGGTATATCAAAGGGAATGAAATTGGCTTGTCTTGGCCTGGTGCACGCCCGCGTAATTACTTATACAATGGCACCCCTTTGATAAGTCGGAATCTTTGTGTCAAAAACCATTCGTCAAAGCGATGACAGAAATAGCATTCTATTATTGAAAACAAGCCCTGTATGCATTGAATTGATGGTGCGGCTCCTGGCATGGCGTTCATGGCAGCGCTATTTGAAATGATGTTTGACAAGGGTCTTCATAAAAAATATGTCTAACTCGAGCATCTGCGCAAATGGAAAATGATGTGGAGGGTTAGTAGGGGAACTTACTCTAATCAGTTATTCTCACAATCGGTTCATGTCACACATGAAAGGGAGAGAATATTGTAGATAAATATAAAATGGGTTCTGCACATAATTAAAGTGACGCCCCACCTCTGACTAACCTTGGTTCTACAATCAGCAAATGTAAAATTCAACATCTTTGTAATATATCTTTATTACTTTCCTGTTTTCACTCATGGTTTAGTTTGTTTTGACTATGGAAACCGTCTGTAAGCTGCCTTTTATTATTTATTTGAAAGCATCATTAAGTTCTTGGCGCTGTACATCAAGAGAAGGTTTCACATACATAATATAAAAAATACAAATATGGTAAACATGAAAATATTAACAAACTAGTAGAGAGGGGGAGAGAACCCTGCCCCCGAGAGCTTACAATCTACAAGGAAAGGCACAGGACACGGTAGGTGGCTCTGTTAATTTTGTGATAAGTCTTCATTTAAAGCTCCATTTCCATGACAGTATTTTTGCTCCGCATCCGACCCGCATTTATTTTTACGGAATGGATGCAGACCCATTCATTTCAGTTGGTCCACAGAAAAGATCCGTATGTCTGTTCCACATCTCCCCAAAAAAAGATAGAACATGTTCTACTCTTATCCATTTTGCAGAAAGGAATAGGCATTGTTATAACGGATCCACAAAAAAACAGTTGCAAAACGGACGTCATACGCACGCCATCCGTATTTTTTGCGGATCCACATTTTACGGATCGCAAACATACGGTCGTGTGAATGCACCCTAAAGGGAAGGTGTCATCAGAAAATGGCCTATTGTTTAAATTATGATTTTATGTTTAAAGGGGTTATCCCATCTGAGACAATGGGGACATATAGGAGTGGGTCGGAGCGGTGGGACCCGCACCTATAAGACAAATAGGGCATATCCTACCGATATGCCCCCATTGTCTAAAATGGGATAATCTCTTTAACATATTTTTAAACAATTTTTGATGATTTTATTTTTAATTTTCCATGTCAATATCTATATTTAAACAAAACTCATAAAATCCTACAGTTTTAGCGCTGGCCACTAAGCCTAATAATTGGTGCCACTTCTTGGTCTGTACAGATCACTTTACTGCAGTTATCTGCTTATCCTGCCTGTAATGATACCACCTCTGTGTATAGATAGGACAGGATCCTCTATTCACAATAGGTTATTGTCACATCTTATCTATTCTTTCCTTGTACAATGACCTCTGCACAGGTCACAGAACATGCCTAGAAAACTCTCCACTAGACGTCATTAAGGCCCCTCCTGTCTATTGTGTCTATGGACCATGGGGCTGCGGTAAAGCAATTTTCTAATCATGTTCAGGAAATATAATTTAAAAATATGCAATCAGAAAATAAAAATAGATTAGAAAAGAGGATATGTGTCACTATCTACTTGTAACTGGCAGCTAAAATATTTGGTGACACTTTCCCTTTAAATGACTACTGTGCATTGTTCTGAGAAGACTCAAAAAATCTATACATTTGCAGATTTTGTTCCCTAAAAAAATTGAACAATGAGCGAAGAAGCAAAATGGATAATAACAGTACATTAGTAAGTGGTTTATATTAACTTTCTCTACATAATAAATGCCATTTGCTGAGGTGACACAACCCCTTTAAGGTTAGTAAAACAGAGATTCTAAATTGGTTGATTAACATGGTTGTTTTACAGACACTTCCCAGCATAAGCTGCAGAGATTGTCACATTTTGGAGCCCGACAAGGGCATTAAATGCTTTCCATACTGCTAATAGTATCTCTTGGCGCTTTACCTCTATTGTTTTATAATAAGAGTCTGTTTTCTTCATTGCCAGCGTGCGGAAAACAATTTTGGAGTACTTGATAGGCAAATGTGTTGATAACGGAACTTCAAAAGCTTCCAGATCTAAAAGCTGAGAACAAATTTGGACAAAAAGACGCCTTATGTGAAAAGAAGGGAAAATGATGCCAACCTCAAAAGAAACAGAGAAGTAAAGCCAAGTCCATCTGTGAGGAATGCTTTGCTGATGGAAGCACACCCCTGCTACTTCACACAACTGAGGTTCACTTTTCATATGGCTGAAAGATTATCCCCTATTCATTAAATAGGGGCTAGTTGCTAGATTGGTGGGGTTCCAACCGTTGGGATCCCCAGTGATCACAGGAACAAAGTTCCTGTGTCCCAAGCCAGGTAGGATTTAATGGAGTTGCGGTCAAGAATATACTCTGTTGCGCCATTTACGGTCTATGGCACCAGCAAGGATAGCCAAGCTCAGCGCTCATCTCTCAAGAACAGCAGTTCCATATAGTTTGAATGGAGCAGCAAGTCCTATGATCAACCATCACTTCAATCCAACTCCTTCTGGATGTGGTCTTCTGGCTGCTGGGAACAGGGTACACAAAACCCCTGTTCTGGCAAATAGTGGGGGTCCCAGCAGTCTACCTGTTATCCCGTATTCACTGGACAGGGGATAAGTTATAATTAAGGAAATATCCTTTTAACCAGCTGTACATTTATAATTATATACAGAGATTGTCCAGGTTATACCATAATCGTCCATATCACTATATACAAGAAGATGTATAACTTATATCAGCTGTACATATATAATTATATACAGAAGATGCCCAAGTTATACCAGCATGGTCCATATCACTATATACAAGAAGATGTATAACTTATACCAGCTGTACATATATAATTATATATGGAAGATACCCAGGTTATACCAGTATGCTCCATATCATTATATACAAGAAGATGTATAACGTATACCAGCTGTACATATCTCTTAATAATATAAAAATGAGTTCCTGTCTGTCTGTCTGTCTGTCTGTCTGTTCTCTATGCGCGACCAAACTACTGGACCGATTTTCACCAAATTCGGCACACAGGTACATCAGGTGTCCGGGAAGGTTTTAGACCAGGTCTCATCTCTCTAGGACGTACCGTTCCCGAGATATTCCCAAAATATGATCTCCATTAGCCAACATTACAACTGGGAGCTTTGGTTTTAAACTCCAACTGCCATTCTCTGCAAAGGCACAGGGAGGGCAGGTTTCCATAACAACCAGGTAATTATTAGCAGCTGAGGATCTCATCCATTTCTATTTACTGACACTGTTAAAGGTATTCCGGTTACCATAAATATAACTTATGTGTTTTTCTATTACTACAGTTCAGTAGTAATAAAAGATGTTTTCCTTCACTGCTGCCTATTGCGTGGGCTCATAAATAAGCATGGTATTGACCTTTAATTCAGGCCACCCTAAAAGAAGTACTTAAAAACCCCCGCCCCAGGTCTCACTAAGCCACACCCCCAACTCTGTCAGGCTACACCCCCTTTCACTCCGCAGCCAACAGAGATTGAAAAAATAAAGGTAAAAATCAACTTCTGTCAGCTGCAGGGATGGGTGGGAGGTTGGCTTTCTTTCTGCAACAACACACACAAACATTAAATAAAATAGATTAAATCCACCCATGCGAAGCGTCTTGCTAATCCACGCCCCCGACTCTGTCAGGTCACGCCCCCTCCCACTCCGCAGCCAATGGGAATTTAAAAAATGAAGGTAAAAATAAACTTCTGTTTGCTGCAAGGGTGGGAGGGTGAATTTCTCTCTGCAACGACACACAAAAACTTTAGATGAAATAGACTGATTATAGACTACAACCGTTCGAAGCCTTTTGCTAAGCCCACGCCCCGTATCTTTCAGGCCACGCCCCCTCTCACTCCGCAGCCATTCTGCAACGACACACAGAAACATTAATGAAATAGATTAAATGCACCTATGCGAAGCGCTTTGCTAAGCCACGCCCCGACTCTGTAAGGCCACGCCCCCTGCCACTCCGCAGCCAACAGGGATTGAAAAAATTAAAGTAGAAATCAACTTCTGTCAGCTGCAGGGATGGGTGGGAGGTTGACTTTCTTTCTGCAATGACACACAGAAACATTAAATGAAATAGATTAAATACACCCATGTGAAGCGTCTTGCTAATCCATGCCCCTCCCCACTCTGCAGCCAACGGGGATTGAAAAAATAAAGGTAAAAATAAACTTCTGTTTTGCTGCAGGGGTGGGAGGGTGAATTTCTCTCTGCAACGACGCACAAAAATTTTAGATAAAATAGACTAATTATAGACTACAACTGTTCGAATCGTCTTGCTAAGTCACGCCCCCAACTCTGGGAGACCACGCCCCTCCCACTCTGCAGCCATTCTGCAACGACACACAGAAACATTAAATGAATATTAAATCACCGATACGAAGCGCTTTGCTAAGCCACACCCCCAACTCTGTCAGGTTACGCCCCCTCCCACTCCGCAGCCAACAGGGATTGAAAAAAATAAAGGTAAAAATCAACTTCTGTCAGCTGCAGGGGTGGGAGGGTGAATTTCTCTCTGCAATGACACACAAATTTTAGATGAAATAGACTAATTTCAGACTACAACCATTCGAAGCATCTTGATAATCCACACCCCCAACTCTGCCAGGACACGCCCACTCCCACTCCGCAGGCAACAGGGATTGAAAAAAACAGCTGCAGGGGTGGGAGGGTGAATTTCTCTCTGCAACGACACACAAAAATCGTAGATGAAATTGACTAATTTTAGACTACGACCATTCAGTACTAATAAAATATTTTTTTTTCCACTGCTACCCATTGCGGGTCCCATAAATTACCATGTCATCGACCTGTAATTCATGACACTCTGACCCCCGCCCCAGATCTCGGGAAACCACGCTCCGACACTGTCAGGCCACGCCCCCTCCCACTCCGCAGCCAACGGGGATTGAAAAAATGAAGGTAAAAATCAACTTCTGTCAGCTGCAGGGGTGGGAGGGAAGTTGGATTTCTTTCTGCAACAACATACAGAAACATTAAATGAAATAGATTAAATATACCCGTGCAAAGCAATGTTTTCTTCCACTGTTACCCATGGCGTGTCCTCATAAATTACCATGGCATCGACCTGTAATTCTGGCCACCATCAAAAGAAGGACTTAAAAACCCGCCCCAGGTCTTGCAACGTCACGCCCCCGACTCAGTCAGGCCATGACCCCTCCCGCTCCGCAGCCAATGGAGATTGAACAATTGAAGGTAAAAATCAACATCTGTCAGCTGCAGGGATGGGAGGGAGGATGACTTTCTCTCTGCAACGACACACAGAAACATTAAATGAAATAGATTAAATATACCCTCTCAAAGCAATGTTTTCTTCCACTGCTACCCATTGTGTTTCCTCAAATTACCATGGCATTAACCTATAATTCAGGCAACCCCTGAAATGAAGGACTTAACCCCCCCCCCCGTGTCCCATTAAACCACACCCCCTCCCACTCCGCAGCCATAGGGATTGAAAAAATGAAGGTAAAAATCAATTTCTGTCAGCTGCATTGACTTTCTCTCTGCAACGACACACAGAAACATTAAATGAAATAGATGAAATATACCCAGGCGAAGCCGGGTCTTTCTGCTAGTATAATTATATATGGAAGATACCCAGGTTATACCAGCATGCTCCATATCACTATATACAAGAAGATGTATAACGTATATCAGCTGTACATATATAATTATATACAGGAGATATCCAGGTTATACCAGCATGTTACATATCACTATATACAAGAAGATGTATAACTTATACCAGCTGTACATATATAATTATATACAGAAGATACCCAGGTTGTACCAGCATGGTCTATATCACTATATACAAGAAGATGTATAACTTATACCAGCTGTACATATATAATTATATACAGGAGATGCCCAGGTTATACCAGCATGGTCCATATCACTATATACAAGAAGATGTATAACTTATACCAGCTGTACATATATAATCATATACAGAAGATGCCCAAGTTATACCAGCATGGTCCATACCACTATATACAAGAAGATGTATAACTTATACCAGCTATACATATGTAATTATATACAGAAAATACCCAGATTATACCAGTATGTTACATGTCACTATATACTGGAAGATGTACAACTTATACCAGCTGTACATATATAATTATTAGTGATGATCGAGCACCCAGGTGCTCGTACGCTCGGTTGCTCTGGCCGAGCACTCAGGGGTGCTCGAGTGCTCCGCCGAGCACCCGAGCATAATTGAAGTCTATGGGACTAAACCAGGCACCCCCTGCTCTTCCGAGCGGGGGGTGCCTGGTTTACTCAAGTACCCTAAATAAAATAAAAAAAGTACAAAGAGACACAGACACAGACACTACTTACCTTCCCCGGCAGATCCCGACGTCTTCCAGCAGGAAGAGGGTGCGCAGAGTGGTAAGTTTTACCACAGCGCCACCTGCTGGACGGGAGGAATCGCTACAAAGAAGAAGCAGGAGGAGGTGGTTTGTGTTTGTTTGTTTGTTTTTTTCTATTTTGCAGGATCGTGAATGCAGAGGACTACTTCGGATTTGGTGGATTACATTGGACCAGCTTTTATATTTTTTAAATAAAATGGTCAAACAGGGGTCTGGGGGAGTATTTATTTTAATAAAATATGTTATAAGTGTGTGTGTTGTTTTTTTTTACAACACTGCAGTTTTAGTAATCACGGCTATCTACAGACGGCCCTGATTACTAATACTGGGCTTAGTGCTTGCCAGTATGGCCAGCACTAACCCCGACATCTATTACCTCGGCACCCACCGCCACGAGGGGTGTCGGGAAGAGCCGGGTACCCGCAGGACCGGACCTTCTAAATTTAGGGTCCGGTTCTAGGGCAGCGGCAGGCTGTTACTGTTAGGCTGGGAAAGGCCAAAAATAAATAATTTTTTAATGCCTGAGGTGAAGACTGAAATGGCGCCCCAACCCCCCAATGCCAATTCCTTAACGTAACCCCTTACCTCCAGCCCTACTGTTAAAGACCTACTTGGAAAACATTACATACAGAGCTACAAAACATACTGTGCCCACTGTGCTTCCCAATACTATACTGCAGAAACAGATAATGCCCCTTCCGCTGCCCCCCCTTGCCTCTACCTGGTGCTGCCTGAGGCAATCGCCTTACCTCGCCTCATTGGTGGTGCACCCCTGACCACAGTGCCTCCATAGTCAGGGTTGCTACAGATGAGCTCACCGCTCATGTGCTTCTTAGCATCCCAGTCAGCCCAGTTCTGGAATGCACGGTGGCACATGGAAGAGGAAAGCACCAGTTTAGCAAGGCCGAGTTACTTTTGGATTATTGGTATCCATGTTGTTTCTGTGGGCAGTTTTATACTGCTGCTTTGATTATTATCTCACCCTAGCAGTCTCTGTGCATTGTGTTAGTCTATTACATCAGGTTCAAAGGGCAATGCCATTTTTCGAGAAGTGATGTCATCTTTCTCCTCATGCTCTGTACCTGAATGTTCATTCATGTTCCAATGTCCCAGCTGCCACAATTGCAGCACTAGACGGCGGCTCTTCCATGGGAAAGGTTTGTCTATCATTTTCATGCCAATAACTCAATTTACTTCTGTCCTTTACCAACGTTTATGGAAACACTAACTGCTGGGAAATAGATTTGATTACAGTTTATGAAAAAAATACCAAAGAGCTTTTCCCTTTTCATTGATTATTCAGAGCTCAAGCCTCACAGACAAAGGAAACCAAGCAAGAAGCAATGAGTAAAATGTGATGTTAGTAGAGCTAAAATCTCAGGAGTGAAAAACAGAAATGTGTCACCTACGCCATGGTGGCGGATATTACAACAATTTACGGAAAATTACAGAAATAACGGTAAATGCTTGCTAATCTAAGGCAGTAACATCAGATATCACATTTTGGAGGGAGGTATAAAATAATGTATACTATAATTGTGACTTTTAAGTTGTCCAGAATTTTTTTTAAATATCCTCCAACCTATAGGCACCTGTGAAGAGATCTGTTCTTGCATGCTCCTCAGCCTCCATTCAGACTCTGTGGCTCTCAGGCTGTCTTCTGGTCCCTGCCTGTCAACTTCCTGCAGGACGGTGATGTGTCCTTAAAGGGGTTATCCCATGATTAATGCAAAATGAAAATCTAATATCATACAGCCCATGACAGTCTTTTTCTGACAACCTTAGAACCAGCCCTGTACCTCACATGGATCCAGAGATCTCCCCATTCATTCTTCCAATTACTCTGCTAGATTTATTTCAGGCTGGCAGCCCAGTGGGTGTGTCCTTTCTACTGCAGCTGGTAGCAGTTGAAGATGAAACTGGGCATGCGCTTCCATCTCAGTGAGCCGGACAGAGAAACTAGAAAAAGAGCAAACAGCAGGTGGCGCTATGCAGATAGTTTTTAGTGAATAACTCAGAGGTTATACTAAATTTGTATTTACATGCAATTACAAAAGTGTTTAGATCCAGGTGCTGGTTTAAAAAATGTTGAATATTTTTCGTGGGAAAACTCCTTTAAAAAAGAACTCCCGCAAAATTTTTATTCTCTGACCTGTTAGAAAGGTGCATGATATAATCTGTAGTGAATGCAATCTTCTTATTAGGGACTCTAATTGAGAGTTATCCACTTTCTTATTATTGTAGCTGGGTCATGTGACCAACACCATGACCTTCAACTGACCCAGGACAGTAAGCCAGTCACTGCTCTATTCATTCCTATGAGACTGAAAGTGAGGCTCCCATAGGAATGCATAGAGAATTAGACTTCCTGTCCACACATAAGTCTATGTGAGAGTTGGTGGGTCTAATTCCTAGTCACATGACACAGATAAAAAACTTCAGGATGATATAAGTCAAAAATACAGACACTGGTAAGAAAATGACATTCACTACAGATTAAATCATGCACATTTCTAGCAGGACATGGAATAAATTTTTTGCGGGAGTTCTTTAAGCAGCATTGACCACACAGTCATCCCTGTCATGTCTGAGGCCAATAATTGGCACAGCAGTCCATGTAGAAAGTTGACTGGGACCATAAGGGTCCATTCAGACGACATAAGCTTTTTGTGGTCTGCAAATTGCGGATCTGCAAAACACGTGTGCTTTCTGCATTTTGGAGATGCACACGGCCAGTCCTATATAGAAATGTCTATTCTTGTCCGTGGACCCTATGTTTGGTCATTACAATACCAGGAGGCACAGAGCATGGAGCCAGACCAGGGTAGAGGGGAGCAGGTAAGAATTGCTCTCTTCACAGATGCAGCTGGGTGGGAGGAAGTTTAATTTAAAAAATCCTGGACAACCCCTTTGAGGCAGTAAAGTAGGTTAAATGCTTTGTCCTGTCTCACCTGGATTGACGATTAAATACTGTACTGTTTCGCACGTTACAGGCAGGGAGTCTACCTGGCATGTCTCGTCATCATTCATCCCATGATTGATAATATGACAACTAACTATACTTCCAGTCTCCGAAGATGAATGCGCCCATTTGGAGGGCTTTTATTTCAATTGTTTGTCCAGCTTTACAAATGGTCACAGGGGTAGATATCAAAATAAGATGAAAAACCTGCATTGATTTATAAATTAAATGGGCCCCAAATCACTTCTTTTAAGCCACTGCTACACTGAGAATAAAGTAACATCTGCAATGTGCGCCGTCCCCCAGGCCCCTCTCTATTGCGTTCCAGTTTTAGGAAAGGAAGTTTACTCCTGGCTCCTGAGGCTTTAGGTTTCTGCCTCCATGGCCAGTGGAGCTTAGGGTGCTCTGGCTGGCGTGGAAACGTCTAGCAGAGATGTGCCCCTGCATACCCTTCCCCTAGCTGGGAGTAAACTAAACTGACTCTAACTGGTCCCCCCCTTCCTGCAAGAAGTAGGACTAGCCCACTTCTCTCCAGAAGGGGGTTAGAATGGATTGGATAGTTCCATTCTATGTAAGTACAGTTCTGCCTTGTTTGCTGACACCTGCTGGTGAACCAGGCACATTACTTGTAATAAACAGTTACATCACATTATGTTGAATGCACAGTTTTGAAGAGGACCTGGAACAAAATACATAAAATGACATACAGGTTAGCCCATTAAAGACAGTAGCAGGGTGCAGGAGTGGTAACACCACTCTGGAGTGTTACACATCTACTATTAGTAGCCTCAAACAGTTGTCACTCTTCGCCCTCCACTCACAAAATACTTTATCCTCACGCTGTTTTATTCTGGTTCTGATGATCCAGACTCTCCTATTGAAAAGAGGAGGGGGCTGCATACTCCAGTTAATCTCATGAGACCTATGCCTGGAAATAGCAAAAATGGAGGGCAGGCCAAACCTGCACGATTCTGCTCCTTACATATGGACACCCCCCACCACCACCACCACCATACCTTTGCACTGGCTGTGAGAGTTAGACATGCGGCTTTTCTGAAAGAGAAGGTTTCTGCCAATGTTTTAATCACCACAGATGTGAACTTATGTAATGCTTGGAAGAACAAATACACAAGACGGGTTACTGTTATCAGGTGGAGATTTTCGGATTTGGGCATTTATCTGGATTACAGAAATGGCCAGGTCTTTGGAATGGAGAACAGCATGTGATAGCATCAATTACAACGACTGAAAAAAAGTATTCATGCCTTAAAGGGAAAGTCATGCAAAAAAGATCTTTAGTTATTCCTTATCAAGACATCCAGATCTAATTCATATAAAATTATTTGTCCCTATTATTTGGTGGTCTGTATATGCTTAAGTAATTTGGACTCTCAAACCTCAATTTGTTTCACATTATAAGGGCTCATGCACACAAACGTATTTTCTTTCCGTGTCCGTTCCACTTTTTTGCGGACCGTATACGGAACCATTCAATAGGTCTGCAAAAACGGAAAATAGAACATGTTCTATTATTGTCCGCATTACAGATAAGGATAAGGCTGTTCTATTATGGGCCAGCTGTTCCATAAAATACAGAATGCACATGGACGTCATTTTTGTTTTTAGGAAATCCGTTTTTGCAGACTGCAAAATATATACGGTCGTGTGCATGAGCCTTTACTGTTAATGATATTTTACTTGCAATACCTCTCATGACCACATAGAGTACTGTTAATAGAGACTATCATCATGAGCAACACTGAGCACAAAGCCCTTCAATTGGTCTTTTGCCATACAATACTTTAGAGCAGTGGTCCCCAGCCACCGGTCCAGGACCGGGCCCTGGATGTTTGTTTGCCGGCCCGTGGCATTCAGGGCCCTGGTGACAAGTGGGGGCTGCAACAGCGGTGGCAGGGCACAGGGAGATGAGCATTTCCATTGTTGAAGCGCTCATCTCCATAGTCATCTGTATCGCCATCCTCAGGACAGCAATACAGATGGCTGTGCTGCGGCAGGAGAGGGAGAGGCGTCTCCCTTCCCTGTTCTTCTGATAGGTTGCCGGCACTAGTGCCTGCAGCCAATCAGACCCGGCTCAGGTGGCGCGATGGCGCCATCGCGCCGCCTGAGCCGTACAGCGCGGGACACGGACCGGAAGAGGCCTGCATCGCACCGCTGCCAGCCTGATGAAGGTAAGTATGTGAGGTTTTGGGGTTTTTTTGTTTGGTACAATACAGGAGGGGAGCGCTGTGGGGGCACTTCTTACTGTTACATGATTGGGTGTCATCTATGGAGGCACTTGTTACTGGCACATTATTAGGGAGCACTATGGGGGCACTTCTTACTGGCACATTATTGGGGGACACTGTGGGGGCATCTATAGGGGCACTTCTTACTGGTATATTATTGGGTGGCATCTATAGGGGGACTATGGGGCATCTATTGAGGCCACAAACTAGGGGTATTTTATATGGGGGGCACTATGGGGGCAGGAGGGAGAGGAACACTATGGGGGCATCTACTGAGGTCACAAAGAATGGGTGTTTCATATGGGGGGCTCTGTACAGGGGCATTTTATGTTATATGTTATGTGATATATATTATAATATACACCTTGTGTTTTGTTAGGGCTCGTTCACATCACCGTTCAGCCTTTCCGTTCTCCTGCTCCGTTTAGGAACGGAGACTACGGACACCATAGACTATAATGGGGTCCGTTAGGTTTCCGCTCAGAAGATGATTTTTGGAGCGGAGACAAAAGTTGTGCATGCAGGACCTTTGTATCCGCTTCAAAAATCTTACTCTGATCAGAAACCTAACGGACCCCATTATAGTCTATGGGGGTCCCTAAGGCTCCGTTCCGCTTAGTTATGTCCCGAATCCGTCCTTTCCGTTCTCCTGGTCCTATAACGGAGCAAGAGAACAGAAGGGCTGAACGGCGATGTGAACGAGCCCTTATGCGCATGAATCAGTCATCACGACCAGCACCCCCCTAACCCCCGCCACCCCACCCGGTCCCTGGGAAAATTGTCTTGCATGAAACTGGTTTAGCAGTGGTAGGAATAGAAATGTGATTTTTTTTTAAGCTCTGTATTACATAATTACTCTTTAAAGTCTGTTTATACTGGCAGATATGTATATCGAGTGATGCTATGGAGCCACAGAGAGTCCAATATGTCAATGATTACCTCTGTATTACCCAGAAAAAAAAATAGAGGCTTACAGAGGTACAGTCCACCCCATACAAATACAGTTATGTGCATGAGGAAATTGTGTGGATTTACAATTCATCATAACCATCCTATTTGGCCTCATGCACATGGCTGCGTATGGGGACAATATGGCACCTATTGAACTCTATGGAGCCCTAATGTACCTCCCATTTTCCACAATTTTATTTAGAGACTTACAGATTGGATCCCCTAAATTCCATGCTATAGAATAGGGATGGCCAACCTGCGGGTCTCCAGCTGCTGTAAAACTACAGATCCCACCATGCCCTGCTGATCTGATGTCACAAAACATATTACAGATTTCTAAAGCCAGCACCGGGATCTGCATTTTGTAATTGCATGTAATTAAAGGATTAGTATAGTCAGTGAGCGATTCAATAAAATATATCTGTGTAGCGCCACCTGCTGTTTGCCCTTTTCCTTATTTTTTGTCCGTCTCACTGAGCTGGTCGAACACGCTCAGTTTAAATCTTCAACTGTCACCATATGTTCTGTTAGAAGCTGTGGCAGTTACAGGGAGAAAGCTGTAGCAGAAAGGGCACACCCCTGAGCTGCCAGGCTGAAAATAATCTATCAGAGCAATTGGAGCAATGAATGAGGAGATCTCTGGATCCATGTGAGGTCTAGGCCTGGTTCTAGCTTTATTAGAAAGAGATTATCATGTACTATATGATGTCTGATTTTCATTTTTTACATCCATCATGGCATAACCCCTTCAAGCGGAACAGACTCCGAGTGCCACCATACTGGCGCCATGAGCTACATTGCGGCATACCTTTATATCTTTTAACCTCATCACTTGGTGTCTAAAACCAATTGATGAGAAGCGATTCCCTGTTACTTGTCTGCCTCTTACATATAGCAGTAAAGGAAAATTTGGTCTGAAAAAGAAAAGCTTTTGTTTAGGCGACAGTCTTAATTATTCAAATGGATCCCGAGCAGCGTGGTGCCAGAGAAAGATGCGCTCATTTAAAAATTTATTGCAGATTGAAAATGGAGACTGTGACGGCTGGAGACGCAGGGGAGAGGTCTCTGCAGTCTTATCTTTTCCTGAATCATTTTCTGATGGCTTGTTAAAGCAACGCATGAAACACATGTATTTTGGGTCCATTAATCTGTCATGTATTTGCGTCTTGCTATTTCTTCAGCCGCCTCAAATTGCCAGTAATTAGGACATTTCTGCAAGACTGGAACATCCTCTCTTACTCTCCGCTAGGAAATTCAACTGCAGAAAAGAATCAGCAGAATTGTCTATGTGTTTATCTGTTAGTGGCCAGTAATGACATTGCAAATTAAAGGACGATTCTAGTTACTATTGATATTAACATTAGGGATACAGCAAACATTTCAAAGTCACATGATAAAAAATTAACATCTTAGTTAATCTTCAGTTTGCTGAATACAGTTTTTTTCTATTCTGAACATCAGGCTTCAAGATATAGAAGATGTTTCATATTATCTGTATCCTGGGAGGAGCTTTGTTCTCTGCACTTTGTCGCCACCTGCTGGGTAATGCATTTGTATGAGTTATCAAGAGGAGTCAATGAACCAGGCAAACTAAAGGCCCCATACATATTAGCAGGGGTACCTACCCTTTCTGCTGCCTCAGGCGAAAACTGAAATGCCCAGCTCAGGCGGCGCTATAATGATGACACCGGCCTGTGATAGGCTACAGGAACTAGGACTACTGGGAAACTGTGGGCCAGGGAGACATCAATGCTGTTGCAGCATTCAGCTGTATTGCTGTCCTGAGTACAGCGATGCAGTTGAATATGTAAAGAAGAGCGTTTCCACAATGGAAGTGCTCATTGCCCATGACCCTTCTGCTGCCCTCCTCTTGCCCCTACCTTGTGCTGCCTCACCTGGCCTCATTGGTGGTGCACCCCTGCATATTAGTGTATTGTTGGCTGCAGAGGCGGATTGGCCATCAACCTTACAGGGAAATTTCCCGGCGGGCTGATGCCTAAGGGGGCTGCCTGGGCCCTCCTCACCACCAGCCAGTGGTCGTTTTTGGGGATGTATTTTGTGCTACTGGCAATATTTTATGATGGAATATGGTATTTGGCTGTGTTTGAGTGATATAATGTGCCACAATATGGTATTGCTCGCTCTGCCTTCCATCAATTTTGACCCGACTACAAAATGGGGCCACTTTTAGTATTTTTTCCAGGGCCACTTTAAGTTCCCAGTCCGTCCCTGGTTGGCTGACCCCACCAACAATGGTGGGTTTGACTAGCAATCTAATGTGTATGGGGAGCTCCTGACTTTCACCGGCAGGAGCCAGCAGCAAATATTTGATTCCTCTGTGGCTCCACCACTGGAGAAATGAAGCTTTACACTGTTACCATAGAAATCAATGGGTTTACTATGCTATGCATAGACATGAATGTCTGTCAGAGTGGGAGATACTCTTTGAAGCTGTGCTTCACTGTGGCCAATAGGTGTAGGACCTGGACAGAGGACCCCTCTATTAGCTCAGAACACCCTGCTAGTGTATTTGAAAATACGTTATCTAAACCAAAAGTCTCCTTTCATATTCCATTTCAAGGTTCTAGATAACAATGAGTTAATGCGTCTACATTTTGTATGTATTGTATCTGCACAATTTTCCTGGACCCGAGAAGACACGTTGGAGATCATATTTGGTCCACAGGTCATGAATCTAATTTTTTAAGGTTCAGCACAGGGTGTTCCTCCTAAACCCCCGTCCATGAACCATTTGAGTGTATGGGTTGATTTTTCCTTTTATACTTGTTGCTGGGCTCTGCATTCCTCCGCTGAGTCTGCCCAGTCTCGGAGGGGGCATTGGGGGTTATCTCAAGCTCTTGGAATCCCGTCCCTTTTTTGTGATATAAAAGTATCTTTTATGTTCAAATAATGCCTGCATTTCTTACATAGCAGAACTCATCATTCAGTCAATGTCTCCCTCATGACAGAGACTAAATGCATCATTTAAGAACAAAGGAGATCCAACAGGAGAAAGAAAAGAAAAAGCAGGTCACCTCTGTTGGTAAATGTGTTTGTATCACCCATAATCCCCCTCCCCTCCATCAACCGTATAAGCCAGAGGTTGTATTTACAGAACAAATAGACAAAAGACAAAATGATAATACTGTCCATTCTACACAATTAAAGTTACTTTATGGCGATGTATAGATAATGTAATGAAGCTAAACAATAGGTCATTACAACAATAAAACATGTATGTCACTATACATAATACAACAGTGGTACAGCTAACTTTTAAAGGGGTTCTGTTGATTGTATCCAGCATAGCCAGATTCTGCGTTTCCCCACTGGAGGCCATTGACTATAATGGGACATGGCGGGGAATGTCCAATTTCTGGCATTAGTGCTGGACAAAAAAACTAATGCTGGAAACAGGCCGAGTCCCCGCCAATGGGGCCTTGTGGTGCTCCTGCCTTATCTGGCTATACCGGATACAATGAACTTCAGCAGGCTGTTCCTCTGCCGAAACAGTCTACCAGATGATTTTAACACTAGTGTGAAACTAGCCTAATAATAATGCTCCCTATGTACAATAAAAATATATAATTACTGTAGTACTACCCTTATGTACAAGGGTATACTACTATAAAACTGTTCTCTATGTACAAGAATGTAATGCTATAAGTCCCCTTTTTACAAAACAGAGTATTACTATAATTCTGATCTCTATGTACAAGACAAAGTAGTTATGTACAAGAACATAGCTACAGCTATACTACCCCTATGTAAATAAAGAATACAATACTATAATACCTCCCCTATGTACAATAATAACATTACTGTAATACTACTCCTTATGACAAGAATATAACTATTATAATACTGCTTCAAATAAGGAGACTATAACTGCTATAATACACTCCCTATATACAAGAATATACTATGATACTGCGTGATTTGTTCTTTTTGTTGTACAAAAATGTAACTGTTATAATATTGGCACTTATGTATAAGAAGATGACTACTATAATGCTGCTTATGCCTAAGAATATAACTTAATATAAATACTGCACATTATGTACTAAAATATAACTGCTATAATACTGCTCCTATGTACACTATAACTATTAAAATACTGTCCCTTTGGTAAAATATAATGCTACCACTACAAGAATATTACTACTATAATGCTGTTCCCTATGTACTAGAATAAAAATCACTATGATACTGTCCTCTATGTACAAGAATCTAACTACTATCATACTGCCCTCTATGTCTAAGAATATAATTACTATAATACTGACCCTTCTGAACAAGAATATAACAACCACAATACTGCCTAAGTATAATATTCTAACAATATAACTACTACAATACTTCCCCCATGTACTAGAATATAACTACTATATTAGTGCCCACTATGTACAAGTATATAACGACTATAATAATGTCTGGTATGTTCAGGAATATACTATAATACAGCAACTTTGTACAGTCATGGCCAAAAGTTTTGAGAATGACACAAATATTATATTTTCACATGATCTGCTGCCCTCTGGTTTTTATGTGTGTTTGTCAGATGTTTTGTCACGGGGGAGACAAGGGAAGGTGCGCCCTGTACTGAATACCCCCCCGTTCTCTCCCTGCCTGCTTGCCTCAGTCGGCCCTAGGCGGCCACGGACAACCACGGTGACGGTCCCTGCTCTGTATAAGTGCACAGGGAGGAACAGGGAACAATTGGAGAGACAAACACAGACGAAACAAACACAATATTAGAATAGTCAGCAAGCCGGGTCATACACAGGAGATAACGTCAATACCGGGGGTGAAGCAAAGAGAGGTCGAAGTCCAAAGTCCAAGGTCAGGGTCAAACAGCAATCAAACACTAAGTCGCACAAGCACTGATCAAAGTAGTAACGCTAATCACAGGCAATTAGGGAGGACAACTAGTGGCTTTAAATAGCCCTCCACTGGGTCATGTGACGGGGCCAGCGTCACATGACCTCATTTGCATACCGAGCGCTGGCCAAACGTGACCAGCGCTCAAATATGCACCAAATTTTGGTCATGTGGCGTGGCCAGCGCCACATGACCCAAAACCAGGTATATAATAAATGTTCTGAGCGCTGGTTGCCCAGACCAGCGCTCAGATGTCCCCGCCTGCTCGTTTACTAGGGGGGCGGGGAGGACGCCGGACGCGCTGTATCAGTGCGCGTGCCGGACCCTCTCCTGTGAGTGTCGTCATGGAGACGAGGACGCATCCTGCGTCCTCGCTCCGGCGCACTCCTGGGAGACCGGCGGCACGGCAGAGGGGAAGCGCGCCGCCGACTCCCCGTTACATGTTTTTATCACATTCAGAAATATAATTGCAATCATATTATGAGTAACAAAAGCTTATATTGACAGTTAGAATGAGTTAATGCAGTCAATATTTGCAGTGTTGACCCTTCTTCTTCAGGACCTCTGCAATTCTCCCTGGCATGCTCTCAATCAACGTCTGGACCAAATCCTGACTGATAGCAGTCCATTCTTGCACAATCAATGCTTGCATTTTGTCAGAATTTGTGGGTTTTTGTTTGTCCACCTGTCTCTTGATGATTGACCACAAGTTCTCAATGGGATTAAGATCTGGGGAGTTTCCAGGCCATGGACCCAAAATCTCTATGTTTTGTTCCCTGAGCCATTTAGTTATCACCTTTGCTTTATGGCAAGGTGCTCCATCATGCTGGAAAAGGCATTGTTGATCGCCAAGCTGCTCTTGGACGGTTGGGAGAAGTTGCTCTCGGAGGACATTCTGGTACCATTCTTTATTCATGGCTGTGTTTTTAGGCAAGACTGTGAGAGAGCCGATTCCCTTGGCTGAGAAGCAACCCCACACATGAATGGTTTCAGGATGCTTTACAGTTGGCATGAGACAAGACTGGTGGTAGCGCTCACCTCGTCTTCTCCGAATAAGCTGTTTTCCAGATGTCCCAAACAATCGAAAAGGGGATTCATCAGAGAAAATGACTTTACCCCAGTCCTCAGCAGTCCACTCCCTGTACCTTTTGCCGAATATCTGTCCCTGATTTTTTTTCTGGAGAGAAGTGGCTTCTTTGCTGCCCTCCTTGAGACCAGGCCTTGCTCCAAGAGTCTCCGCCTCACAGTGCGTGCAGATGCACTCACACCTGCCTGCTGCCATTCCTGAGCAAGCTCTGCACTGCTGGTAGCCCGATCCCGCAGCTGAAACACTTTTAAGAGACGGTCCTGGCGCCTGCTGGTCTTTCTTGGGTGCCCTGGAGCCTTTTTGGCAACAATGGAACCTCTCTCCTTGAAGTTCTTGATGATGCGATAGATTGTTGACTGAAGTGCAATCTTTCTAGCTGCGATACTCATCCCTGTTAGGCCATTTTTGTGCAGTGCAATGATGACTACACGTGTTTCTTTAGAGATAACCATGGTTAACAGAAGAGAAACAATGATGCCAAGCACCAGCCTCCTTTTAAAGTGTCCAGTGGTGTCATTCTTACTTAATCATGACAGATTGATCTCCAGCCCTGTCCTCATCAACACCCACACCTGTGTTAATGGAGCAATCACTGAAACGATATTAGCTGGTCCTTTTAAGGCAGGGCTGCAATGATGTTGAAATGTGCTTTGGGGGATAAAGTTCATTTTCTAGGCAAATATTGACTTTGCAAGTAATTGCTGTTAAGCTGATCACTCTTTATAACATTCTGGAGTATATGCAAATTCCCATTATAAAAACTGAAGCAGTAGACTTTGTAAAAATTAATATTTGTATCATTCTCAAAACTTTTGGCCATGACTGTACAAGAATATCTGTACTATAACACTTCCCCCTATGCATTGGAATATAATTACTATAATAATGCCCCTATATACTAGAATATATTTACAAAAATACTGTCCCTTATGTAAAAGAATATACAGTCATGGCCAAAAGTTTTGAGAATGATACAAATATTAATTTTTACAAAGTCTACTGCTTCAGTTTTTAAAATGGCAATTTGCATATACTCCAGAATGTTATAAAGAGTGATCAGCTTAACAGCAATTACTTGCAAAGTCAATATTTGCCTAGAAAATGAACTTTATCCCCCAAAACACATTTCAACATCATTGCAGCCCTGCCTTAAAAGGACCAGCTAACATCGTTTCAGTGATTGCTCCATTAACACAGGTGTGGGTGTTGATGAGGACAGGGCTGGAGATCAATCTGTCATGATTAAGTAAGAATTACACCACTGGACACTTGGCATCATTGTTTCTCTTCTGTTAACCATGGTTATCTCTAAAGAAACACGTGCAGTCATCATTGCACTGCACAAAAATGGCCTAACAGGGAAGAGTATCGCAGCTAGAAAGATTGCACCTCAGTCAACAATCTATCGCATCATCAAGAACTTCAAGGAGAGAGGTTCCATTGTTGCCAAAAAGGCTCCAGGGCGCCCAAGAAAGACCAGCAAGCGCCAGGACCGTCTCTTAAAAGTGTTTCAGCTGCGGGATCGGGCTACCATCAGTGCAGAGCTTGTTCAGGAATGGCAGCAGGCAGGTGTGAGTGCATCTGCACGCACTGTGAGGCGGAGACTCTTGGAGCAAGGCCTGGTCTCAAGGAGGGCAGCAAAGAAGCCACTTCTCTCCAGAAAAAACATCAGGGACAGACTGATATTCTGCAAAAGGTACAGGGAGTGGACTGCTGAGGACTGGGGTAAAGTCATTTTCTCTGATGAATCCCCTTTCCGATTGCTTGAGACATCTTCAAAACAGCTTATTTGGAGAAGACGAGGTGAGCGCTACCACCAGTCTTGTCTCATGCCAACTGTAAAGCATCCTGAAACCATTCATGTGTGGGGTTGCTTCTCAGCCAAGGGAATCGGCTCTCTCACAGTCTTACCTAAAAACACAGCCATGAATAAAGAATGGTACCAGAATGTCCTCCGAGAGCAACTTCTCCCAACCGTCCAAGAGCAGTTTGGCGATCAACAATGCCTTTTCCAGCATGATGGAGCACCTTGCCATAAAGCAAAGGTGATAACTAAATGGCTCAGGGAACAAAACATAGAGATTTTGGGTCCATGGCCTGGAAACTCCCCAGATCTTAATCCCATTGAGAACTTGTGGTCAATCATCAAGAAACGGGTGGACAAACAAAAACCAACAAATTCTGACAAAATGCAAGCATTGATTGTGCAAGAATGGACTGCTATCAGTCAGGATTTGGTCCAGAAGTTGATTGAGAGCATGCCAGGGAGAATTGCAGAGGTCCTGAAGAAGAAGGGTCAACACTGCAAATATTGACTTGCTGCATTAACTCATTCTAACTGTCAGTATAAGCTTTTGTTACTCATAATATGATTGCAATTATATTTCTGTATGTGATAAAAACATCTGACAAACACACATAAAAACCAGAGGGCAGCAGATCATGTGAAAATAGAAGATTTGTGTCATTCTCAAAACTTTTGGCCATGACTGTACTATCATATTGACTTCTATGTACAAGAATACAACCACTATAATACTGCCCCCTATATACAGGAATAATAATTACTATAATGCTACCCCTATATACTAGAATACAGCTACTATAATACTGTGTCCTAGGTGCAAGGGTTTATACAGATACGGCTTCTAGGTATTAGAATATAACTGCGACGGTAAATGCAATTGATAATATATGACTAAACCCTCACGCTTGATGTTAAAATGAGACTTTCGCCAATATATTCTTATATCAAGAACATACCGGAGCCCGAGTGGCACGGGACCTAACGCTAACCTACCTATGCCGTATGGGCAATTGCGGAAGGAGCATACAGGCCAACACACAGCGACCTATTCCTAGTTACCTCCAGCGTGAGATCACACATCCAATGGAAGGGGGGAGGAGGCTGTGAGTCCCACCTACCAATGACTCATGTGACTCAGGCTGCACAGGTGCACCAGAATGTTACCATAGGATCTAAGTCTAGGCACATTCAAACCTGGAGTTGCCACACCTCCAGGTATAAATGTCCAAACACAATCACAGAGACACCTTGACGCAGTGCTCGGGCTCCGCTATGTTTCTTGATATGAGAATATATTGGTGAGAGTCTCATTTTAACATCAGCGTGAGGGTTTAGCCATATATTATCAATTGCATTTACCGTCGCAGTGCACCTTTTTCCGTGATTTGTTTGATTATATAGTTTCTCACATCCGCACAATTAGTTATCTTGTGTAGGGTGTTTTTGTGGTACATGTGGTCCGCTGCAGGCATCCTCCATTGTATGCATTTTTGCTGGGGATTACTGTTAGCAACGGATCACATGTGCAGGATTTGCTCCCCCGGTTTGATATGCGCAACAGCATATGGGGTTTTGAACACTTCTCTGCCATTTTAGACCACTTTTTTTCAGTGATTGTGTTTGGACATTTATACCTGGAGGTGTGGCAACTCCAGGTTTGAATGTTCCTAGAATTAGTTCCTATGGTAACATTCTGGTGCACCTGTGCAGCCTGAGTCACATGAGTCATTGGTAGGTGGGACTTACAGTCTCCTCCCTCCTCCCATTGGATGTGTGATCTCACGCTGGAGGTAACTAGGAGTAGGTCACTGTGTGTCGGCCTGTATGCTCCTTCCGCAATTGCCCATACGGCATAGGTAGGTTAGCCTTAGGTCCTGTGTCACTCTGAGATACCTTGACGCGGTGCTCGGGCTCCGGTATGTTCTTGATATAAGAATATATTGGTGAAAGTCTTATTTTAACATCAGCGTGAGGGTTTAGCCATATATTGTCAATGCATTCCGCCGCAGTACACCTTTTTTCCGTGATTTGTTTGATTATATAGTTTGTCACATCTGCTATAACTATTGGTTACCTTGTGTAGGATGTTTTCGTGGTACATGTGGTCTGCTGCAGGCATCCTCCATTGTATGCATTTTTGCTGGGGATCGCTGTTAGCAACGGATCACATGTGCAGGATTTCCTCCCCCGGTTTGATATGCGCAACAGCATATGGGGTTTTGAGCACTTTTCTGCCATTTTACCACTTTTTTCCATGATTGTATTAGAATATAACTACTATAATACTGTTGCAATTACTACAATATAACTACTATACTAGAATATAATTACTATAATACTGCCGCCTATGTACAAGTATTACAGTTAGGGCCAGAAATATTTGGACAGTGACACAAGTTTGTTATTTTAGCTGTTTACTAAAACATGTTCAGAAATACAATTATATATATAATATGGGATGAAAGTGCACACTCCCAGCTGCAATATGAGAGTTTCCACATCCAAATCGGAGAAAGGGTTTAGGAATCATAGCTCTGTAATGCATAGCCTCCTCTTTTTCAAGGGACCAAAAGTAATTGGACAATGGACTCTAAGGGCTGCAATTAACTCTGAAGGCGTCTCCCTCGTAAACCTGTAATCAATGAAGTAGTTAAAAGGTCTGGGGTTGATCCAGGTGTGTGGTTTTGCATTTGAAGCTGTTGCTGTGACCAGACAACATGCGGTCAAAGGAACTCTCAATTGAGGTGAAGCAGAACATCTTGAGGCTGAAAAAAAAGAAAAAATTCATCAGAGAGATAGCAGACATGCTTGGAGTAGCAAAATCAACAGTCGGGTACATTCTGA
>ONZH01013243.1:0-28323 GCA_900303285.1 Rhinella marina | reverse complement strand
ACAAGAGCTTACAATCTATGAGGAGATGGAGGAGACACAAGAGCTTACAATCTATGAGGAGATGGAGGAGACACAAGAGCTTACAATCTATGAGGAGATGGAGGAGACACAAGAGCTTACAATCTATATGAGGAGATGGAGGAGACACAAGAGCTTACAATCTATGAGGAGATGGAGGAGACACAAGAGCTTACAATCTATGAGGAGATGGAGGAGACACAAGAGCTTACAATCTATGAGGAGATGGAGGAGACACAAGAGCTTACAATCTATGAGGAGATAGAGGAGACACAAGAGCTTACAATCTATGAGGAGATAGAGGAGACACAAGAGCTTACAATCTATGAGGAGATGGAGGGAGACACAAGAGCTTACAATCTATGAGGAGATGGAGGAGACACAAGAGCTTACAATCTATGAGGAGATGGAGGAGACACAAGAGCTTACAATCTATAGAGAGGAGACACAAGAGCTTACAATCTATGAGGAGATAGAGGAGAGACACAAGAGCTTACAATCTATGAGGAGATGGAGGAGACACAAGAGCTTACAATCTATGAGGAGATAGAGGAGACACAAGAGCTTACAATCTATGAGGAGACACAAGAGCTTACAATCTGAGGAGATGAGGAGACACAAGAGCTTACAATCTATGAGGAGATGGAGGAGACACAAGAGCTTACAATCTATGAGAGAGGAGGAGACACAAGAGCTTACAATCTATGAGGAGAGACACAAGAGCTTACAATCTATGATGAGGAAGACACAAGAGCTTACAATCTATGAGGGAGATAGAGGAGACACAAGAGCTTACAATCTATGAGGAGATGGAGGAGACACACAAGAGCTTACAATCTATGAGGAGATAGGAGGAGACACAAGAGCTTACAATCTATGAGGAGATGGAGGAGACACAAGAGCTTACAATCTATGAGGAGAGATGGAGGAGACACAAGAGCTTACAATCTATGAGGAGAGAGACACAAGACAAGAGCTTACAATCTATGAGGAGAGGAGGAGACACAAGAGCTTACAATCTATGAGGAGATGGAGGAGACACAAGAGCTTACAATCTATGAGGAGATGGAGGAGACACAAGAGCTTACAATCTATGAGGAGATATGGAGGAGACACAAGAGCTTACAATCTATGAGGAGATGGAGGAGACACAAGAGCTTACAATCTATGAGGAGATGGAGGAGACACAAGAGCTTACAATCTATGAGGAGATGGAGGAGACACAAGAGCTTACAATCTATGAGGAGATGGAGGAGACACACAAGAGCTTACAATCTATGAGGAGATAGAGGAGACACAAGAGCTTACAATCTATGGAGGAGACACAAGAGCTTACAATCTATGAGGAGATGGAGGAGACACAAGAGCTTACAATCTATGAGGAGATGGAGGAGACACAAGAGCTTACAATCTATGAGGAGATGGAGGAGACACAAGAGCTTACAATCTATGAGGAGATGGAGGAGACACAAGAGCTTACAATCTATGAGGAGATGGAGGAGACACAAGAGCTTACAATCTATGAGGAGATGGAGGAGACACAAGAGCTTACAATCTATGAGGAGAAGGAGGAGACACAAGAGCTTACAATCTATGAGGAGACACAAGAGCTTACAATCTATGAGATCGCTTTATATATTTATAAAATTTTAAGTGTTTTACACAAAATAAATAGAAAAGTAACAGTCCTTATATGGAGAACGCCATTGTCCGGTCACATGACCAGTGTGGGAGCAGCGGCGCCCTGCACCGCTTATCAGGTCCGGGTTCTGCACCGATCTGAGGGGAGAGATGACGGCCTCCATGCTGGATCCGGTGAGGGGAGGATCCAGAGGAGCAGGAATCAGGAGGTGGCACTGTGAGTGGATCCAGAGGTTTCCAGTTGTCTTTGGTCTGTCCCGGAACACAGGACCCGTCAGAGGGGCCCGGAGGCGAGCGGTCAGAGTTCTTCCTCCTCACTGGAGATCTCTGCGACTCTCTTTGACGCACCCTGAAAAGACAGCACAGCGATCAGCGCTTGGAATTCTATCAATACAGAGATATCTACAGAACCGGCGGCCGATAGTCTACCATTACCACAGTGTATAACTTCCAGCCTCTACCCATGCAGTCTACCATTACCACAGTGTATAACATCCAGCCTCTACCCATGCAGTCTACCATTACTACAGTGTATAACATCCAGCTCTGCATACAGTCTACCATTACAGTGCATCTCTACATGTAGTCTACATTACCACAGTGTATAACATCCAGCCTCTAGCCATGCAGTCTCAACAGTGTATCATACAGTCTACCATTACCACAGTGTATAACATCCAGCCTCTAGTCATAGTCTACCATTACCGACAGTGTATAACAGTCAGCCTCTAGCCATGCAGTCTACCATTACCACAGTGTATAACATCCAGCCTCTAGCCATGTAATCTACCATTACCACAGTGTATAACATCCAGGCTCTAGCCATACAGTCTACCATTACACAGTGTATAACATCCAGCTCTAGCCATCCAGTCTACCAGTCTACCATTACCACAGTGTATAACATCCAGCCTCTAGTCATGTAGTCTACCATTACCATCCAGTGTATATACATCAGCACCTCTAGTCCATGCAGTCTACCACAGTGTTACCACAGTCTACCATTACCACATGTATAACATCCAGGCTCTAGCCATACAGTCTACCATTACCACAGTGTATAACATCCAGGCTCTAGCCATACAGTCTACCATTACCACAGTGTATAACATCCAGCCTCTAGTCATGTAGTCTACCATTACCACAGTGTATAACATCCAGCCTCTAGTCATGTAGTCTACCATTACCACAGTGTATAACATCCAGCCTCTAGTCATGTAATCTACCATTACCACAGTGTATAACATCCAGGCTCTAGCCATGCAGTCTACCATTACCACAGTGTATAACATCCAGCCTCTACCCATGCAGTCTACCATTACCACAGTGTATAACATCCAGGCTCTAGCCATACAGTCTACCATTACCACAGTGTATAACATCCAGGCTCTAGCCATACAGTCTACCATTACCACAGTGTATAACATCCAGCCTCTAGTCATGTAGTCTACCATTACCACAGTGTATAACATCCAGCCTCTAGTCATGTAGTCTACCATTACCACAGTGTATAACATCCAGCCTCTAGCCATACAGTCTACACCATTACCACAGTGTATAACATCCAGCCTCTAGTCATGTAGTCTACCATTACCACAGTGTATAACATCAGCCTCTAGTCATGTAGTCTACCATTACCAACAGTGTATAACATCCAGCCTCTAGTCATGTACTCTACCATTACCACAATGTTATAACATCCAGCCTCTAGCCATACAGTCTACCATTACCACAGTGTATAACATCCAGCTCTAGCCGTGTAGTCTACCATTACCACAGTGTATAACATCCAGCCTCTAGCCGTGTAGTCTACCATTACCACAGTGTATAACATTCCAGCCTCTAGTAATACAGTCTACCATTACCACAGTGTATAACATCCAGCCTCTAGCCATGTAGTCTACCATTACCACAGTGTATAACATCCAGCCTCTAGCCATGTAGTCTACCATTACCACAGTGTATAACATCCAGCCTCTAGCCATGTAGTCTACCATTACCACAGTGTATAACATCCAGCCTCTAGCCATGCAGTCTACCATTACCACAGTATATAACATCCAGCCTCTAGCCGTGTAGTCTACCATTACCACAGTGTATAACATCCAGCCTCTAGTAATAGTTATCATTACCACAGTGTATAACATCAGCCTCTAGCCATGCAGTTCTACCATTACCACAGTGTATAACATCCAGCCTCTAGCCATGCAGTCTACCATTACCACAGTGTATAACATCCAGCTCTACCATTACAGTGTCATTACCATTACCACAGTGTATAACATCCAGCCTCTAGCCATGTAGTCTACCATTACCACAGTGTATAACATCCAGCCTCTAGCCATGTAGTCTACCATTACCACAGTGTATAACATCCAGCCTCTAGTCATGTAGTCTACCATTACCACAGTGTATAACATCCAGCCTCTAGTCATGTAGTCTACCATTACCCAGTGTATAACATCCAGTCTACCATTACCACAGTGTATAACATCCAGCCTCTAGCCATGTAGTCTACCATTACCACAGTGTATAACATCCAGCCTCTAGCCGTGTAGTCTACCATTACCACAGTGTATAACATCCAGCCTCTAGCCATGTAGTCTACCATTACCACAGTGTATAACATCCAGCCTCTAGCCATGTAGTCTACCATTACCACAGTGTATAACATCCAGCCTCTAGCCATGCAGTCTACCATTACCACAGTGTATAACATCCAGCCTCTAGCCATGTAGTCTACCATTACCACAGTGTATAACATCCAGCCCTCTAGCCATGCAGTCTACCATCTACCACAGTGTATAACATCCAGCCTCTAGCCATGTAGTCTACCATTACCACAGTGTATAACATCCAGCTCTAGACATGTAGTCTACCATTACCACAGTGTATACATCCAGCCTCTCCATGTAGTCTACCATTACCACAGTGTATAACATCCAGCCTCTAGCCATGTAGTCTACCATTACCACAGTGTATAAACATCCAGCCTCTAGCCGTGCAGTCTACCATTACCACAGTGTATAACATCCAGCCTCTAGCCATGCAGTCCTACCATTACCACAGTGTATACATCCAGCCTCTAGCCGTGTAGTCTACCATTACCGACAGTGTAAAACATCCAGCCTCTAGCCATGCAGTCTACCATTACCACAGTGTATAACATCCAGCCTCTAGCCATGCAGTCTACCATTACCACAGTGTATAACATCCAGCCTCTAGCCATGCAGTCTACCATTACTACAGTGTATAACATCCAGCCTCTAGCCATGCAGTCTACCATTACTACAGTGTATAACATCCAGCCTCTAGCCATGCAGTCTACCATTACCACAGTGTATAACATCCAGCCTCTAGCCATGCAGTCTACCATTACCACAGTGTATAACATCCAGCCTCTAGCATCCAGTCTACATTACCACAGTGTATACTCCAGCCTCTAGCATGCAGTCTACCATTACACAGTGTATAACATCCAGCCTCTAGGCATGCAGTCTACCATTACCACAGTGTAATAACATCCAGCTCTAGCCATGCAGTCTACCATTACCACAGTGTATAACATCCAGCCTCTAGCATGCAGTCTACCATTACCACAGTGTATACATCCAGCCTCTAGTCATGTATCTACCATTACCACAGTGTATAACATCGCAGCCTCTAGTCATGCAGTCTACCATTACCACAGTGTATACATCCAGCCCTCGGTAGCCATGCAGTCTACCATTACCACAGTAATAACATCCAGCCTCTACCATTGTAGTCTACCATTACCACAGTGTATAACATCCAGCCTCTAGCCATGCAGTCTACCATTACCCAGTGTATAACATCCAGCCTCTAGCCATGTTAGTCCTACCATTACACAATATATACATCCAGCCTCTAGCCCATGCAAGTCCTACCATTGACCACAAGTATATACACGCAGCCCTCCTAGCCGATGTGAGTCTACCATTACCACAGTGGGTATAACACCAGCCGTCTAGCCATGGTAGTCCTACCATTACCACAGTGGTATAACATCCCGCGGCTCTAGCCCATGCAGTTCTACCATTACCACAGTGTATAAACATCCAGCCCCTAGCCATGCAGCTCTATACCATTACCACAGTGTATAACATCCAGCCTCTAGTCATGCAGTCTACCATTACCACAGTGTATAACGATCCAGCCTCTAGTCATGCAGTCTACCCATTACCACAGTGTATACATCCAGCCTCTAGTCATGTAGTCTAACCATTACCCACATGTATAACATCCAGCCTCTAGCCATGTAGTCTACCATTACCACAGTGTATAACATCCAGCCTCTAGCCATGCAGTCTACCATTACCACAATATATAACATCCAGCCTCTAGCCATGTAGTCTACCATTACCACAGTGTATAACATCCAGCCTCTAGCCATGTAGTCTACCATTACCACAGTGTATAACATCCAGCCTTTAGTCATGTACTCTACCATTACCACAGTGTATAACATCCAGCCTCTAGCCATGTAGTCTACCATTACCACAGTGTATAACATCCAGCCTCTAGTCATGTAGTCTACCATTACCACAGTGTATAACAGAGCTGAGACACCAGGTCATTGCTGTATACAAGCTGAGTGAAGCATGATGGGATGCCACACAGAGGCCTTGCCCCCTGTCATGGCTGCTATAGCATTATCATACACATTATGTACACTAGGGTACACACACACTCTTCAGGGGGAGGGGCCTGCAGGTCACATGACATAGTAACCTCTGACCTGTTGCGTGTCCTCCTCCAGCAGACTTGACTCCTCCTCTAGGCGGCGGTACGTGGTCACCTGCAGATCACTCAGAGTGTCCGGTAGTGGACAGTTCAGCGTCTCTGGTAACAGAAGGCAGAGGAGGCCGGAGGTCACCCCCGAGCAACCGAACACCACGTATGGGAGAGACGCATGGACAGAGCGCTGCGGACAGAGACAGACATCAAGAACGTCAGCCTGCATGAGTAGCATCATCTCAGGGCATATACATGATATCCATCACTGGAGGGTATCGGTGACTGTTATAGTCTTATAATCTACAGTTAGTGTCAGGACAGAGCGGTATGGGGGGGTGGACATGGGTGTAAGTCTCTCACGTACCAGGCCCGGGACGAATGGAGCGATGATCCCTCCAAAGCGAGAGAACATGGAGCAGACGCCCATCCCCAGACTCCTGCAAACAGCGGACGTTATTACGGACGTCATTATACCAATCCCCCATAATGCACTGGGAGGCAGGACCGTACCTGACAGTGGTGGGATACAGCTCCGACGTGTATATGTAGACGATGTTAAAGGCAGCACTGATACAAAGCTTCCCCACCAGAGAAAGCGACCTACTGTTCAACCAGCGCAGCGGACCTGGAGAAGAGAGCGGGAAGTAAATACACAAAGGAGAGAGCGGGTCGTAAATATACAGAAGAGAGAGCGGGGAGTAAATATACAGAGGAGAGAGCGGGGAGTAAATATACAGAGGAGAGAGCGGGGAGTAAATATACAGAGGAGAGAGCGGGGAGTAAATATACAGAGGAGAGAGCGGGGAATAAATATACAGAGGAGAGAGCGGGGAGTAAATATACAGAGGAGAGAGCGGGGAGTAAATATACAGAGGAGAGAGCGGGGAGTAAATATACAGAGGAGAGAGCGGGGAGTAAATATAAAGAGAAGAGAGCGGGGAGTAAATATACAGAGGAGAGAGCGGGGAGTAAATATACAGAGGAGAGAGCGGGGAGTAAATATACAGAGGAGAGAGCGGGGAATAAATATACAGAGGAGAAGGCAGGGGAAAATATACAGAGGGGAGAGCGGGGAGTAAATATACAGAGTAGAGAATGAGGAGTAAATATACAGAGGAGAGAGAGGAGGGGGTATAAATATACAGAGGAGAGAGCAGGGAGTAAATATACAGAGGAGAGAGCGGGGAGTAAATATACAGAGGAGAGAGCGGGGAGTAAATATACAGAGGAGAAAGCGGGAGTAAATATACAGAGGAGAGAGCGGGGAGTAAATATACAGAGGAGAGAGCGGGGAGTAAATATACAGAGGAGAGAGCGGGGAGTAAAATATAACAGAGGAGAGAGCGGGGAGTAAATATACAGAGGGTAGAGCAGGGAGTATATATACAGAAGAGAGAACGGGGAGTAAATATACAGAGGAGAGAGCGGGGAGTAAATATACAGAGGATAGAGCGGGGAGTAAATATACAGAGAAGAGAGCGGGGAATAAATATACAGAGGAGAAGGCAGGGGAAAATATACAGAGGGGAGAGCGGGGAGTAAATATACAGAGTAGAGAATGAGGAGTAAAATATACAGAGGAGAGAGAGGAGGGGGTATAAATATACAGAGGAGAGAGCAGGGAGTAAATATACAGGGAAGAGAGTGGGGAGTAAATATACAGAGGAGAGAGCAGGGAATAAATATACAGAGGAGAGAGCAGGGAGTAAATATACAGGGAAGAGAGCGGGGAGTAAATATACAGAGGAGAGAGCGGGGAATAAATAATAAATATACAGAGGAGAGAGCGGGGAGTAAAATATACAGAGGAGAAAGCGGGGAGTATATATACAGAGGAGAGAACAGGGAGTAAATATACAGAGGAGAGAGTGGGGAGTAAATATACAGAGTAGAGAACGGGGAGTAAATATACAGAGGAGAGAGCAGAGGGGGGTAAATATACAGAGGAGAGAGTGGGGAGTAAATATACAGAGGAAAGAACGGAAGTAAATAAACAGAAGAGAGAGCGGGGAGTAAATATACAGAGGAGAGAACGGGGAGTAAATATACAGAGGAGAAAGCGGGGAGTAAATATACAGAGGAGAGAGCGGGGAGTAAATATACAGAGGAGAGAGCGGGGAGTAAATATACAGAGGAGAGAGTGGGGAGTAAATATACAGAGTAGAGAACGGGGAGTAAATATACAGAGGAGAGAGTGGGGAGTAAATATACAGAAGAGAGAGCGGGGAGTAAATATACAGAGGAGAGAGCAGGGGTAAATAATATACAGAGGAGAGAGCAGGGGTAAATAATATACAGAGGAGAGAGCGGGGAGTAAATATAAAGAGGAGAGAGCGGGGAGTAAATATAAAGAGGAGAGTGAAAAGTAAATATACATAGGAGAGAGCAGGAGATATATATACAGGATACAGAGGAGAGCGGGAGATATATGTATAGGGACACGGTGGGAGGCATGCAAGACAAGATACAGTCCCCCAAGGACAGTGAGTGGCCCCGAGGACAGGGTGTGGCCCCCGGTACCTCTCTGCTCCGGTATGGCCATAATGATGAGACAAGCGGCTCCAGCAAAACTCAGGAAACCACAAAGAGATCTTCTCCGACCAAAGCTGGAAAACACAAAGCAACGAATCCTCAGCGCAAACAATATCCATGAGCACGCCCCCACCCCAGTGATTGGTTAGATACATACAGTGGATACGCCTCATCCTCTCCCCAGTATACAGCACCCACTCCAGTGATTGGTTAGATACATGCAGTGGATACATCTCATCCTCCCCCACAGGAGTATAACAATGGCTGGGTGCGGCCAGTATACTTGTCTACTCAGCACAAGGTGCGGACAAGTCCTGTGGGATCCAGGCCGGGTTTATTTTAATGAATGTGAGCTTGTCCACGTTGGCTGTGATCTCCCCCCCCTAACCGGAGTAACAGACGGATTAACTATATGAATTTCCCTGTCACATATGCAGTACAGGTGTACCTCTCACCAAAAATGAGAATACGTCACCCCCCCGGACTAACAGACGGATTAACTATATGAATTTCCCTGTCACATATGCAGTACAGGTGTACCTCTCACCAAAATTGGGAATATGTCACCCACCGGACTAGCAGACAGATTAACTATATTAATATCCTTGTCACATATGCAGTACAGGTGTACCTCTCACCAAAAATGGGAATATGTCACCCCCCGGACTAGCAGACAGATTAACTATATGAATTTCCCTGTCACATATGTAGTACAGGTGTACCTCTCACCAAAAATGAGAATACGTCACCCCCCCGGACTAACAGACGGATTAACTATATGAATTTCCCTGTCACATATGCAGTACAGGTGTACCTCTCACCAAAATTGGGAATATGTCACCCACCGGACTAGCAGACAGATTAACTATATTAATATCCTTGTCACATATGCAGTACAGGTGTACCTCTCACCAAAAATCGGAATATGTCACCCCCCGGACTAGCAGACAGATTAACTATATGAATTTCCCTGTCACATATGTAGTACAGGTGTACCTCTCACCAAAAATGAGAATATGTCACCCACCGGACTAACAGACGGATTAACTATTATATTTCTGTGTCAGGGGTACAAAGATGGTGCACTGCTCCCACAGATTCCTGACACTCTCCCTCACTTCAGCTGCTTCCTGTCCCTGCACTCCTCAGAGCTGATGGGCGGTGCTTATATAGAAGCTGGGTCACATGATGCACCGGCCAATCACAGCCATGCCATTACTAGGCATGGCTGCGATGGCTTCTTAGTGCCCACAACTGAAAAGCTTGTTGATTGGCCAGTGATTGATTAGATACATGCAGTGAATAAGTCTCATTCCCCCCTCCCCCTGTATTAAGCACCCACCCCAGTGATTGGTTAGATACTTGCAGTGGATACATCTCCCCCTAGAGCCCGCTTACCTACGATGATTGATTAGATACATGCAGATTGGATACGCAGGGAGCTCGGCGAGGCCGGAGAGCGCCAGGTTGAGGTAGACGTTGCCCCCGAGGTCGCCGGTGCTGAGCGTCAGTCCGTAGTAGACCAGGCTGCAGACAAACCTGAGAAAGAAGAGTTATGGGGGGGCTCCCCGTGTACCTTCCCCCCACAGAGCCGGATACTTACCACGCCCACATCATGAGCAGTGTACGCCGGCGCAGCACCGCACTGCCACAGATGCTGAGGATGTTAGTCCGCGGGGCGGAGTCCTTCTGCTGGGGGGTCAGCGAGAACGACTTCAGCGGGCGGCGGTTCCAGCGTCCCAGGAAGAGCAGTGCGTCCTGGGCTTCACGGAGGCGGCCCTGAGCGTACAGCCAACGCGGGGACTCCGGGGTCCACCTGCAGAGCGCAGACCGTGAGAGCTCCGCACACAGAGAGAGCACCGAGCGGTCCGCACACAGAGAGAGAGCACCGAGCGGTCCGCACACAGAGAGAGAGCACCGAGCGGTCCGCACACAGAGAGAGCACGAGCCGAGCCGCACACAGAGAGAGCACCGAGCGGTCCGCACACACAGAGAGAGCACCGAGCGGTCCGCACACACAGAGAGAGCACCGAGCGGTCCGCACACAACAGAGAGAGCACCGAGCGGTCCGCACACACAGAGAGAGCACCGAGCGGTCCGCACACACAGAGAGAGCACCGAGCGGTCCGCACACACAGAGAGAGCACCGAGCGGTCCGCACACACAGAGAGAGCACCGAGCGGTCCGCACACACAGAGAGAGCACCGAGCGGCCCGCACACACAGAGAGAGCACCGAGCGGCCCGCACACACAGAGAGAGCACCGAGCGGTCCGCACACACAGAGAGAGCACCGAGCGGTCCGCACACACAGAGAGAGCACCGAGCCCCCCCGCACACAGAGAGAGCACCGAGCGGTCCGCACACAGAGAGAGAGCACCGAGTGGTCCGCACACACGAGAGAGAGCACCGAGCCCCCCGCACACACAGAGAGAGCACCGAGCCCCCCGCACACACAGAGAGCACCGAGCGGTCCGCACACAGAGAGAGCACCGAGCGGTCCGCACACACAGAGAGCACCGAGCCGGTCCGCACACACAGAGAGCACCGGAGCGGTCCGCACACAGAGAGAGAGCACCGAGCGTCCGCACACAGAGAGAGCACCGAGCCCCCCGCACACAGAGAGAGCACCGAGCGGTCCGCACACACAGAGAGAGGAGCACCGAGCGGTCCGCACACACAGACAGAGCACCGAGCGGGCCCGCACACAGAGAGCACCGAGGCGGTCCGCACACAGAGAGAGAGCACCGAGCCCCCCGCACACAGAGAGAGCACCGAGCGGTCCGCACACAGAGAGAGCACCGAACGCCCAGCAAACAGAGAGAGCACCGAGCGGTCCGCACACACAGAGAGAGCACCGAGCGGGTCCCGCACACACAGAGAGCACCGAGCGTCCGCACACACAGAAGAGCAGCAGTCAGAGAGCACCCGAGCGGGTCCGCACACACAGAGAGCACCGAGCGGTCCGCACACACAGAGAGCACCGAGCGGTCCGCACACAGAGAGCACTGAGCGGTCCGCACACAGAGAGAGCACCGAGCCCCCCGCACACAGAGAGAGCACCGAGCGGTCCGCACACACAGAGAGAGAGCACCGAGCGGTCCGCACACACAGACAGAGCACCGAGCCCCCCGCACACAGAGAGAGCACCGAGCGGTCCGCACACACAGAGAGCACCGAGCGGTCCGCACACACAGAGAGCACCGAGCGGTCCGCACACAGAGAGCACTGAGCGGTCCGCACACAGAGAGAGCACCGAGCCCCCCGCACACAGAGAGAGCACCGAGCCCCCGCACACAGAGAGAGCACCGAGCGGTCCGCACACACAGAGAGAGAGCACCGAGCGGTCCGCACACACAGACAGAGCACCGAGCGGCCCGCACACAGAGAGCACCGAGCGGTCCGCACACAGAGAGAGAGCACCGAGCCCCCCGCACACAGAGAGAGCACCGAGCGGTCCGCACACAGAGAGAGCACCGAACGCCCAGCAAACAGAGAGAGCACCGAGCGGTCCGCACACACAGAGAGAGCACCGAGCGGTCCGCACACACAGAGAGCACCGAGCGGTCCCGCACACACAGAGAGAGCACCGAGCGGTCCGCACACACAGAGAGAGCACCGAGCGGTCCGCACACACAGAGAGCACCGAGCGGTCCGCACACACAGAGAGAGCACCGAGCGGCCCGCACACACAGAGAGCACCGAGCGGTCCGCACACACAGAGAGCACCGAGCGGTCCGCACACACAGAGAGCACCGAGCGGTCCGCACACACAGAGAGAGCACCGAGCCCCCTGCACACACAGAGAGAGCACCGAGCCCCCTGCACACAGAGAGAGCACCGAGCGGTCCGCACACACAGAGAGAGAGCACCGAGCGGTCCGCACACACAGACAGAGCACCGAGCGGCCCGCACACACAGACAGAGCACCGAGCGGCCCCGCACACACAGAGAGCACCGAGCGGTCCGCACACAGAGAGAGAGCACCGAGCCCCCCGCACACAGAGAGAGCACCGAGCGGTCCGCACACAGAGAGAGCACCGAACGCCCAGCAAACAGAGAGAGCACCGAGCGGTCCGCACACACAGAGAGCACCGAGCGGTCCAGACACACAGAGAGAGCACCGAGTGGTCCGCACACACAGAGAGAGCACCGAGCGGTCCGCACACACAGAGAGAGCACCGAGCGGTCCGCACACACAGAGAGAGCACCGAGCGGTCCGCACACACAGAGAGAGCACCGAGCCCCCGCACGCACACACAGCACTCAGCACACACCACACACACACACAGCACTCCGCACAAACAACACAGCACTCAGCGCTCCGCACACACACACAGCACTCAGCGCTCCGCACACACACACAACAGCACTCAGCAACACAGCACTCAGCGCTCCGCACACACACACACAGCATTCAGCGCTCCGCACACACAACACAGCACTCAGCGCTCCGCAACACACACACAGCGCCACACACCAACAGCATTCAGCGCTCCGCACACACACACAGCACTCAGCGCTCCGCACACACACACAGCACTCAGCGCTCCGCCCACACACACAGCACTCAGCCCACACACACACAGCACTCAGCGCTCCGCCCACACACACACAGCACTCAGTGCTCCGCCCACACACACACAGCACTCAGTGCTCCGCACACACAGCACTCAGTGCTCCGCACACACACAGCACTCTCCGCACACACACACAGCACTCAGTGCTCCGCACACACAACTCAGTGCTCCGCACACACACACAGCACTCAGTGCTCCGCACACACACACACAGCACACACACACAGCACTACACACAGCACTCCGCACACACACACAGCACTCAGCGCCTCCGCACACACACACACACAGCATCAGCGCTCCGCACACACACAAACAGCACTCAGTGCTCCGCACACACACACACACAGCACTCAGTGCTCCGCACACACACACACACAGCAACTCAGTGCTCCACACACCACACAGCACTCAGCGCTCCGCACACACACAGCACTCAGTGCTCCGCCACACACAGCACACAGTGCTCCGCACCACACACACAGCAACTCTGCACACACAGCACACGCACACACACACACAGCACTCAGCACACACACACAGCACTCAGTGCTCCGCACACACACAACACACAGCACTCAGTGCTGCACACACACACACAGCACTCACAGCACACACAGCACTCAGTGCTCCGCACACACACAGCACTCAGTGCTCCGCACACACAGCACTCAGTGCTCCGCACACACACAGCACTCAGCCCGCACACACACACGCACACAGCACTGTTGCTCCGCACACACACACAGCACTCAGTGCTCGCCGCACACACACACAGCACTCAGTGCTCCGCGCACACACACACAGCACTCAGTGCTCGCACACACACACAGCTCAGCACTCAGTGCTCCGCCACACACAGCACTCAGTGCTCCGCACACACACAGCACTCAGTGCTCCGCACACACAGCACTCAGTGCTCCGCGCACACACACACAGCACAGTGCTCCGCACACACACACAGCACTAGTGCTCCGCACACACACACAGCACACACACCAGCACTCAGTGCTCCCACACAGCACACACACACACAGCACTCAGTGCTCCGCACACACACACACAGCACTCAGTGCTCCGCACACAACACACACAGCACTCAGTGCTCCGCACACACACCACACAGCACTCAGTGCTCCGACACACACACACACACACAGCACTCAGTGCTCCGCACACACACACAGCACTCAGTGCTCCGCGCACACACACAGCACTCAGTGCTCCGCACACACATACTCAGCACTCAGTGCTCCGCACACACACACACAGCACTCAGTGCTCCGCACACACACACACACAGCACTCAGTGCTCCGCACACACACACACAGCACTCAGTGCTCCGCACACACACACACAGCACTCAGTGCTCCGCACACACACACACACAGCACTCAGTGCTCCGCACACACACACACAGCACTCAGTGCTCCGCACACACACACACAGCACTCAGTGCTCCGCACACACACACACAGCACTCAGTGCTCCGCACACACACACACACAGCACTCAGTGCTCACGCACACACACACACAGCACTCAGTGCTCCGCACACACACACACAGCACTCAGTGCTCCGCACACACACACAGCACTCAGTGCTCCGCACACACACACAGCACTCAGTGCCCGCACACACACACACAGCACTCAAGTGCTCCGCACACACACACACAGCACTCAGTGCTCCGCACACAACACACAGCACTCAGTCTCCGCACACACACACCAGCACTCAGTGCTCCGCACAGTGCTCCGCACACACACACACAGCACTCAGTGCTCCGCACACACACACAGCACTCAGTGCTCCGCGCACACACACACAGCACTCAGTGCTCCGCACACACACACACAGCACTCAGTGCTCCGCACACACACACAGCACTCAGTGCTGAGGGGGCGTGTATCACAGTGACAGGAGGAGGATGACCAGTCCTGTACATTCACCAGCAGCGCCAGGAGCCGCCACTGCCGCACAAAGTATCCGAGGAGCGCGAAACTGCGCGATGCCCAGCGCAAAACACAGACTGCCGAGAGAGCCTTGGGGGGAAAGGGCAGGGTCAGAGGTCAGCTCACACAGACGGAACAAACATGAGCAGTCAGGTGACATTACCCGCGAGCGCCCAGTAGGTGGCACCAATGCATTCATTCAGCAACACGAAGGCGACCAGCGACATCCCGCCATTCAGCACTCCCACCAGGAAGCGGGTGACGAGGAAGATGGGGAAAGAGGGCGACAGGGCGTTCAGCAGGGAGAAGACCAGGTCCAACGCCAGACCTGCAAGACACGTCACATGACCACGTGACACAGCTCTGGATGTGACTGCAGTATAAGACGTGATGTGACCGCAGCTCTGGATGTGACTGGAGTATAAGACCTGATGTAACAGCTTTGGATGTGAGTGGAGTATAAGACGTGATGTGACTACAGCTCTGGATGTGACTGGAGTATAAGACGTGATGTGACTACAGCTCTGGATGTGACTGGAGTATAAGACGTGATATAACTACAGCTCTGGATGTGACTGGAGTATAAGACGTGATATAACTACAGCTCTGGATGTGACTGGAGTATAAGACGTGATGTAACTACAGCTCTGGATGTGACTGGAGTATAAGACGTGATGTAACTACAGCTCTGGATGTGACTGGAGTATAAGACGTGATGTAACTACAGCTCTGGATGTGACTGGAGTATAAGACGTGATGTGACTACACTCTGGGAGTATAAGACGTGATGTAACTACAGCTCTGGATGTGACTGGAGTATAAGACGTGATGTAAAACTACAGCTCTGGATGTGACTGGAGTATAAGACGTGATGTAACTACAGCTCTGGATGTGACTGGAGTATAAGACGTGATGTAACTACAGCTCTGGATGTGACTGGAGTATAAGACGTGATGTAACTACAGCTCTGGATGTGACTGGAGTATAAGACGTGATGTGACTACAGCTCTGGATGTGACTGGAGTATAAGACGTGATATAACTACAGCTCTGGATGTGACTGGAGTATAAGACGTGATATAACTACAGCTCTGGATGTGACTGGAGTATAAGACGTGATGTGACCGCAGCTCTGGATGTGACTGGAGTATAAAGACCTGAATGTAACAGCTTTTGGATGTGAGTGGAGTATAAGACGTGATGTGACTACAGCTCTGGATGTGACTGGAGTATAAGACGTGATGTAACTACAGCTCTGGATGTGACTGGAGTATAAGACGTGATGTAACTACAGCTCTGGATGTGACTGGAGTATAAACGTGATATACTACAGCTCTGATGACTGGAGTATAAACGTGATGTAACTACAGCTCTGGATGTGACTGGAGTATAAGACGTGATATAACTACAGCTCTGGATGTGAGTGAGGATAAGACGTGATGTAACTACAGCTCTGGATGTGAGTGGAGTATAAGACGTGATGTAACAGCTCTGGATGTGACTGGAGTATAAGACGTGATGTGACCGCTGCTGCTGGATGTGAGTGGAGTATAGACGTAGCAGCTCTGATGTGAGTGGAGTATAGACGTAGCAGCTCTGGAGTGAGTGAGTGGAAGAGTATAAGACGTAGCAGCTCTGGATGTGAGTGGGTATAAGGACGTAGCAGCTCTGGATGTGAGGGAGTATAGGACCGTAGCAGCTCTGGATGTGAGTGGAGTATAGGACGTAGCAGCTCTGGATATGAGTGGAGTATTAGGACGTAGCAGCTCTGGGATGTGCAGATGTGAGTATAAGACGTAGCAGCTCTGGATGTGAGTGGAGTATAAGACGTAGCAGCTCTGGATAGCAGCTCTGGAGTGGAGTATAAGACGTAGCAGCTCTGGATGTGAGTGGAGTATAGGACGTAGCAGCTCATATGAGTGGAGTATGAGTGTGAGTATATAGACGTAGCAGCTCTGGATGTGAGTGGAGTATAGGACGTAGCAGCTCTGGATGTGAGTGGAGTAATAGGACGTAGCAGCTCTGGATATGAGTGGAGTATAGACGTAGCACTCTGGAGATGTGAGTGGAGTATAGGACGTAGCAGCTCTGGATGTGAGTGGAGTATAGGACGAGCATCTGATGGAGTATAGGACGTAGCAGCTCTGGATGTGAGTGGAGTATAGGACGTAGCAGCTCTGGATGTGAGTGGAGTATGAGTATAGACGTAGCAGCTCTGGAGTGGCAGTGGAGTATAGGACGTAGCAGCTCTGGATGTGAGTGGAGTATAAGACGTAGCAGCTCTGGATGTGAGTGGAGTATAAGACGTAGCAGCTCTGGATGTGAGTGGAGTATAGCAGTCTGGATGTGAGAGTAAGACGTAGCAGCTCTGGATGTGAGTGGAGTATAAGACGTAGCAGCTCTGGATGTGGAGTGAGTATAAGACGTAGCAGCTCTGGATGTGAGTGGAGTATAAGACGTAGCAGCTCTGGATGTGAGTGGAGTATAAGACGTAGCAGCTCTGGATGTGAGTGGAGTATAAGACGTAGCAGCTCTGGATGTGAGTGGAGTATAAGACGTAGCAGCTCTGGATGTGAGTGGAGTATAGGACGTAGCAGCTCTGGATGTGAGTGGAGTCACAGGCCTGGGAGGTGGCATAGATCTGCAGACTCACCCGTCACGTACATCCGCTTCCTGCCAAACCGGTCCGATAACTGTCCGAACAGGACGACTCCGACAAGGACGCCCCCGAAGTAGACGGAGCTGGCGGCGCGGACCTTGTAGGCCTGAGCGTCCACTAGAGACCACTGAGGAGGAGACACGGACACAGCTCTTACACCGGGGACACCTGCAGTCACACACGCATGTGAGAAGGCCGCACAGGTAGTCACCGCCCCGCCCCAGGTAATCCCCGCCTCACCTCAGAGCTGATGGATGTGAAGTTCCCCTCAAACTGCAGGTGTCCCTGTGTCCGGCTGGAGTTGTGTCCCGGGGAGGGGTCATCATACACCCAGTGGTACGGAGGGGTGACCCCCAGGAGGGCGATCAGGACCACCTCCATGGCCGAATATAACTGAGAGAAGAAACAGTCCAGAAGAACTGAGAGAAGAACCAGTGATCACCCACAGAACGGCCGGGGGCGTTCCCCTCACCTGCAATATGACAGCCAGCAGGAAGCACAGGAAGACCTGGTACCTTCCCATCTCACCCACCAGCTTCAGGGCGTCCTCCACCTCCATGTGTGCCCGGATATCGCCCCGCACCTCTGCAAGAGACATCAGTATATACAGTAAAGAGGGGAACGCCCCCAAATGTACAGGATAATAGGGGTGTGCACAGAGCTTACCCGTTTTACAGTAATTATAGAGGGGTACAGTGCGGTATACAGAGGTATATGGCGGTACAGGGGGTACATGGCGTATAATCAGGGTATATAGTAGTATATATCGGTATGCAGGGGTACAGTGCGGTATACAGGGGGTATATAGTAGTATACAGGTAATCAGGGGGTACATGGCGGAATACAGGGGGTACATGGCGGTATACAGGGGTACATAGTAGTGTAGCGGTATAACAGGGGTACAGTGAGGTATACAGGGGTATATAGTAGTATACGCGTATACAGGGGTACATTGGGAATACAGGTACAGGGGTAGCGGTATACAGGGTACAGTGAGGTATACAGGGGTATAGTAGTATACAGCGGTAATACAGGGGTACATGGCGGAATACAGGGGGTACATAGTAGTGTTAGCGGTATACAGGGGACAGTGAGGTATACGGGGTATATAGTAGTATATAGCGGTATTAGGGGGTACAGCGGAATACAGGGGTACATAGTAGTTATAGCAGTATACAGGGGTATACAATATAGTATATAGTACAGGCATATAGTAGTATATAGCATATATGGGGTATAGTAGGGGGTATATATCGTATACAGTAGCGGTATACAGGGGGGTATATAGTAGTATATAGCAGTAAACGGGTATATACACTACACAGGGGGTATACAGTGTATATAGCGTATACAGTAGTAACAGTAGTATAAAGAAGTATACAGGGGGTATATAGCAGTATACAGGGGTTATATAGTATACAGGGGTATATGCATATACGGGGTATACAGGGGATATAGCAGTATACGGGGGTATACAGGGGGTATACAGTATAGGGGGTATATAGCAGTAACAGGGGGGTATACAGGGGAGGGGGTATATAGCAGTATACAGGGGTATAACGTAGGTATACAGGGGGTATAGTATATCGGGGTATATAGCAGTATACAGGGGTATACAGGGGTATATAGCAGTATACAGGGGTATATAGCAGTATACAGGGGTATATAGCAGTATACAGGGGTAAATCGCAGTATACAGGGGTATACAGTAGGTATATGGGTATAGCAGTTATACAGGGGGTATACAGTAGTATACAAGCAGGGTATAACAGGGGGTATATAGCAGCAGGGTATAAGCAGTATATCAGGGGGTATTAAGCAGTATATACAGGGGGGTTACAGTAGTATATAGCAGTATACAGGGGTATATAGCAGTATACAGGGGTATTACATAGACATACAAGTAATACAGGGGGTATATAGCAGTATACAGGGGTATATAGCAGTATACAGGGGGTATACAGTGTATACAGCGGTATACAGGGTATATCGCAGTATACACGGGGTATATAGCAGTATATAGGGGTATATAGCAGTAGACAGGGGTATATAGCACTATAATTAGGGGGTTATACAGTAGTAACAGTAGTATATAGCAGTTACAGGGGGTATATAGCAGTATACAGGGGTATATAGCAGTATACCAATATCGCAGTATACAGGGGTATATAGCAGTATACAGGGGGTAATAGCAGTATACAGGGGGTATATAGCGGTATACAGGGGGTATATAGCAGTATACAGGGGGTATATTGCGGTACATCATAATCCTTACTTTACTTTACTCTTCCTCTTCTCTCTTCCTCTTCCTCATCCTCATCTTTACTGGGTGGGCGGAGCCATGAAATGGGCGGAGACTGCGGAGAGTCCGATCAGGAAGTGCTCTGCTATTGGCTGATGAGGACAACACATCCACCAATCAGACGAGAGCAAGTGAAGGCAGAGCATCTCACCACATCACAGCCACCCCCCTACTGCTGCAGAGCATCGCACCACACAACAGCCACGCCCTTCTTCTGCAGAGCATCTCACCACATCACAGCCACCCCCTCCTTCTGTAGAGCATCTCACCACACAACAGCAATGCCCTCCTGCTGCAGAGCATCTCACCACACAACAGCCATCCCCTCCTGCTGCAAAGCATCTCACCACGTAGTCACCCCTCTTTCTGCAGAGTATCTCACCACACAACAGCCACCCTTCCTGCTGCAGATCATCTCACCGCGGAGCCAGGAGACTGACAGCCCGTCTGACCAATGAGAGTGAGCGGTGAGGAGCGGATTTAGGCGGGAAGGGGCGCGGTGAGGTGAAGAGCGTCCTGACAGGAATAAGAGAGGAAGTTATCGCGAGACCGAGAGAGAGAGACTGAGAGGAGGAGAGACATAGAGCGAGAGACTGAGAGGAGGAGAGACATACAGAGGGAGAGAGACTGAAAGGAAGAGAGACATACAGAGGGAGAGAGACTGAAAGGAAGAGAGACATACAGAGAGAGACTGAGAGGAGGAGAGACATAGAAGGGAGATAGACTGAGAAGAAGAGAGACATTACAGAGAGACTGAGAGGAAGAGAGACAATACAGAGAGACTGAGAAGAAGAGAGACATAGAGAGGGAGAGAGACTGAGAAGAAGAGAGACATACAGAGAGACTGAGAAGAAGAGAGACATACAGAGAGACTGAGAAGAAGAGAGACATAGAGAGGGAGAGAGACTGAGAAGAAGAGAGACTGAGAGGAAAGAGAGACATACAGAGAGACTGAGAGGAGGAGAGACATAGAGAGGGAGATAGACTGAGAAGAAGAGAGACATACAGAGAGACTGAGAAGAAGAGAGACATACAGAGAGACTGAGAAAGAAGAGAGACATACAGAGAGACTGAGAGGAGGAGAGACATAGAGAGGGAGATAGACTGAGAAGAAGAGAGACTGAGAGGAAGAGAGACATACAGAGAGACTGAGAGGAGGAGAGACATAGAGAGGGAGATAGACTGAGAAGAAGAGAGACAATACAGAGAGGACTGAAGAAGAAGAGAGACATACAGAGAGACTGAGAGGAGGAGAGACATACAGAGAGAGAGACTAGAGAGGAGGAGAGACATACAGAGAGAGAGACTGAGAGAGGGAGAGACATACAGAGAGAGAGACTGAAGGAGGAGAGGCATACAGAGGGAGAGACTGAGAGGAGGAGAGACATACAGAGAGAGAGACTGAGAGGACGAGAGACATACAGAGAGAGACTGAGAGGAAGAGAGACATACTGAGAGGAGGAGAGACATACAGAGAGAGAGACTGAGAGGAGGAGAGACATACAGAGAGAGAGACTGGAGAGGAGGAGAGACATACAGAGAGAGAGGGAGAGACATACAGAGAGAGAGACTGAGAGGAGGAGAGACATATAGAGAGAGAGACTGAGAGAGGGAGAGACATACAGAGAGAGAGACTGAAGGAGGAGAGACATACAGAGGGAGAGACTGAGAGGAAGGAGAGACATACAGAGAGAGACTGAGAGGAGGAGAAGACATACAGAGGGAGAGAGACTGAGAGGAAGAGAGACATACAGAGAGAGACTGAGAGGAAGAGAGACATACAGAGAGAGAGACTGAAGGAGGAGAGACATACAGAGAGAGAGACTGAAGGAGGAGAGACATACAGAGGGAGAGACTGAGAGGAGGAGAGACATACAGAGAGAGAGACTGAAAGGAGGAGAGACATACAGAGAGAGAGACTGAAGGAGGAGAGACATACAGAGAGAGAGACTGAAGGAGGAGAGACATACAGAGAGAGAGACTGAAGGAGGAGAGACATACAGAGAGAGAGACTGAAGGAGGAGAGACATACAGAGAGAGACTGAGAGGACGAGAGACATACAGAGGGAGAGACTGAGAGGAAGAGAGACATACAGAGAGAGACTGAGAGGAGGAGAGACACAGAGGAGAAGAGAGTTACTGAGGGTGATACAGAAAGAGAGAGGGGGGGGCAGAGTAGAGAGCGATCACAAATAGCTGAGGGTCAAAACCAGATGGGAAATGATACAAAATCACAGATCAGAGACAGAGATGTAAGTCAGGCCGAAGGCAGATCCAAATATCAGCAGGAGCGCAGCAAGGAAAGCCTAGAAGTGTGCGGCCTGCAGGGGTTAAATAGAGCGCCGAGTCCCTGATCAGAACCTGATTGGTCCCCGGGCTCAGGACCCCATTGGACCAGAAACCAGCAGTCACCTGCAGCACAGACATAGACGGGTGATACAAGTACTAGTAATATCCCCCGGCCAGCATGTGCGCACATCACCGAGGGGCGTGGCCTGGTAGCGCGTCTGACACAGTGCTCGAGCTGGGACTCGGACTGGTGAGATGGTGACACTAATGATCGCCCTTATTGATTCCTATGGGAACTATAAAAATGTTTTTAAAAAAATTCAAATCACCCACTTTCTCCAAAATGAGATTGAAAAAAAAAAATTTCACATGAGTATTGCGACGAAAACATCCGTGCTACCAGAATATAAAAGTATTAATCCCATACAGAAAAACAGGGTCAAAAAGGCTGATTTGTCATTTTTTGCTCGCTTTTCCTCCCATAAAAAAATTAAATGAAAAGTGATGAAAAAGTTGTCCGCACCCCAAAATGGTATCGGTAAAAAGTAGGGATCGCCCCACAGTGCTCCCCACACAGAACTACAAGAAAGGCGTAGGGGTCAGGAAGTGACAGGAGCACAAGGACTAGTATATGAGGCGTCGCCGGATTCCTGCCGACCTGGAGGTTGAAGGTCACAGGTCACGTCTACCGCATCATGAGCACCAGGAAAAACAAAACTGTGGATAAATTTTCTTTCCAATTCCACCACCAATTTTTTTTCCCCACTTTCCACTACATTCTATGGATTATTAAATGGAAAGTAGAACTTGTCCCGCAAAAAATAAGCCTTCATAAAATATATGGCTCTGGGAAGGGAGGGAGCGTCAAAAAACCTCCGGGGGAGAAGGGATTAAAGTGGCCCTGTTGTAGGTAAGCACAAATTAACACAAGTAGGCAAGGCCAGCAATACCCCGCTACAGCACTAAATACTGACCCCCGGCAAAACCAAATACCATAGTGCAGTATACAATATGGCCCTATCACCGTGCTGTGATAAGGGTGAATTCAGGAGGCAGCTGAAGGCTGGTGTGTCGGTACCTGATACTCCAAGCAGGGGTTACCCTAACCCCCACGGAATGATGGGACTGAGCTCTGAGTGATTACCTGCAGTAAACAAAAGGTCCAAGTGTTGTGAGGACTGAGAAGCTTTATCTGAAATTGTGTTAGAGATCACAATCGCCTGCTCTGTCAGAGTAATAACTGCTGGAGACTCCCCCAAAGCCTGAGGAGACAGTGTGAGTGCAAACTGCCTGTCAGTCAGTGAATCAATCTGCTGAGAAAACCCGTTTAAGACAAGTACTTCTTAGTATATCTAATCTGTCAATAAACTGTACATAAATCACTTGTCCGCTGCATGTTCTCTATGATGCTTCCTCTGAGCTCATTTGTGGAGAGTGTCGCAGAGTATGGTTGCTGGGTGCAGCAGAGACAGTTTAGATCAGACATTGTGGAGTAACAGGAACTGGGTTTATTTGAACATGCATGCAATAACTAAAGGTCACCTTACATGGTGAATGGCACAGACAGGAAAAAGAGATCAGTGAGTTCACCTCATGTACAGGAAATACAACACATCATAGAAATGCATAGAAAGAGACTACAGGTAATCATTAGTAACAGTGACATCTAGTGTCACAGTAATAAACTGCAGTCGATCCAGCAGAAGTCACTCCAGCATTAGACTAAGCTGTGAGTTGTATCTCCAACACCCCTTCTCAACATCTAAAGTTTAGTCCATGAAACCCATCTTCTTTGTAAGCCTTAAGTGTCTTTAGGCGGTCAGGGGCTTTGTAAGGATATCTTGGTTCAGAAGAAAGCTGCCATCTTCCTCTCTCTCAATCTGGACGCCAAGGTAATTCTTTATGTTGCCAAGATCTTTGGTCTCGAAGTGCTGATTTAGGGTTTGCAGTATCTCTGTTTCGTCCCCTTCTTGCTCAGAATAAATCAGGATATCGTCCACGTAGATAAGCAGATAGATCTGTGTACAGGCAGGGTCCTCATGTGTCAGCACTTCATGTATTTTTATATTCCACGCTCTGGCTGCTTGCTTTAGACCATATATACTCCTGTGAAGTTTGCATACTAGGTCTGGCCTTTGTTGATCTTTGATCCCTGGTGGTTGTTCCATGTAGATTTCTTCTGTTAACTCTCCGTGTAGAAATGTAGTTTTAACATCAAAATGTCACTTGCGTTTTCCTTGTGATGGCTACTGTCAGCAAAGTCCTTATTGTAGCGTGTGTGACGACTGGCGCAAATGTCTCGTCATAGTCCTTTCTATATTTCTGAGAATATCCCTTGGCTACGAGCCTTGCTTTGTATCGTTCACCTGTGCAATCTGCATTGTACTTCACCTTAAAGGGTTTCTGTCACCAGTTTTTTCTGTATGAATCAGGCTGACATTAGAGATGTGCTAATGTCACCTGATTCCAAATATATATATCTGTTTTATTTACTGGTGCCCCCATTTTTATATAAAATGAACTTTTATTTTATGCTAATAAGGCTTCTAGGTGCAAAGGGCGTTACCTCTGCTCCTAGAGGCTCTGTTGATTGACAGGATCAGGCAGAGAAGAAACACTCCATTCACCATAGCTTTCAAGGACCTTCAATGATGTCATGACCATGTGATCAGTCACATGGTTAGGATCATACAAATAGCCTGTCTCCTCCTAAACCATGTGACTGATCACATGGTCATGACATCATTGAAGGTCCTTGAAAGCTATGGTGAATGGAGTGTTTCTTCTCTGCCTGGCCCTGTCAATCAACAGAGCCTCTAGGAGCAGAGGTAACGTCCTTTGCACCTAGAAGCCTTATTAGCATAAAATAGAAGTTCATTTTATATAAAAATGGGGGCACCAACGCAATGTCTGTATGTGGGTAAGTAACTGGCTCAGTGATAGAAAACAGAGGGTGGTTATTAATGGTACATACTCAGATTGGGTCACTGTCACTAGTGGGGTAACTATCAGTAAAATATCAATTTTTGCAGATGACACTAAACTATGTAAAGTAATTAACACAGAAGAGGACAGTACACTGTATATATATATAGTACAGAGGACAGTATACTGTATATATACTACAGAGGACAGTATACTGCTATAGATGGATCTGGATAGACTGGAGGCTTGGGCAGAGAAGTGGCAGATGAGGTTTAACACTGACAAATGTAACGTTATGCATATGGGAAGGAATAATGCAAGTCACCAGTACATACTGAATGGTAAAATATTAGGTAACTCTGACATGGAAAAGGACCTAGGAATTTTAGTGAACAGAAATCTAAGCTGTAGAAACCAGTGCCAGACAGCTGCTGCCAAGGCCAATAAGATAATGGGTTGCATCAAAAGAGGCATAGATGGCGGTGATGAGAACATAGTCCTGCCACTTTACACATCACTAGTCAGACCACACATGGAGGACTGTGTACAGTTCTGGGCTCCTGTGAACAAGGCAGACATAGCAGAGCTGGAGAGGGTTCAGAGGAGGGCAACTAAAGTAATAACTGGAATGGGTGGACTACAGGACCCAGAAAGATTATCAAAATTAGGCTTATTCACTTTAGAAAATAGACGACTGAGGGGAGATCTAATAACTATGTATAAATATATCAGGGGTCAGTACAGAGATCTCTCCCATCATCTATTTATCCCCGTGACTGTGACGAGGGGCCATCCTCTGCGTCTGGAGGAAAGAAGGTTTGTACATAAACATAGAAGAGGATTCTTTACTGTAAGAGCAGTGAGACTATGGACTTTACTGTAAGAGCAGTGAGACTATGGACTCTTTACTGTAAGAGCAGTGAGACTATGGAACTCTCTGCCTGAGGAGGTGGTGATGGTAAGTTCACTAAGAGAGTTCAAGAGCGGCCTGGATGTATTTTTGGAGGTTAATAATATTATAGGTTATAGTTACTAGAGATGGGTCGTTGATCCAGGGAGTAATTCTGATTGCCTGATTGGAGTCGGGAAGGAATTTTTTTCCCTAAAGTGAGGAAAACTGGTTTCTACCTCACAGGGTTTTTTTGCCTTCCTCTGGATCAACTTATAGGAAAACAGGCCGAACTGGATGGACAGATGTCTTTTTTTGGCCTTGTAAACTATGTTACTATGTTACCAGTAAATAAAACAGATATATATTTGGAATCAGGTGACATTAGCACATCTCTAATGTCAGCCTGATTCATACCGAAAAAACTGGTGACAGAAACCCTTTAAAAGTCCATTTCCAGCCGATGGCTTTCCTTCCAGGTGGTAGTTCTGTAAGTGTCCATGTCTTAGTGTCATGCATGGATCTTATCTCTTCCTTAGCAGCTTCTATCCATTTACTGGATTCCCATTCTGAAAGCTAAGATATGTCTTCCCAGGTTGTAGGTTCATTGGCAGTGCTTGCCTTGTATGAGAGACGTATAGGTGAGTTACCTTTGTTTTCTCTCGTTGAGCGCCTCGGTTCTGTGTCTGAGCTGGTGTCTGCTCTTCAGTACAGGTAGAGTCAGAAGTTACAGAGGTGGCTGATCAGTCTCAGTTTTCTCTCGTTGAGCGCCTAGGTTCTGTGTCTGAGCTGGTGTCTGCTCTTCAGTATAGGTAGAGTCAGAAGTTACAGAGGTGGCTGATCAGTCTCAGTTTTCTCTCGTTGAGCTCCTCGGTTCTGTGTCTGAGCTGGTGTCTGCTCTTCAGTATAGGTAGAGTCAGAAGTTACAGAGGTGGCTGATCAGTCTCAGTTTTCTCTCGTTGAGCGCCTCGGTTCTGTGTCTGAGCTTGTGTCTGCTCTTCAGTACAGGTAGAGTCAGAAGTTATAGAGGAGGCTGATCAGTCTCAGTTTTCTCTCGTTGAGCTCCTTGGTTCTGTGTCTGAGCTGGTGTCTGCTCTTCAGTACAGGTAGAGTCAGAAGTTACAGAGGTGGCTGATCAGTCTCAGTTTTCTCTCGTTGAGCGCCTTGGTTCTGTGTCTAAGCTGGTGTCTGCTCTTTAGTACAGGTAGAGTCAGAAGTTACAGAGGTGGCTGATCAGTCTCAGCTTTCTCTCGTTGAGCGTCTCGGTTCTGTGTCTGAGCTTGTGTCTGCTCTTCAGTACAGGTAGAGTCAGAAGTTACAGAGGTGGCTGATCAGTCTCAGTTTTCTCTCGTTGAGCGCCTTGGTTCTGTGTCTGAGCTGGTGTCTGCTCTTCAGTACAGGTAGAGTCAGAAGTTACAGAGGTAGCTGATCAGTCTCAGTTTTCTCTCATTGAGCGCCTAGGTTCTGTGTCTGAGCTGGTGTCTGCTCTTCAGTACAGGTAGAGTCAGAAGTTACAGAGGTGGCTGATCAGTCTCAGTTTTCTCTCGTTGAGCTCCTCGGTTCTGTGTCTGAGCTGGTGTCTGCTCTTCAGTACAGGTAGAGTCAGAAGTTACAGAGGTGGCTGATCAGTCTCAGTTTTCCCTCATTGAGCTCCTCGGTTCTGTGTCTAAGCTGGTGTCTGCTCTTCAGTACAGGTAGAGTCAGAAGTTACAGAGGAGGCTGATCAGTCTCAGTTTTCTCTCGTTGAGCGCCTCGGTTCTGTGTCTGAGCTGGTGT